>OZ024906.1:581981-808500 GCA_964017125.1 Flabesymbios commensalis | reverse complement strand
CCTGTGTTATGACAGCCGCAGCTAGCAGCTGCCGCTGTTGCTGCCATTCTTCCTCCTGCTGCTACTGTTGCTGCAGCTGCTGCTGCTTTTGCTGCAGCTGCTGCTGCTGCGGTTGTCACAGTTGTTTTGAGAGGTTGATCATATTGCCATCAATCATCTGCTCAAGATGGTGTCACCCAACCCCTGCTGACTTAATGACGGGCCAGTGTCTGAGACGGTGGGCCAATATTAAAACAGCATTGGCTCAAAGTCTCGTGTTCGCAATATATAATATCATAATCTAACGTTACTGCTAACGTGTATGACAACGCTGACAGACACTTGTGCAGGTGATGGAAGTGGTGTGACAAAGTGTGCGCACTGTGTGTGTACCTGGTGTAACTACTTATCATGGGGCTTATTATCAACAGGAGCAAGGCATCAGTGAAGAGGGCTGAATCAAAGGCTAATTGCCGAGGCGCAGATAAGAAAGCGTGTCAGGCTTGACCCGGTTGGTTGGGGGGCGGGGGGGGGGGGGGGGGATGGCAATGTTGTAGATACCGCTAAAAATATTCCACAACTGCTGAATATAATTGCAATATAATTTTCATCTGATCAATCCATGATTATAAATAACCATAAAACGGGACCCTTGTAATAATATTAACTATAATACATTATTGAACTGTTATTAAGTAAGTAGATCTATTTCGTAAACAAATATATATCTTTTCTAGTCACATGAATCCTCTAGCAGATTAACAATCCGCAAGTAATATGTTTGAATACGTTACTTTTTACAAGTATTAATATGTACAAAGCTGAGGACTAATAATGCTGGCTGTATGCAAACTATTATAAGTATTGTTGTCCATTTATATATCAGTTTATAATAAATATGCTGTACCACCGTATTCGACGGCGGCCCAACATTTAACCAGAATAGGGCCATCATTGCTATTTGCAGCGATGTATTTCCAAGTCTACAGTAAAACTCCAAGTAGACTACAAGGTGTATCTTTCTTTTGGCTGTAGGGCGGGGGCTCTAGGGTAGTGGTTAGCACCGCTGCCTTTCACGCCAGAGTTCGGGGTTCGGTTCCCGGACTCGGCGGTTTGAAAGAAACAAAAATGTTTCTTCCCCATCCACGTGTGAAAGTCAGTATTGCGGGGAGCCTCCGTGACCGAGAGGTAGCGTGCTCGGCCTCAGACCGCCAGGGCTCGAATGTCGAATCCTGTGTCTGGAGGACAGTGTCATCTCAATCATCTCACCATCCTCAGAAGGTTCTCCTGGCCCAGTTTAGCCTATATGTGCACAAAGGTGGCCTAAAGCCCTATTCATCTCATTTCATTTTCTTTTGGCTGTATTCTGCTCAACGTAATTTTACTCATACATTTTAGTTGAGTAATTCATGTGTTTGATTTTACTTTATTTTATGCTATAATCACTCGTATAAATTAAAAACCGGGAGAGCTATTAACTTATTGCCTGAGGAGGGTGATAGTAGCAGTTGTCTCGCAGTGTTTGAACGACGGAGAGCGTTCACGTCACGTAATCCTACCCTTTCAATGCTATAGCCAGAGATTGACGTTTATTTGAAACGCTATTATCTCTTATTTAATGTCATGTAAAGAGTGGACGCCAACCCATTAATGACATTACGCATGACTGGTTTGGTTTGTCCATAAATTCTACGTTATTTCGGCCGAATGATGTTTATTTCTTCTTTCAGCTGACCAAAGACCTTTTTTGGCCGATCAATCGTTGGCTACAAAGGGTTAATTGGGGAGTGGGTGGGGTACTAGTATCATAACACATTAGGAGCGACAACGACAGCGAGCAGGACACGTTGACACAATGTGTTATTTTGTTAGTTTACTGTCTACAACGGTTGGCCAACAATGAAACACCATTGTCCCGACCTATAAGCATGGTAAAACATAACGGAATAAAATACCGTAAGTATAACTAGAAAAAATCAATATAATTATCTACTGAAAATTTTAATATATAGGTCTACACTGTTATTTTTCATATTTACCTCTAGCTTTAAATGGATAAATATATTCCTGCTAAATGCAAGGCCTTCAGCACACAGTAGCGATATTGGTGTTAACGAGGTATTTACGCAGGCCGTTTGAAGTGCGATAGCGAACCCCACCCTTTGCCACCCCCCTCAGGGCCGGTGTGTGTGATCCGTGTGGTGCGACAAAGCCTGGGAGCGGTGTGTGTGGTGTGCCTTGCCATATACGTTGTCTACACTGTAGCTGACTCAGAGCTCGGCGGAACTTACATGTATGTACACATATATCTATGTACAGATATGCAGTGACCCAAACTGTTCGAATTCATGGGGTATTGACAACCGAAAAGGAAACCTGACTTGTGCCGCATTGAAGAACACAAGCAATGACATAGGGGCCTATATGTCAAAACTGCCTTGTAAACGCTCAATGAAACTATACATTCGTATTATTATGTAAATCTCCTCAAAATTAGTGTACCGTACTTATCTTTGAAATTACTGTACCATACTTATCTTTGAAATTAGTGTACTGTCGGCCTACCGTACTTATCTTTGTGGACATGCATGATCAATAAAAACTTATAATTAGATGTATTGGCTACGAGTTGTCTATGTTGTTTTCACCACAGTCAACACATGAATGCATGCCGACAATGGTTTATATCTCCAGTAAATCGTCATGTATATTTATGTAAGAATGTGACATATCGTGTATGATGTGACATGATGTGCGGGTCAATTCGATTTGTTCGACTTTGTTTTGATGTTGGGACATCGTCTCTTGTAGCGAACCAGAAGTCATGTTGTGTTTGTTGGGGTGGTACCCCCATTTATTACGCATTTGATTGAATTTATATGTTATTGACAATATTATCATAAGGCTGTACACTCGCGCACTGTTTGCACAAATTATTGTCTGCGCACAGTATGTTGCCTACCGCTGAATAAAAAATAATAAATTCACTTCCTGTGATGTATGATGTCACATGATGTGTATGATGTGACATACCTATAGTTATCTGACTTATACTTATTTATTAGAACACATACACTTGTATAAAGCGTTATATATAGGCCTACATATTTACACAATGTCCAAACAGTATCCTTGGTCAAACACAACCTGTTATAGAATTGATTAACCATTTCAACACAGGGACCGTCTTTATACGTCAGAATTTGACGTCTACAGACGCGGGGACCGTCTTTATACGTCAGATTCTGACGTATAAAAACGTATAAAAACGTATAAAACAATTATCTTTCCCCGCATTGAAAGAATTAAAATATGTATAATGGCCGTAGACCCATAACATAGGTATTCAAATGTGGCGGTAAGAGTTCAACTAGTATTTTTGGAACGTGTTGTGATTGCGGGGACGATATATAGAATGAAAGAGAGATCAAACGATAAAATCACGGACGATAGATCGATAGACCCAGCAAACGATAAAAAAACTAGACGATAGATCAATAGACCCAGTGGTAGAACGAACATACAAAACGATTGAGGGAATAAAAAAACGACTCAACAATAAAAACGGTGGAATAAACACTAGGAACATTTTATTTATTGCACAAAGACATTATGGGGACTCTTAACATCACATATCATGGATCTAAGCACATTGTATTTTTGGTATATTACATGAATAGAAGCCATTCATTATGAAATTCTTTACATTGTATACGGTGTATCAAAGAAAATTTCATTTTATATTTTACAATGATATACACATTATACGTAGGCTATGGTGCATATATTAAGACCTGTTCTTTTTTTATCTTATTTATTATATCCAAATATGTGTAATGGAACAGCTACTATTGCATACTCTATATAGAAACATACTAAACGACTACACTTTTTTATATTAACAAGCTCTAATAACGAATACCATGCATCAAAGTACATTTATGTATGATGGTATGCCATCATAAATACAACATCGTTTTCCAATTACAATTTTTCTTGCAGACAGTTTCATTTAATTTATAAAGCAACTTTTCGACTTTACTTACTGATCAATAACATACTGAATATTTCAGTATATAGGCAGTGGTTGTTTCTATCTTTAGGCACTAACGTATCGCACTATCGAAGTCTATATCATTTTATCATACATATCTATGGTATGGTATCGTTTATTTGACTGACATGTACATTAATCACACATGACATAATAATCAAGGAAATACAAAAGTACCCAGCCTTCTGGCTTATGAGTCAGTTTAAATTATCATTGAAAAATACGTATACTGTTATGAGTGATATAAGCGATCACTCTCCAAATACAATTTTTTTACGTGTCTTCCATGCCTTTTCTAAATAAGTAGCAATAAATTTAAATTGTGTGCTCATATTATTTAAAAAAATAATTTGTACATCAAGATCGGGGGTGAAGTTATGTTGGGAGTATAAACAGTACTTAAATCAGCATATCTGACACATTCACATACAAAATGAAATTCATTTTCTACAACATTGTTATATAAATATATACACATATATGTAGTCTATAGCACTGAGCATATTGTGAGTTAGAGCATCTTAACTACCTTAGCTAATTAGTCAATTGATTTAAATGTTGAGTCACTATATCAGCTGTATGGGGAATGTCTCACTTTCTTTTTATAATACAAATTATCAGTACTATAGAGTTGAATTTGTTCCATATATACAAACTAATCGAAGCACGTGTATATATTACACGAATACATTCATTATTAGACTCTTAACATCTCAAATGTATCAAAGAACGTGTATTTAATCCAGGAATACATTCATTAACAATCTCTTAGCATCGCATATCATATATCAAAGCACATGTATTTATTACACGAATACATTATTATCAAACTCCTAACATCGTATATCGTATATCAAAGCACATGTATTTATTACACGAATACATTATTAACAAACTCTTAACATCGTATATCATATATCAAAGCACATGTATTCATTACACGAATACATTATTAACAAACTTTTAACATCGTATATCGTATATCAAAGCACATGTATTTATTACACAAATACATTATTAACAAACTCTTAACATCGTATATCATATATCAAAGCACATGTATTCATTACACGAATACATTATTAACAAACTCTTAACATCGTATATCATGTATCAAAGAACGTGTATTTATTACAGGAATACGTTATTATTAAACTCTTAACATAGCATAATATGTATCAAAGAACGTGTATTTCTTACACAAAGACATTCATTAACAAACTCTTAACATTGCATATCATATATCAGAGCACATGTATTTATTACACGAATACATTCATTGTCAAACTCTTAACATCGCATACTGAGTATCAAAGAACGTGTATTTATTACAGGAATACATTATTATCAAACTCTTAACATCGCATAATATGTATCAAAGAACGTGTATTTCTTACACAAAGACATTCATTAACAAACTCTTAACATCGCATATCATATATCAGAGCACATGTATTTATTACACGAATACATTATTAACAAACTCTTAACATCGCATATCATATATCAAAGCACATGTATTTATTACACGAATACATTCATTATTAGACTCTTAACATCGCATATCATATATCAAAGCACATGTATTTATTACACGAATACATTATTATCAAACTCTTTACATCGCATAACATGTATCAAAGAACATGTATTTATTACACAATTATATTCTTGTATCACTCTTAACATCGCATATCATGTATCAAAAAACGCCTGAATAATAAAAACGGTAGAACAAACGTTAGAAGCTAATTTATAAAACCTTTTGGTTCATGACTCTGGATAGGCCTAGATCTCCCCATGCAATCAATGATAATAGTTAGCGAAGATACCAGAATCAAATTGTGCGAATTGCCATTATATATATTGACAAATACCTCATTTTAATTTCAAAGAGTACTTTATATTTATATATTATTGAACAGGCAATTACAAATTAGCTTGATAGGCACGAAATACAAAATTACAATGTGACACATTGTTTTGGAAAATGACGTCAACAAATATTTACAAATTTGGACAATTATTATAATCAATCTTAGGAAAAAATCAAATGAGGAAGGTCGTGTCATTCTAATTGTGATCTCAGCTACATGTCTTTTGTTGGATGATACCATATAACTGTTCGCTTTTCTGTTTTTGTTTCAAATGCTAATATGGGCTCAAAACATCAAAATAGAAAATTAATATATTGAAAGATCTGCAAATCCTGCCGCAAAACTAAAATCCTCTGTTAGTTTATGACAATTAAAACACGAACAAAACATATCTGCATATGACCCACATCTCTGATACAAAACACGAAGTGAATTAGACAGATGAAAACCAGTAAATGTCACCCAAATAAAACTAGTTACCAAGGGAATAAACCTGAGAAACCTAAGTTGATGTCTAAATTGATATCTCAGTTTTAAAGCTACTATAATGATAATAACTGTCTTAGATATAATACTACAATGAAGAGCAACTGAGATAACGATCTTTAACAATACACACATAGGTTTTTGTCTCCACAAGATTACGTTTATGTTTAAAATATCAGTCAAAGGTAAAGCTGTAAAATACAAGGCTATTAATAAATCTGCTATGGCGTAGTTGAATTTAGTCAAGAGTTGTATTATAAAAACCACTATTGATATCGATGTCAGAATGTAAAATATACATTTTGAACAAAGATTTTTAAACAAACCAAAACATGCTTTATAACCATTCTCACTTATGCAGTGTGTGTTTAAATGTGAAATACAGCACAATGTAAAGTCTGATACGATTACTTCACAACCGACTGGTATGTTAATAACAATTAAATAGTTGTAATACACATCTTTCAGGTGTAAAGACATTAAATTATGCATTGTGTTTCCTATATTAGTTTGCTCAAGAGGATTTCCGTTGATATAAAATACTGCCAGATCTTGAAATTGCACGCGAAGGATGTTTATATGAACAATCAAATTTTGACTCCCGCTCAATGTCAATATATTTCCAAAAACCTATTCTTGAGAAAACTCAAAGAATTTAATATATTATTTTGGAAATTAACAAATAATAAATAAGATGAACGAATATTAGCTTCTGAAATAAATGTTATATTGTTTACTGAACATGAAGTTACACTGAGCTATAAAATGCACTGTAAATATAATAGATGTATCTCAAATGCTGTTTGAGTTAATTCTAAACCTTTAGCATATAGTAAGTAAGTAAAATTTCTGCTTTACTTCACTTTTCGGCCAGTATGGCCATTTAAGTGAAAATTCCTAGTATTACAATATCCCATATTGTATAGTTAAAGTAGCAAAGGATAGACAAAGCTAATAAAAGCATATTCGTATTAAAATATTCAGTTTAAAATGTTTGATATGATAATATGACGATGCTCCTGGCACCTATATGTAACGAGTCTGATGACATGTTGTAGCGCCTGCACTACAACACAGTTTAATGAGTATAAAAACATCAGTATAAATAATGTAAAATATGAAGTTATTATAAAATGAACGACTTATCAAGTCACTATATCTCCATGAAATTGGAGTGATTGTGTAAAAACTACAAGTCTAAGTCTAATAATTAAAACATAGAATATAGGTTACATTCCCGAAGGAACTGAATAATAAAACCAGCAGGGGTGTCCCTGAATAGCTCAAATAAGGAATTAAATGCAAAATACTTCCTTCTGATGTGCGCATATTTCGCACAACTTAGAAGGACATGTCTTACAGTGAGACGAGTATTGCAGCACATAGGTCGCAATTCTCCTCTCAATAAATAGCCGTTTGTGAAATAGGCATGGCCAATTCTGGCCCTGCATAAGACAACGTCATCTCTTCGGCGTTCCATTGGTGTAAAAGATCGCTTAATGATTGGTTTTACCTCGAACAATTGCTGGTGACATTGATGTTCCATTCACCTTGCAAAATGTCATCAAGGTAGACAGAGATGTTATACTTGAAATCTGTTAATGGTATATAATAAAACTGTTTTGTCTTATCCAGGGCAGCCTTGGCCAAAACATCAGCCCGTTCATTGCCATGTATTCCAATATGGCTGGGTACCCAGCAGAAAACAATGTCCTTGTGCCCAGACAAGTAGTGACACATATGCAAAATATTGGAAACAATTGAGTTTTTGACTCTTAAGAGCCTGCAATGAAGATAGCGAGTCTGTGATGATCATGAACTCCTCGTCATTACTATCCCATATGTATTCGATGGCAGCTTCAATAGCTAACAGCTCTGCTGTGCAAATTGAAGCCTCATCGTTGATACGACAACTAAATTCATGATCATCACCAGAGTTGAGGTCAATTCCGGAATTGAATGGGAATTGAACTCAATTCCTAACTCAACTCCAGGAATTGGACTAGGAATTGGAATTGAAAAAAAAGGAATTGGAATTGAATTGGAATTGACAAAATATGCCCGGAATTGATAAAGGAATTGACTTTTTTTATCCATGCTTATTTTTTAAGCGCTATTAAACGCATGAGTGATCATCACTTGTCATCGCAGTAGAATTTTACCTGATCTATGTTGATTGATATGTGTATATGTGATTAATAATAATAATAATAATAATAATAATAAACTTATATTGGCCTAGTGCCTAAATTATGTTAAAAGCTTTTTTTTAAGTTATGTAAAAATACTTATTTAAATGACTAATGGCCTTGAAGATTAAATAAGAATGTAATGTGTAATCCAAATAATATTTGTAACAAGATTGCTCCTGCTAAGTTGGAGCAATTCAATCTAGCAATCAGAGATTGGTGTGTGCGTATATACTTGTTACTTGTTGTTACTTGTATACAGCAAGTTTGATTTACTCCCGTGGACTGGTGTAACCAGCCGGTAACAGTTTTGTCGAAAAGTGCGACTCATGACAACTCAACTAGCGTCAACACCTACTGTGTTTATAGTGTTAGAGAATTACCATCGAGTGGCTGAATTATCAGCAAAATGAGACGCCGAGCCGGCGTTGGTTTAATGCTGTGCCATCATCGCAAACGACGAGCCAACAATATATCAACATTGGGTCAATGTTTCGTGTTTGCTGGCTTAAAGTTCTGGAAATAATTGTACTATTATTTTATTAATGTTTTCCTTATATACATGTATTCGCGCAAGCATGATCACACTGTTTAACTACCACTTTTGTGTCACTTAACAGCATTTTTTAACAATTGTATTGAAAAAGTAATGCTTGTCTCATGGGCATAATTTTAGTTCTCGTATTTGTTATATTTTTGTCGTTTGGACGTCTATAGTTTATAAAACAATCACGAGTCATGATTAGACTTAGGTGAATGAATGGCTTAGAACATAACTATTGCTTGTCCCTTAGACATGTTAGAGTTAGTAGAACAAAAGAAATTTCGGGACCTTGAGACGAATGCGTTTCCAACAGACGTTGAGCCAATGCTGATTTAACATTGGAAAAACGCTGAAGACGGTGGGCAGCATTAAGGCAAAATTGGGATACATCCAGTGTTAGTAGGAAGGATGTTATGCAACGTAGCCAAGCGCTCTAATTGTCCCTTTGATTACTTCTCTAATATGCCTTTTGTGCCCTAGAGATTATCCTGATATATTTTCTTAGGGTATATTTAATTGCCACATGCTAGAATTAGATATTAAAAAATAGTATAATCGGAAAATAAATAATGTGAATAATTGCATCAATTAAAATACAACAATAGATCCTACGCTGCTTTATTTTTAATAAGAGTTTATTTGAATGAGGTGTGGGTCGACACGCCGTAGCCACCACAGGGTCAGACTTATCAGAGTTTTAAGTAGCACGGCTTGTCGCGAGACATTGTGTTAATTACACACCGTGTTGATAGCAATTGTGGCGTTAGTCTATAGAAATAACGCGCTCACATCCGCGTCCACACGAGTACAACTCCTACATCAGGTATTAAAGATGTACTCCACCCTACTAGTATTAAAATCTAGTAAGTGTACATGTTTAAATATGTTTACAAGATAATAAATAAAATGTATTTTATTTTATATCAGGTGTTATTATTTTTGTCATGTCAAGTTATTATACAGCTGTTCTATTTGTATTAAAAGTCTCATTTTTGGGTGGAATTGATAAGGAATTGACTTTTTAGGAATTGGAATTGAATTAGAATTGACTTTTCTTAACACCAAAGGAATTGGAATTGACTCAAGAATTGATAAAAAAGAATTGGAATGGAATTTGGAATTGATAAAAAGGAATTGACCCCAACTCTGATCATCACAGACAAAGGACATAGCTGTCCTCTTGTCTTCCTTTGATCCGTCAGTATACACCTTCCGGTGCTCCGGAAATCTACAAAATAGCTCTAGCAACATGCTCTGGAAGATAAGGGGACAGGTGTCTCCTTTCCTGAGATCTGAGAGGTTAAAAAGTATATTAGGCCGTTGGAGAAGCCAGGGCGGACATTCTGGTGGGCGCACAACGCTAATTGCGTCGAGCTCCACCTCCATGTCCTCCAGATGGGGTTGGAGCCTTATACCCAAAGTAAGTATAGTCCCTGGCTTGTTATTAAACAGTCTCTTGTACTCTGGGTTGACAACACACGAGTATGCCGGGTTCTCAGGATTTGCTTCCATTTTCATATAGTATTGCAGGCTCAGCTTCAACCGGCGATTTTAGCATATAATATATGGATATGTTTTGGTCGGAGCACACGAGAACATATATCCCTCACATTGACAATTTTCCGGATAAGATTGGTTACAAAATAACTCATCATCAAAAGAGTAAAGGCAGTCTAGATGACCATCACAGAATTCATCATTGCCAACACATCTCATTTCTCCGCGACATTTTAAAAACCCAGGACAAACCAGATCTGTACATCCTTTCTCGTCATCACCATACATACAGTCTTTTTGTCCGTCACATACTAACGATATCTGTATACAGTAGTAATATCTACATTTAAACATTCCAGGACACAATATATCTTCACATACCCGTAGAGTATGGCTGCCATGATCACAGGGAACAATACGCTTTTTCATTTTACATCGTTCGTGTAAATACACAGTAATTTATTGCGAGCAGATAACATTACGTGGTTTGTATATATGATTATGTAGATTCCATCACGTATATAATGTAGAGGTATCAGTGATATGTTGTCATGCAAGGAGCAATTTAAAGTGTGATTGACAGGGTAATGATATAGTTTGATTAGTCAAAAAAAATGACCTAAATTATCTGAAGAAATTTTGCAGTTCTTCTCATCACTTTTGTCAAGACAGTCATTGACATAATCACATTCATATATTATCAAAACACATGTCTTGTCGTCACATTCAAAGAAATTATTGGAGCATTGTGTGTGAAATATATGACTATTTTTTTCACAAATCAATGCGTCAGTGTAGATCGGCTGTGAGCACGAGCAGTACTTAGCTCCCCAACCTCTCATATAGTTGTCTGAAAAATTCTTAAAATAATCGATTGCAGTGAAATAGTTTTTATATTCTATGATACCACAATAGGAGCCCAAAAATGTGAATACTTTGATTTTTGTCAACTGTTCAATGTTCTTTGTCTCTTGAGTTAAAGCCAGCCGTAAAACAGCAGTTAATTTGTTTGTATCCTTACGGATTAAATAGCCATAACGGAGGCGATTTAAATAACTGCCATTCAATCGTTCTATTCGTTTCAAATAAGGCCATTTACTTAAAATTATTTGGTTATCAACAAATGAATTTTCTCCAAAGTTAGCATCGATGGAAAGCAAAGAACTCTGCTCTTGAAAACATTTATATTGCGCATCAAGAATTGAAATCTTATTTTTGGTAGTAAGAAATAACATTTTCTGTGTTCCCTCCATCAAGAACCAGCCCTGATCACATTTATTATTTATAGATTTCAGATACCAAAAGATGTGTTTATAGGAATGTGTCTCTTTCTGACAAACAAAGGATACATTAAATGGTTCATCACACGATATCTCTGTCCAATATAAATGATCCATACTAAGTGAAGGATTGCCAGCTATGCAGTTTTTTTTAAATTAGAATCAGACTGAGATACGTTCTGATCAGGACGTTTTTTGCTGACAATTTTTCTCATTATCCCATCTTCTAAGATGAAACTTCCTTTTCTTTCGCCTCATCCTACATTTTGTTTTGAGCAGGATTGATCCAATTGACGATTGTTAATGGTTTTCCGTCAAGCCAATTAGTGAAGTTACCCTGTTAAACATAGTAGAACATATCAGCAAGGGACCTAGCACACACAAACACACACTCTCACACACATGCAGCTGCTTTACATTAAATTGTCACTTAGTTGTAGGACTGCATCATACAATGCCATCAAGTATTCTGGTACGAAATATTTCGACTGTTAACTGTAATTGAATAGAAAACTGATGTGGAAGTGAAGTTTTGTAACTTAAACAAGGTTTAAAATAGAGATTTGAAACAATTGTCATCTCTAAAACCTCCTTCATGCAATATAGTTTCAGTGCTAGGGTCTCACAAGTGCGATACTAACATCACCAGAACAATTAAAGTAGCTATATAAACTGATATATGCATTTCAAAAATCAATTTAACATCAAGTATTATAGTTTGCCAATCATCATTGTATTGTTTTAGTTTTTACTCTTTTATCTTTAAAGCCATTTATAAAAAACAAGGAATATCCAGACATACATATGGGTTGTATTTTCGAAACCACTTAGAATTTTCTGCATCATATATGTCTGCCTGCCTTGCTCTACATATTATTCAGGTCCATATTAACATATGATTAACAATTTCAATAAAAAGTTTGCATGTCATGTAATATCTGGTTGTAAATCATTAAATATCTGAAAGAAATGTGTATTAAATTTCTGAATTAATGTCTACTGAACAATAGTAAAATATAATTTAGTAATACAAATAATATTATGACTCTTTTATTATTACTTGATGTGTGCCAACCACGCATGTATGTGACAGTAAGTTTTTGCACTAATAATAACGTTTTACTAATATTTTGTTATTCACACGGTCTTACAAATGGGCTTGGGATATTTTACATTACATTTTCAATATATGTAAAACGGTAAGGTCGTAAATACAGAGCATATGGTCAATGGTCTGTGATGTTCAATATTACATGAAACAGCAAATGGATGTGTGTGTGACGTTGTATTGATATACGGAACTGTTTTAACTGGAAATAGGCTATTTTCTATGATTTGTGCTACGTGATTTATCTCGGGTGTCCAGGAAATCAATGTCAGTTTTTAAAAAATGGATATTTTGAACAACAATTAGAATTTGATATATTGCATGAATAAATTTCCATCTAAGGGTAACAAATAGTATTTTTGGACAATAATATACAAGATCAGAGATATGAAGCTATATTTTACAACCATACCTAGCCTCATTACCATATTATTTTCTTTATACAATGTTAGCAAATTTTATTTGGTTTTTAATATATATAGACATTGTGATTTTTGTCATAAAATAATTTTTGCTGGCAGCCATCTTGGATTATTTTCGAATTCGTCATATGGCAATGCTCCAATAGATTTTAAAAATGGTTTCATTATGCTTGATTAGACACGTGTTTAGGCATTTTACCTATTTAAAAGTACTTTAGTTGGATTCCTTGATATTGCAAATTTTGTGATTCTATGGCGGCCATTTTGAAAAGCCAAGATAGCTGCCTGCTCGAGAAAATGGAAACATTGGTTTTCGGATTCAGTAGATATCAAAGCTTCCCAAAATGCATAGTTGTCAATTTCCCCACAAAATGTGAACGAAAATATAAATATTGACATAGTGAACCAGACTATACATGTCACATCGGAGCAAGCTCTTAATTGCTACACGGCTGTTCATCCTGTGCTCGAGTAACAGGCTGTGACTGTGTTATTTCTGCACCTTAAACCTTACAGCTCTCAAGAACGACATTTAATTTGAGGTTTGGTGTTTCACACGATGCACAGCTCCGAGTTCTGAAAATGTTGTTGATTTGTGGAAATTAAGTGAAAACATGAGTTTATGACATATTTCTAGGCCTGGCTGAAGGCATGAGCATATTAAAGGGACTGGCCCAGGCTAAAATCATCAAAAAATCGGTGATTTTATTTTGGCTTCTTAATATGACCATATGATGTAAACATGTCCATAGACTAGAGCTGCAAAAGTTTTTTAATTTTTGTGCTGCGCATTCACCAGTTAGGCTAGATATAGAGACGAAATTTCTGATTTCTAATTATTGACAACCATGTCAAAAATTAGAAATACGGGAATTTTGGCTCTATATCTAGTCTAACTGGTGAATGCGCAGCAGAAAAATTAAAAAACTTTTGCAGCTCTAGTCTATGGACATGTTTACATCATATGGTCATATTAAGAAGCCAAAATAAAATCAGCGATTTTTTTTATGATTTTAGCCTGGGCCAGTCCCTTTAAGTTTATTACACTAATGTTTGTGTCCCAATTTGCGGAAAGAGGGGTGCTGTGTGTCGGAAACAGTTGGCCTTTCTGAGAAACAGTCATTATGAACCAGTCAATTATAACGTTGGAGGTCGCTATGTCAAGTATTTACGTGTTTAAAAAGTGTTAAGTAATTATATATTCATGATTATATTCGTGATTAGAGCTGAAAAGAAAAATGCTGGAATAATGGTGGCCCAGTGTCACAGACGGTGGCCCAGCATTACATCGGCATTGGGTCTATGTATCGTGTTTTCTGGGTTGTGGCTTTTCTGGCAACAGAAGGAAGAGAGCGTCATCCGCATAGCAATGCCTTAGAAAGTGCTGCCGCCAAGTATACAGCAGAACCAGTGTTGCAGTAGTGTTGGGCCAGTGTCGTAGACGATTTGTCGTCATTGAACCAGCAATGGGCTGCGACGCTGGCCCAACATTGAACCGAAATTTGGTGGGTAGGCCTACATCCTCTGTTGGAGGTACATGGTAGAGACACGCGGCTGCACGATTGTCTGACAAGTATTGAATGGATGTTGGCCAGCACCAGCGATGGTGGTGGAAGGAATACACGTTGAAGATATATTTTACCTTGTCTCCTTCGTTCTTTCCTTAATTATATCCTGTTCATTTAGGAGTCTGACCCATGAGGAAGACAAATACAGTTATTATGTTTACGAAATATTAGGCAGAATTTTTTGTCTATAGCACCCAAACCAGAGACTACTTCTTTGTACTCTTTGATTCAAACAGTCTAAAGCCGGGCCTCGGAGTTCTAAGAACGCCTGTTATAGTTTGTTTTGAAAATGGTTACACAGGTACCAAACAAACCGATAAAAGTTACTATTATCGTCGACATCAGTGTTCTAGGGTTTATTGTGCACTGAAGGCGTTCAACGCATTAGCACTGTGTTATTCATTCGCCCTTTGCATTCGTTGCCAACTCACTACGTTTTTCACAATCCTGACTGTTATTATTATATATATTATCCTGACTATTATTTTTTTTATTTTTCCATGCTTGGGGTGTGCGTTGTGTTTATGTGACTGGGACAAATCTCTGTCAATAAAAACACAACACATATAGAGCATGTGCTCTACTTGCTTCTATCGTTAGACTGGCGCTGGTCTGACGTTCTTCTAAATTCACATGTAAAAAACGCTCATTTTTAAACATGCAGAAAATGTGTGCAGAGGTTCGTGCAAGCGCTTATCCCGTATTCTCGTAAAATCATTAACAAATTCACACTCACAAACCAAATTTGTTTATTTTTTAGCGGCGCTGGACGTGCAGGTTTGTATGAGTGACTGTGCCTTTAAGGGATATGTCAAGAAACTTTGCTATGGTATGAAAAAAATTGTGTAAAGGACTCTGAGATATAATTTAAAATCTAGTCAAACAATATCTTTATGAATGGAATAGTGAGAATGAAAAAATCTTCTGATCAATTTGACTTTATTAACATCAGTCCTGCCCCAGAACAACTGATATTGTCGGTTCACCTTCAATTTTTTTGGAACGGAGGATATTGTTTCCGGACAGATAGGGGCAACTGCTCTAATTCGCTCTCTTAGTATTTTTCAAAAATATCAATTTACATATTACCGCTATAATAACACAAGTTTGTGTCAAACAAAATTGTGGGTTTAAATTGGGTGTGTTATTATGCTTCACTGAATGAAAATATTAACGCTATGGCAGACGTTGACCATGCTGCGCACCTTCTTTAATATCGAACATCCGACATACACCGACTGAAACACAAAACTGTTCCAACTGATAGGAAATGATTTTAACAATTGACATGTGTAAGTACCTGCTCATTTCGCTTTAGTCCTAAAAATACTACATGGTCCCGAAACCCAGCCATAAACAAACAAACGCCCTCTATACTCCCTCAAACATGAAATATACCAATTATCTGTGAATTTAAGAAGCAAAACGAATACCTCAACATTGTAAAAGCTCATTACATGACTAGAAATTTCTCGTAACTCTGTGAAAGTTGGTTTATCCTGTGCCATCCGGCCCAGTTATGCTGTATTTTTCAGTTGAACCATTTGGCTCAAACTATTCACAGTATTGATGAAAATAGTGGGCCTAGTGGGGTATGCATCTGTAGGATTGAAAGCCATCTCTTATAGCACTAAGTTAAATAATTTTTAATTTTTTTGGAGTTGTGTCTCGCTACCGCATCCCAAAATTTCAAGTTTATGAAAATTACTCATATATTTTTAATTCGTAACCAAACAATTGTAAACCTTGATGATTAAATGTTCCTTTTGTCCTAATAACATTGATTTGATTAGCTAATAAAACAATCATTATTTAACTACTCTCTCGGGGCAATCTGGCTGGTGCTTACTCGACCTGGCCATGTGATCTCTCACGGAAATAATGGCTTTTGTCATAACTCCGCAAACGATCGGCAATTATCGGTAGGTGCAGAATTGTGTTATCTGTTCACGCCGGCTTGATTACATCTGCTGGCCGAGGTCTATCATGGACAGGACAGACATCATTTTCTGTCCTGTCCATTAGGGTTGTTGCCAAATGACTAGATAATAATGGTTAATAATGGTTACAGAATTTTGTGAGAATCCCTTAAGAATTGACTGACTGGATACCAAAAAGCTAACTTTCATTTTGGACCATCTTCCACCGTCGGACAGACTATAGATGTATTATATAGTCTAGACAAGTTGGGAATTACAAATTTTGGATAGTGATGTGTACCGAACTCCCTCATGGCGGCCAGTAATCAATATAGTGTAGAGGGAGTTCGGTACACAATGACACCAGCGTGAGATTCCGAGCTTTCTATATCTATTCAGTGAGCTCCGCACGCATGTGTATGGTCTGTCTGACAGTGGAGGATGGTCCAAAATGAAAGTTAGCTTTTCGGTATCCAGTCAGTCAATTCTCAAGCGATTTTAATGACATTTTGTAAAGCCTATTTTCTAGTCATTTGGCATCGATCCTGAAAATTTCGTAAAAAAATATTGTATAGTTCAAAAGTTAGACCATTTGACATGTAGTAAATGTATATTTATGACGCTTCTCTATAACATGTACAAACCCAGTTACTTCCATTCCGGTTTATTCTCAGAATTACGTTACATGTCAAATGATTTAACTTTTAAAATACTCAATGGAATTTTGTGAAATTTTCAGGGTTGTTGCCAAATGACCATATAATAATGGTTACAACAATTTGTGAGAATCCCTTAAGAATTGACTGACTGGATACCAAAAAGCTAACTTTCATTTTGGACCATCTTCCACCATCTTCCACCAGACTATAGATGTATTATATAGTCTAGACAATTTGGGAATCTCAAATTTTGGATAGTGATGTGTACCGAACTCCCTCATGGCGGCCAGTAATCAATATAGTGTAGAGGGAGTTCGGTACTCAATGACATCAGCGTGATATTCCGAGCTTTCTATATCTATTCAGTGAGCTCCGCACGCATGTGTATGGTCTGTCGGATAGTGGAGGATGGTCCAAAATGAAAGTTAGCTTTTTGCTATCCTGTTAGTCAATTCTCAAGCGATTTTCATGCCATTTTCTAAACCCTACTTTCTAGTCATTTGGCATCAATCCTGATAATTTCGTAAAAAAAATATTGTATAATTCAAAAGTTTGACATTTTGAACTGTAGTAAATGTCTATTTATGCCGCTCCTCTATAACATGTATAAACCCCTTAACTTTATTCCGGTTTATTCTGAGAATTGCATTACATGTCAAATGGTCTAACTTTTGAAATGCTAAATGGAATTTCGCGAAATTTTTGCCAAATGACTATGTAATAATGGTTACAAAATTGTGTGACACTGACTGGATACCATACAGCTAACTTTCATTTTGGATCATCCTCCACCCTCGAACTGACTATAGTTGAATGGAATACCTCAGCAAAATTGAGAGATTTGATTGGACTGCCCCAGAAAGAGATCCAGAGAACTGGAACAGCCCAGTGAATGTTTTTCAAGGGCCGGGGCTAGTGATAATGATGGCTGAAAAAATAGATTATAAACTGACCTACCAGGCCTCGATTAAATCACCGGTACAGACAGAATTGGTGAGAGCTCCGTAATCAATTATTGCCTGGAATTGTCTGGTACAACCAACGGATGATGCCAGCTATGTTTGTCATTATGGTAGAAATATAGGCGCCCAGCTGGACACTTGTAGGCTCAATAGAGCACACAACTGTCCAGCTAGGAACCTATATTTGTTTGTTGTACCAGACAATTCCAAGCAATCATTAATTACGGAATTCTAACCCAATTTTCGTCACTAATTTGCGCCACCTTCCCAATTGCTGGTGCCATCTGCAGATGGTCAGGGGGGGGGGGGGAGCCATCATTGACATGACACAGCTACCCTCGAGTCTTCGAGGGCTCGGCCCACTGAGGCCTCAGCCTTAGCCTAACCAACAGAACTGCTAGTTATATGATGGCCAAAGGGTCAATCAAAGAGTATTGGACGGTATTGGCCATGCTATGGAATGTCTCTTTGGAACAGCCACAGAGGGAAAAATACATACTGTGATGTAATGTTAGTACTGACAATTGACAAAATGTGCTAAAACCAATAGACAATTTTTAGCTGGGCAAAATAATTTGCAATTTTCATGTACAACAGTGGACAATGCCTTGAACCACATGTATATTATTAAATCAACCAAGGAAATATAGATATAGAAATACTATATAAACCATTTACTTTCTTGAATGTATGCTCCATTTCTGTGTCCCGTGATATACAATAGGTTTATTATAAATTCCAATGGGGTATTTATGTGTCCCAAATGTAATGCTGACTTTGCAGTCTTTGAAATGCTTGCAGGGATATGTAGGAGGAATGACTGTCACATTGAAATTTTGGTGGAAATATCCGATAAACATCTTGGTGTTTGTTTGTTGTGAGGTACAACGAGTCACTGTGTTTTTATACTGCATATCCATACATAAGTATAGTTTCTGCATTCTACGGGGCAGTTCAGAAACCAAATCCAAAAATGTGTGCCTTTTTGCACAGCCTCATTTTAATCTACAATGAACAAGTAAGACGTAGCTTTGTCTTTAAGGACTTCAAGATTGTGTCTATAATATGCTGATGTAATCGCAAGGGATCCCATTATAAAACGCGAGCGTCTATGATAGAAGATGAATTTTGATCTTTTAAAAAATAGTCCACTTTAAATGAATGGCATCGTCGGATCACATATAAATAGAAGAGATGTCTTTAAATCTTACAGAAACATGAAACTAAAATGTCTTCCTGTACTTCATTTTTTAGTACAATCTGGTGATATATTGGACTGCTACTCAAGTGTAAATATCTTGTAGAGCAGTTTTCCGACATTAAATAACCTTTAATCTTGACAAATGAGTATCTATAATACCAAGCTATTAACATTTTAAAATGAACTGTGTCTTCATAAATTTGAAAATCTCGTCTGTTTTCGAATACAGATGTAGTGTGATTTGCTTGTTCAACATATAACCCACCATAAGAAGTCATATAAGCGATCTAATGGTGTAGCTTCTTCAAATACCATTGTCTCTACATATAAGCTTAAATAGAAATATCTAACTTTAGAACAAAATATATTGAAACAAATTTCTCTGTTATTCTTTACAGCGAATGAGAATATTGTAAGAAGTAACCTTAAAGGAGTATTAAAACATATGGGGATTGCTTTTTTACGATGAACAGACTTTAAGTCAATAATTAAATTAGACGTCTGACTTCGTTTGTGTCTAAGAACAAAAGAAACATGAAACCCAAATGCAAAGAACATGTTTTTCTTGACTACCCACAAACGGATTGATAAAATCCCTGATCTGTCATAAAACGAAACATCTTTTTTTTGCCCTCCTTGCTTTAAAAGCAATACCCTTTTCATTATGTCAGCCTGATATGATATCCTTGGAATATAGCGTATTGGTAAGTAACCATCAGCTTTTAAATTAATGTATATCTCTTTTGCAATATCATACATCCAGTTGGTATTATGAATACTGTAAAAAATAGGATTTTGTAAGGTTCAACAGTGTTAAGTTTGATCACGGTGTAGCTAACGTTGAATATCATTATCCAAGGTATTCGTCTCCCGCTGAAACAAAAAATCTAAGGTGCTTCTGAATTAAAAATAGATAACCCATGTTCCTCACAACTGACTGTAGACCACTCAAATTCAAATGTGTATACATTGAAATGCATCACATTTTTTTGCACGCTGTAAAGTTGGTCTCTATTAAGGATGGTTGTGAAGATACTGATGCTCCAGATATCAGGTCACAATATGTCTGAATAATCATAGGTTGTTTAATATCATGCAGTGTTTGAGAACTGTGAACACAATGAGAAGTTTTGGCTCTGATACAATTTTTAAACGTCACAATTGTATCCCTCGGTGATATGGGTATAGCACTTCCCGCTCGCAGACAGTCATAAATGTCTTTCATTAAAAAAATTTCTGTTGAGAAGCTCCCTCATTCTGCCGAGCTGTCCAGTATGCCATGTCGTCTATATGACCAATTAGAGAAGCAACCAAGAGCGATATACCAATGACATACATTGCAAATCTGCAGAAAAAAATATATGTATCAATGAAGAATACTTCTGATTATATTCTGCTTCACCACATGCTAGGCGGAGCCCCTTCTGATGTTCTCCTCTATTGCACAAGCTAACAAATTACCAATTATTTACTTGTATAATTGAAATAAAAACACACGCTAATCTGTCAAATTTAATATGCATTTATCCTTGAAGTATTCTTGTATGAAAGGCAAATAGAATGCTGAGAACAGATGCGATTGGTAGACAGGGTTATTTACAATTTCCATGTGACAATTATCTCAGATTTGCTCCCCCCCCCCCTGGAAAATCCATGATTGCATCCTTTAATTCAAATATATTGGTTACTAATATAAAACGTGTAAACTAGAATCAAATTAAAAGTGCGCTGTTATACCTAACCAGATTCTAACCCTTAAAGCGCTGAATTATTTTTGTATAAACCATGGAGACCAAAGGGTTTTTCAATTTACAAAGACAAAGAAAAACATCACCGGAAATGACAACTATAATGTCTGCAACTAAGACCAAAAACCCTGCGCCAGGACCTATGATCAGTACTCCAGCATACACTGACAAGAACGCCACACCACCGGATTTACTGTTCTCTGCTGATGACAGTGTCAGCTCAGTGGAAGCCCATCAGGCTGAATTGAAAGACTTGTTTTGTGATATGGTGCAACAATTGAGCGACATAGAATATGACAAAAAGTTCAAGGCAGCCGAAATAATGACACAACGGGTGATGCAAGCACTGATTGTGCCGGATGCAGCGCATCCAGTGTCATTATTCATGAACTTAACAAAGAAATTGCCAAGTCAGAGGAACAGCTACAGAAAACTGCGTCATCTGGCGTCCTCATCGCGAAACTGAAAGATGCTGAGGCTGCTGCAGACAGACTACTTGAACGAAATAGATTCCTAGAAGCACAGCTCACACTCCCCTCCTCGGAAGGCGAAATCAACACATCATCCACGCCACAGAAAGAGCCGCACTCTGCGACAAAACCTCATAGAGCAACTAATAAAGTGGCAGAATCTAAAACAGTTACTACAAAGAACGATGCGGCTGAGGAAAACAACGTGAAGAAAACGCATGGAAAGACTGACACTATTCCACAAAATAAATCAGGAACAACATAGACTGCTTCGGACTAGTTCACCCATCGGCCAAAGCTGAAGACCTAGAAAAAAGTGCCAAGGACATGTTGACGACTTACAAACCTGATGTTGTTACGCTGATGGGTGGTACAAACAATCTAGCTTGTGGAGAACGACCACGATCAGTCATAAGCAAAATTGAGCACCTTGTGAGAGTGTGTCAGCAAGCAAGTCCGTCAACAAAAGTAGTAGTTTCTGGTCTTATTGTAAGGAGTGACAGACCTGAACTGAATGACCACATTAAAACGATAAACGCTGTCTTGAAGAGAAATTCTTACAACAAAGATTTTGCATTCTTAGACAATAGCAGCATTGATTTCCAACACTTGAAGGACGGACTCCATCTCAATTACAACGGCAAGAGCAAATTGGCTAGAAGCATAGGCCAATTTATCTCTCATCATCCTTTTCACAACGGACACCAGAAATCCATGTCTGAATATAGACCTGGATAGTGAAAACATATCCTACATAAATGATTCAAACAATCATGAACGGACTGATGCGGGTGTCATCAGTGATATTACCGATTTTGAACATATATTATCCCTCCAACATTGAAGACACCATTGTCAAAAACGAACATATTGATGTATTAAGTACTAAAGATCTTAGTATTGTATGTCATAATATTAACAGACTATATTCTCAATCAGATGAAATATGATACCGTGTAAAGACTCATTTCCCAGTAGACATTTATGGTGTAGTAGAGACATTCTTGCATAAAAATGTTAATGATTTAGAAATTCTTATTGACAAGTATAACATAATTAGACGAGACCGGTGGTGGCATTGTATTGTATTTGAAAGAACATTTAGTTTATAAACGAAGGATTGATTTGGAAATGCTGAATATTGAAACACTGTTTGTGGAACTTCAATTCAGTAATGGTAATTTTCTTGTTGGCTTTGTGTATAGACCACCTAATAATAACTTAGTTCATTACTCAGAATGGATTCATTGTATGGATATATTACTTGAAAAATGTCACAATGAAAACAAGAGGTTTATTTTACTAGGAGATTTTAATATTGACCTGGTATCAACTGTTTGTCAGCGAAATTCATGGACTAATACATTGCAAAATTATAACTTGACTCGAATAATTAAACCAACTAGAATTACTTCAGAGAGTAAAACATTAATAGATCATATATATGTATCTGACGATGTAAATGTTTCTAATTCTGGTGTGTTGTCCTGGTCTGTTAGTGATCACAACCCTGTATATATTACTGTTAAAAAGTCAAATTGTATAAAGAATTGCAACGGCATTGGAAATGATCACAAAACGATAAGTTATCGCAAATATACTGACCTAGATATACACTCCATAGGGGTAGATATGTTGCATAGACTAAGCTGTATAACAACTAAAGACAACATGAATATCGACAAAACAACAAATTCCTGGACATTGGAAATACGGTCAATCCTTGACCAGTACTGCCCAAAAGTCACAAAAAGAATTAAACGCGACTTTCAGCCAGCATGGTTGAACCCTGAAATTCGAAAGCTTATGAAACAGAGAGACTTGTGCAAATCAAACAAAAGTGATGATAATTATAAAACGCTCCGAAACAAATGTAAAAAGAAAATAAAAGAGGCTAAGTCAAATCATTATGTAAAGCTAATAGAAACAAATAAAAATGACCGAAAGATATTGACAAAAATATTTCAAGAACTCGGATCAAAAAATAATACTCGTAAACATTTACATAAATTAAAAGTTGATGACAAATTAATAGAATGTAAGCAAAAAATAGGAAATGTTTTTATTCAGCATTTTGCCTCTTTGGTATATACTTTAAATAGCAATAGCAGTGGTCTCCCAGAGTGTAAGAAATTATCAAACTTTGTAGATAAAAACAGTTCAGGCGTGACATTCAAAATTCCGCTTGTTTCGCATGGGTTTGTTTTCAAAATGAAATGAAATGAATCGGGCTTTAGGCCACCTTTGTGCACATATAGGCTAAACTGGGCCAGGAGAACCTCCTGAGGATGGTGAGATGATTGAGATGACACTGTCCTCCAGACACAGGATTCGAAATTCGAGCCCTGGCGGTCTGAGGCCGAGCACGCTACCTCTCGGTCACAGAGGCTCCCCACAATACTGACTTTCACACGTGGATGGGGAAGAAACATTTTTGTTTCTTTCAAACCGCTGAGACCGGGAACCGAACCCCGGACTCTGGCGTGAAAGGCAGCGGTGCTAACCACTACCCTAGGGCCCCGGCCCTTGTTTTCAAAAACCTCTGTAAAATAAAAATTTCTAAAGCCACAGGCTTTGATGAAATTAGTGCAAGATTTTTAAAGTTGTTTGCGCCATATCTTACAGATGGTATAACTAATATTTGTAATTTGAGCATAACAGAAAATCGTTTTCCCAGTACTTGGAAAACAGCCCGAGTCATTCCCTTGTTTTTGACAAGGGTCTACTGACGATGTAAATAACTACAGACCAATATTGATCTTACCCGTTGTGTCCAAAATACTTGAGAAACACGTTTCGTCTGCATTCTATGCATTTCTGAATGAACAAAATCTATTAAATCCAAAACAATCAGGTTTTCGCAGTCAACACTCATGTCAAACGGCACTGACTCTGATGACAGAAGAATGGCTCAAAGCTATGAATAAAGGTGAATTGACTGGTGTTTTAATGATAGATTTATGTAAAGCTTTTGATTTAGTTGACCACTCCCTTTTGTTACACAAACCCAAAATTTATTGATGTAGCGAAGAAGCTCTCGACTGATTTACAACTTATTTATCAAAACGTACCCAGAAAGTTGACATAAACGGCCAAATATCACATCCTTTAGAAAATATATGTGGTGTTCCACAAGGTTCTGTTTTGGCGCCATTATTCTTTATAATTTTCATAAATGACATGTTTTTGTACCCAGAATTAGACAATTTATCACTTTTTGCAGATGATGCTACAGCACATCACAGTAGTAAATGCAGTCAAACTATTACACACAAACTCCAAGCTATGGCAACATCTGCTGGTAACTGGTGTGAAGAAAATAAAATGAAATTGAGTATTATTAAAACTAAAGTAGCCCTGGTTGGTTCAAGACAAGGAATAAATAAAATGACTGACACTGAAAAATAAATCAATATTTTTATTAATGATATCCAACTTGAACAAATTACACATGGTAAACTTCTAGGTATTCATATAGACGAATCCTTGACATGGAATTTACAGGTAGCGAACATAAAAAAGATTGTGGTGTATAAATTGTTTCTGTTAAAACGTATACAGCCCCTCCTTCCAACCCAAAGTCGAATCCAGTTTTATAACTATTATGTAAAACCTTATTTAGAATATTGTTGTAGTATATGGGGTAGCACATCTCAAGAAAACATTAATACAATTGTGAAGCTTCAAAAAAGAGCAGCTCGATTAATCTTAGATGCCGATTTTTCTACTCCTAGCGCAATATTATTCCAGGAATTGAAATGGATATCCTTTTCTGACATTGTTAAATTTCACCAGCTCAGTTTAGTTTTTAAGTGTATAAATAAAATTGCTCCCGTTTATTTACAAGATTTGTTTCACCGGAAATCTAATTCTCATTCCTATGTGTTGAGATCTTCTAACACTGACCGATTAGATGTACCAAGACAACACACTAGAAGTTTGTCGTTCAAAGGTCCTCAACTGTGGAATAAATTAAACAACGAAATACGCAATTGTACAACCCTAACTAGCTTTCAATCCAAACTCACACAGCTTCTTTTTATGCAATCTCTTATATAACACTGTAGACGTTTTTTAATAGCTATATTGAATTGTTACATTTTAATGTACTTTGTCATGATAATTCTTATTTGCACGTTTCTGTATATATGTTATGTTTATATCTATGTATAAAAAATTGATTATTTTGCCATGTATATATGTATGTATGGATTTTTAAGAGGGCCCCATGACAGATGAGTGAAAGCTCAATGGGTCACCCTCTTTAAATAAAGATTATTATTATTATTATTATTATTATTATTATTTGCGGAACACTGCACTCTCACAATTCAAAGTGACCCAGTCCTAACCAACAAGATCATATCGAGCTCTTAAATCACAGTAATTTTATATACTTGAACGACATCTATAAGTCAAACAACAGTCAGCTACTTTCCAATGATATTGCCCGTAGTTATGCTCTTTGGCGACATCAGGTCGTAATATCTATGATGTACACCTGTTGTTTTTACATGGTCACCGATACGACCAGCAGCCCATGCAGGCAAAATCAGACCATTTTTGGTAGTTTTGCGGCCTATACCCTGCCGATTCCAGGTGATTTTGAGTATATATTTTTAGACCCAGTGTGAATCCACATACAGCCTAGTACATAGGCCTACAGATGATGCAATGTATAGACAACTGATAGGCCTTGACACTGGCCCACGCATGTGAGTTTGAGAGATGACCACAGCTTTAAGTAATCACAGACAAATCGAAGCTAACCCAACTCCTAGTCTGTAATGACTCACTCAGACCATCCACCACAACAAACTTGAAACATTAAAATGATGAAGGTTTAAGATGGTTCACCGTCTCCAGCGCAAGCCATTATATTATGCGTAGCAATGTTTCAGCAAGAGTTTAACATAGTGTACTGTCTCGACCAGGCTCGAACCAACCATCTTCTTCTAGCGGGCGGGCGGGCGTTTTCTCACTTCTCTAGTTACAAAAGCAATGCCGCAAGATCATATTTTATTCTTGTCTTGCATAGAACAGTGACTGCTTATTAGTAAAGTAATCGGTTACTGTTATTTACCTCTGCAGGAAGTATTCGCCTCAGAATTCTCAGTGGTAGGGTTACTCACCACCACGTTATGAATGTAGGCTCTGCAGAAAAAACAGTGAATATAACATCAATTGCACAAGATCCGAAATAAATTCAAAGGAAATTAAACCAGCAGGCCTGACTTTCTACTAAAGGAAAACGTGATAGACTTGTAGATATAAGTGTCTGATCATCACTAAGGTGAAAAGATTATAGCCATTAAAAATGAAACGCAATATCACAGAAATTCACTAGAAATTCATCTGACGCGATATCAATCACAAGCTAAATACTATTGCCATTAAATGAATCTCAATTGTGACATATCCCCTCGTGATGTTGAACAACACTGCTATAATGGCATTAAAAGTGGATGTAGTAATACTTGTGTGGCACCTGGTCGTCAGTAAATGTAAGACATTTACCCAATGCTGCCCTGATGTTGGCCCACCATCTGCGACGCTGGCCCAAATCAGGGCAACATTGAGTCAATAATACTTGAATAATTACACTTAGTTTAAAACATATTTTATTGACCAATTGAAACAATACAGGATTGTAATACAAAGGCTTCGCTCGGAAAAAAAAATGAGTGATGCTTGCGGAGTCATGGTGTGAGTACTATGAGTAGCCAGTGGGTGCAGATCTCGTTGGCAGTGCTAGAAAGTGTCGTAAAGCAAATGCTTGGAATCATAACATTGGCATCATGACCTCATGTCGTCAAAATGACCTCATATTGCCAACATGACCTCACATTCTAGCAAACACAAGACAACGACCCACAGCCAGCCGGGTGCCAGACCGACGTTGAAGATGGTGGGTCAACTCTATGGCAGCATTGGGCCGATGTCCAGCGGGATGAGTGATGTCAATGTGACAGCGCTATATCCATGTGATAACATATAATAAGCCCTAAATATATATAACATAAAATTAAGATGGAATAGCGCCATGTCTGACACATCAGCGCCGTGGATAAAGTATCGAACGCCAATGTGTCAGACAGTAACTTCCAAAAAATGGTGATTATGGGTCTTACTATTTCTTTGTTAGCAAAGCAAATCGTTCAGTGGCGGTGATAAAAGTATCTAGCAGGGATATCAATCGAAGGTCAAGAAGGCTGTCACGTGTACCATGGAGAAGCGTCTCTAAGTTGAAGTTTATATTTATTTGGGTTAAATTTTCTATTAAAACGACCCTAGGTAGATGGTATTGTGGACATTCGATAAAAAAATGGTTGGTTGTTTTGTTACGTCCACATGTACATAGGGGATTATCAATAATGTTCATTGTAAAAAGATGGTGGTTAAGTTCACTGCATTCCATTCTGATTCTGGCCAAGATAATATTAAGTTTCCTTTTGCCAATGTTATAGTATGATTTTGTATTGGGCTTGTTTCTTTTTAGTATTTGTTTTAGTGACTCTTTTGATGTCAAGTCTTTAATAGAATCGTCTAGATTGTTCAAGAATTGGGTGGTGGCAGGAATATAAGATTTTCGAAAGGTTTCTGTACGAGTGTTGGTTTGGTTTATATTTGAATTGTTTCGTAGGTTGTATCTGCCTTGACTAGTCTCGTTAACTGTTTGGGGAATAATGGGTTTTAAATAAGAAGGAGTCCTATCGTGAAGTATATCAGAATAAAGTATGATCATTTTGTTTTCGCGTCGGGACTGTAGACTTTCCCATGACAGTTCGGTGTAAATTTTAATAGATGATGTGCCACGTATAGCCCCTGATACTATTTTTCTTGCTCTCTTCTGAATTTTGTCAAAAAGTTCCAGATTTTCTTTAGTTGTATTTGAAAAAAGCTCGTGTGAGTATTCCAGGACGCTTCTGACAAAGGTAAAATAAAGAATTTCAAGACTATTTCTACTGAGTTTGAAACTAAGTAGATTTAGGATATCCAAACGTTTATTGGCTTTAATTGATATTTCTTCAAAGTGTTTGTCCCATTTTAAATTTTGTTGAAGGGTAACATCTAAATGTTTAGAGTAGGGTATATTTTGTAATTCTTGATTATACATCTTAAGGTTATTTGGGGGAGTAATATTTCTATAATTAACCACCATACTGTTAGATTTTTAAAGCGCTGAAGCTGACAATCCATTGTTGCGCCCACGCTTCGCGTTTTTCGAGGTCGCTGTTTAGAATTTGCGAATTTATTATATGACAATTTGAAATAGATAAAAGTAAATTGTCATCTGCAAATAGAGTCAGTTTTGATGTTAGGCCTTCTTCCATATCATTAATGTAAACCAGAAACAAAAGTGGTCCAAGGACGGAGCCTACACTTCAGCATCGAAAGACTGTTTGTTTGTCTGTAACATTTAAAGTTCAATAGGAAGACACAGATTTGTAAAATCACTGAAGATTGCAGGAATAAAATATTGAAAATGTAAACCTGTAAGATCTTACTCTGTTTTTCTTATTTTATATTTTATTTGTATTGCAACATCCCACAACTAATTGTGTTAACCCTTTCTTTATACGTCAGAATCGGATGCCTATAGACGTCAGATTCTGACATATAAAGACGATCCCCACAATCAAAGAACTAGAGCATTCATAAAGGCCGCAGACCCATAACAGGTATCCAAATGAACCGAAAAGAGCTAACTAAGACATTTATGACGATTTTAAATTGAAAAACCCCCTCGATCTCCGTGGTTTGTGCAGAAATATGTTAGTGTCGTAAGGGTTACATTATGGCTATGTGACTCTCCCGGTGATTCATGGTGATTCTAATATGGGACGCTGGTGTCGAATTCTCCCCAGTTTCATAGTTTCGCAAAAGTTCCATAATCTAACACATCTGAATGAGGTGGCGCTGTTATGGTGACTTATCAACCCATTTTTATTTATCATGTTTATGAATATAATCTTTTTTCTGTTTAAAATGTTTGAAATCTTTTGAATCACTATTCAGAAAGGCTGTGCTACACTTCTCTCTTTCTGTTGTGTTATTATGACAGCAATATTACTATAAGTGTGGTAATTATTAGTTGTTTCACGATATTAGCGACGATTATAAATCAAATTTAGTTTAAATCGTTAAAGCGACGCAATATGGCTAAATTCGTAAAAAAACGGTGATTTTATTTTGACTTCTTAATATAACCATATGATGTAAACATGTCCATAAACTAGAACTGCTGTGCTGTGCATTTACCAGCTAAGCGAGATATAGAGACGAAATTTTCGTATTTCTTATTTTGTACATGCATGTCCAAAATGTCCAAATTTGTGCTAATTTAAGCTATCTGACTTGTTTGACCGGTGTAATCTCTGCAAACATGATACGTTGGCCCAACGTTGGTTTAATGTGGCCAACTGTCCTCGACGTTGGTCCAATAGTAAACCTAGGTTGACCCAACGTCTCATTTTTTACACACATCTGATTCACGTTAATCGCTCAACTGTTGGTTTGTAAATTTCAGCGAAAATGTAGACCTATATGTCACTTCTAATATCTTATATAAAGATCAGTCACATAAAAAGATATTAAACATCGCCACCGCGGGGTAATAATGCCTTGTTAGCATTGTAACATGGTCTGGTATCGCAGTCTGGTATTAGCTCTGTCCAACTCTGTTTTTACGCTTAGCAGTAAAAACTGAGCTGTTTCTAAAAGAAGTCCAACCTTCTCAAGATTCTACCTATTTAAAGTTCATCCAGCGTCTGCTGACGTTGAATACATTAGCTGCACCATTAATTCATTATCAAATTTCTCTCTTTTATTGCAGCATGTCATCATGTAATAAGCAATTTTTGTTGGACACACGCTCTCCTGCTCTCACATTTCGAGAAACTTATTTGTTTTAACATTTATAAATGTGATAATTGTGTCCTATGCAAAATATGGTTAAATCTATACATGTGTTCAAATTATTGTTTTCTTACTGAATCTTGCTATTTTGTTATTATTCTAAGAGCGTTAATCAGAAGGATATTTTGCCCTCAATTTTTATCCAATCGACTTACAATTTTCAAACAATAATCCTCACATATACGAAGGTCTTTTCAAAGGGATACTTTTAATCACATAGGCCTACTTGTGTGGGCATGTCAGAGGTCAAAATGTCCCATAGCGCAACAAATATGTATTTTTTTATTTTTAGATTCCGTGTGTTCTCCTTGCTTGATCTAGAGGAGGGCACAGGGACCCCGAAAAGAAAAAAAACGACCTTATTTGGGCGGAAATACCTTTTAAATGCACCAACTGAAGCCTTAGATTGCAAAATTGTCAGGGGGGACATGAAAATCCCCCCACCTCCTCCCGCCCCATCGTTTTCAATTCCCGGATCCCCCACTGGAGAAGTATATCTTGAAATTATATCTTGATCTATTATGGTTTGGGCGTAAGTTATCAGTGAAATACATTAAACTAAAATACCAATAATATTGGTAATGGAAACAGTTGGATTAATGCAGATAAACAAATTTTCCATTTGGTTGATAAGGAATACGATTTCAATAATTTAAAAAAAGTTGATTTCAAATATATTTCAATATTGTTGCATGGTATCATGAAATATCAATAACCAAAACTGAGAACCTATATTACTTACAAAAACTCGTTTAAAGTAGAAGAATATTTATCTAAAATTATGTCAAGAAACGCACTTTCACTTATTCCACAAATACGACCGGGAATTTTACTATTAAAAATTGAAGTAATACGTTTCAGAGGGGTTAGCCCTGAAGAGAGAAATTGTCCAAATTCAATTTCAACTGATAATGTCAACTAATTTCAGATTTCGAAGTACTTTTATTTGTCAGGCATGGGATAGGCGTACTGAGAATATGTATATCAGGTAATATGTAACATGTATTAAAAACGTATGATGTATTTTTTTATTATAATATTTCTCGTTGTGGTACTGGGGTCACATCTGTCACTATGTACATAGTATAATTTGTGACTCTTTTGTAACCAGCATTACTGATGATTATATTTGGTTTGGGCGAACACAGTCCAGCGGGTACGGGACGTACGCCCGATGTTTGTACCGGTGTTGGGCCAGCATCGTGGGCTGTGGGCCAGCGTTGGTCCGACGCTGGCTGGGTGTCCCGTGTTTGCTGGGAAGGTATCCGCTCTGTGTTGGTTTAGTATTAGTCCATCGTCTTCGACGCTGTGCCAGCACTGCCCTATTATTATAAAAAGCTTTTGTATAAGGATCCATCCAATTACGTTCTGGAACACTGAACAATAAATTAGAAAATTAAATGCTACATTAGCTGACTAGTATACGAATATATATGATACAACTGTATAAAAGTTCTTCTTTCTAAGAAGTGTATGTTAAAAGTGTATGTAAAAACGTGTATGTGAAAATTTTCCACAAGAAATACAAGTAGTAATAACATATAATATATGTTATCACTATTTATATTTTGGAGTGACTTATAAGCGCAAATAGGCTGGGTACTATATTGTGATCATATTTATATTGTCATTGTGATTTATCTATACATGTCACTATAATAAAAATATACAATACAATGCGTTAATTATCTATCCTTTATCACTTAAATTCTGATTGATGCTAATAATTCGTTTTTCTTCATTGCCACAATTTGATGTCGAAATGAATTTGTCATACCTGCACCGCAATTTCCAGCTTCAAATAAATAAAAGGTAATATTATTCATGAAAAATAGACATCTCTATTATTTTATTAACTCAGCATCCACCACACGATATGATGCAAATTTGTATGGTATTTTATTTATTCCGAAATTTGCCTGCAATCGTAGCCTATGTATACAGTCTTCGCAGCACAAGGTTAATATAGTTTTCAGCTAATATAAGATTTTCCTCGTGTACTGAATGCTTTTGTTCCAGCTGGTTGTGTTTTTTTCTGTAAATTAGGGCGATTATAAACAATTTCAAGTGACATAATTTGTGTTAGTGAAAAAATCATCTTCGGTTCTATCACTCCTAAAAGCAGCATTATTATATTGTTTATAGTTTGTTTGTGTTACAAATTGCAAATCCTGAGAGGGCAGTAAGTGACACAGGAATCTCTGCCGGTACTTTGACGTGTATTCATTCACTACAACAAGTACACTCCATACACGGACGCAGTGGCGGATCAAAGGGGGGGGGGTGTTGGAGAAAATCAGAAAAAATCATCACCTTATTTAAGGGTTTCCTTATGAGTTGGTGATATACTAAGTAAGAAACAGTGTCCAATATGCCTTAGATTGCATCAGAAAGCCTTTGGAAAGCACTCGACCCCTTTATAGTAAACTATTGTATTGTCCAATTCAAAACCCCTCCCTCACTGAGAAGCTAGATCCGCCCCTGGGACGACTTGCTGTATCAACAATGAGAGCCCCCACAGACGTGAATCCATCAGGCTGTGTGGTAGTACCACATCACAACAACGGGTTCATCTGTTGCCCATGACTGTCTTCGAAGCTCATCTTCAAAACTCGGTGAGTGTTTATAAACAGACACCACTTCTCCACGTCTGTTCTCACTTCTTGTATTTTGAGTGGTCTGTGGCTACACGGATCATCTATGTAACTTGAGGCCCACGGTTCGAGTGGAGGTATAGACGGTTTAGGCTCCGACCTGCAGGATTTCGAAATACTAGCAAAGAGAACGGATTTATTGTTAATTGTTTTTCAAAGGGTGACACATCAATACAAGGTCTTATATATAGTAGGGTCAAATTTGATAATTATGACATAATTTTCAACACTTATAGGCTACGTATTCAACTTTACTTTTCTCTACTGTGAACTCAACAAATACTATAAAATTGTCCAACTAATACAAAAGATGTAATATTGTAATATTCACGGATTACCAAATAGCCTAGTAACAGGCAACGGAACTAGATTTGTTGTTTAAGATTATAAATGAAAGATTGATGGATAACTTGCAAAATATCTGCGAAAGTGCCAATCAATATATATAAAAATGAGATTTTGAACGTTAGATAACCTGATATGAAAATGGATAAAAAATATCATGAAGAGCAGGAAAATTAAACATGATAAATGTTCAATTTCATTAGTTTCTTCTAAATGTAAAGCACTAATATTTTCATGGATATTTACGTTTTATTGACCATAGTTTAATTTTTTTTTAAATTTTAATTAACAATTTTTGTAATACCACCTTACATAATTTGTATAATTAGTTTAAACTATCATAATTCATGCAATAATCATTTATTACGAAAGTGTGAAATCACTCACTGAATGCACATGCCAAAAACAACTAGTATGATGATTTACACAAAAATAGTTTTATTCATACATTCAATAAATGATGCAATTAATAAATGTAGACAGTGAGCATAAATGTATAATAAATGTATATAATGATACCAGCAGGATAAATACATAGATTAGCAATGCATAACAACGCATGGACATTGTACACCAGTAATACGTGATTAAACGATGTCACTAAATAAATATATCACGAGAGATCAAGTTATGGGGAGATGTACGAGTATTATACAACAGATGGAGCTGTAAGAATGAATGGAACAGAAGCACATAAATAACCTAGCCGATACTCAGTGATAGGAGTATAGGTATAAGGGTGGTGACGAGTGCTGATATTTCCCATTTCGCCGTATTCAATGAAGCAATATGTATTTTTTCCTACGAATAAAACTAGTTTAACCCTTCCAGCGCGGGACCGTCTTTATACGTCAGGATCTGACGTCTGTAGACGTCCGATTCTGACGTCTGTCGACGTCTGATTCTGATATATAAAGACGATAGCTATAGATGGCATATAGGCTATATATACGCATATATATATATCAAAACGCACGCTCTGGAAGTAATTGGTGATGTACATCAAATGTGTGCAGTCATCTAAAAGTGAAAATGACTCTAGTGGTCTTAAAGAAATATATTGACAGAAAAAATCAGGTAAAATTAAATATTCTTCTCACGGTTAACTATATGGAAATGCATGGATTTTTGGGATTTCCATGGATGTTATATAATATGTGGTAACTTTATGTAAAACAGTTTGCCAACCACATAAAGTCAATGTGTAGGATGCACAACACAAAGTGCATCAATTATATATCACAAACAGATAAAGCCACAGTGCGCCTACACGATACAGAAGTCCCAATAGAACCAGTCCAAATTAATGTACAGCGAGCTATTGAATTGTGTGCAATGTCCACCGTTTGTGAGCTAGCATCGTGTCAAGTGCACATAAAAAGTGTGGATCTGTATCAAGTAGGTCAATACAATAGAGCTTCATGGACATACATACGGTGATCTCCAGATACATGACTGGTTTATCTCATTATGGGTAAATAATATTATGCAACTCTGAATGGTGGAGAATTACAATCGACGTTTTTGCGATGTCGTGTGCCCAGTGGGAACTTAGTGAAAGAAAAACAGTGTGATATGCAAACGGTGTTCATTTGAGTGCGATAAGGGAAAATACAGCACTCGTCCAGTGAATAAGGTGTGAGCCTTATCCAATATCGCACAAACAATGTAATTTCTCACACAACTAAAGTCCGACATGATGTAACTGCCAAACATTGCTTTTCAAACAACAGCAAGAGTGCTATATGGGCTGATAACGATATACGTCTCATAGTGAAAATCACTGCGCAGAGTGTAAGAAACAGTACTACAGCATTCATACAATATACGAAATAAATATCACAATAATCAATGTACCCCATGTGCACAGTTGGCACCTACACTATTCTTTTTTCTTTTAAACTGATTCCAACAGGAGATGTTGGCTTATAATGTATACATTCTCAACAATTAGACACCACGAAATTGATTCACTAACTTCATATCTGGCAAAACAAACTCATCAAGTGCAACCATTATTTGATACATACATATTTTGCTCCCAATTGTACATTATTTCTCTGGCAGTCGATTCCCAGATATTGAATGAATGTTGACCCACAACTGAGGCATCGATGTACAATCAATAACCATGTACATTCTTAATGTCAGGAGTAAGCATATGGATTTTGACCACTTTGTTTTCAGTGGTAGGGTGTGTACACGTGGTACACACTTTTGCTTAAAAGTGGGCTAATTCAGTGGTTTAGAAGTTATCATTGTTTGTATGTAGGCCCTATAGTGATTTTAATAAAGATATCTTGATGTTTACAAAGCATATAAAAAAACAGAACAACTGGTAGCAGCTCTAATCTAGAAGCTATATATCAAACGCACTGTGCGTGATCAAAAGGACGAAACCTTAATTAACAATAGAAAGGGTAGCCATTTGAAAAAATGGACATTAAGAATGTATGTTTATATACAACAAACGACTGCAAGACCTTTTAGAAACGTTATTTCTCATACACAGTTCACATATTATAGACCCACACTGACTTCCCTACAACAAATGACTAATATAATATTGATTACTTCCTGTACAATCAGTAAATGTATTTTCGCTATAAAACGAAAACGAATGCATCCCGCTATAGCAAAATTCCTAAATAGGAAAGGTCGCTGAACTTTGACCAAAACTGTTTTATTGTGCGACCAGGCAGGTAAGTGCGTACACTCAAAAACATGAGCGATTCGGATCGGGGTTATTGACATATCTCGTTCCCTGTGGCAAAGATGGCGGCATAACAACAGATACAAACAGATCTATAGATATTACTTTACAAACCTTGTCCTGTTGAATTATTTTGTGCTATTTTTCGTCATTTTACATTTGAATTGACTGCATCTTTAAGATGCCAGTAGAGACAATACGTTCGAATTCATATGGGCTAATACATTACTCATACGTGGGAAATGTTATTCGTACTTAGGCGATATAGTGCTCACATTACGCAATTTAGCACTGTCTGCCTACTAATCAGACAACCAGATTACAACTATCTGCCGCATAAAACATCAATATTGAAAATATCTTATTATTGATTTCAAGAATATTCCCTAAGATAGTAGTATACTAACTTTGGAACTAAGCTTTGAAACTTTTTGACGTTCTGACTTTCTGAATGGCAAGCCATAAGCTAGTATAATTTACTACTGTCTTCATAATATCAATGTTTATCAGATCTGGCACGTCGCGGAATAACGCTAGTACTGGGTGTGTGAGAATCAGTCATATAGAAGGGGTACGTCTTGTACATTGTCTCTACCAAAATAAGATCAGTACGTGAGACAAATAGATTCGTATGGTACACACATATTCACCAGATGTCTCTATAAGATAGTTGTATACTAATTGATATCACTTTTTGGAAGAGAGTTTTACTTTCTACACGCGATATTTTTCTAGCGATTTTCCACGAGTGCCAGACGTGCTTAACATGACAGGTTGTTCCTGAGTGTGTAAATGTCCCGGAAACACGCGATAAAAGACTATCTCAATATTCTACGACGTGCCAGGCCTGTTTATGTCTCTGGGTAATATCAATATTTGTTTTAATGAGTAGTTTTAATTTCCAGCAGCACAATAAAAAAAATATCAATACTGCCTAATTCACAATACAAATTGTTTCTTGTAAAGTTATCAACTAAAGATACTGAGATATCCCTTAGCCGAAAGAATGCATGAGTATTTTACAAAAACTGAAACAATATTTCAGATTGCAGTACAGAATAAAATATTAATTTGATGACGAGAATACACCAGTATTTTCAGTTTATAGAAGCACCATTCCGGCCGGTATGAGTGAAATATTATCCAGTAAACGCAGACGTTGACCCAGTGCTGGCTTAATGTTGGGCCAGTGTCGCAGACAGTGGACCAACATTAAAACAGCACTAGTAAATGTCTCGTGTTTGCTTGGATAATATGTAACACACCAAAATAAATATTGCACTTTTAACATGGTTCAAATATACCGTGAGTCCTCGACCTCCTCGACCACATATGCAGTTAATAAACAAAATAAACAGTAATAAAAGATGATAACCAAATGTGCGAATAAAAGCATGGTCCATGTATAGACAACAAAAAGACCTTATCAATAAGATGTACAAATAACTTTAGTCTCCTCATAAGCTTGTTCTTTCAAACAATTTTATCAGTGCTATAATAATTTCACTGATCAGAAGAATATTGTTACGTACAGAGCATTCTAGCATTCTTTGAAAAGTATGTTACATTCATGCTCCAGATTATGTACCCTACAATACACATGAAATGTAGAGATGCAATGAAGTATATCATATGTAAAGTCATCGACATGCTGATTCGGTGGGACACCTATTCTCATATGTCTGCTCTTCATGCACTATTAAACATATTATTTAGTGTTGTATAATAATAATTGTGTGTAATATAATTTAAGTAGCACAACTGAAGATTACTGACTAGTTAACTGTACTAGCTTATACCACCCGGATATTCACTCCCGCCTTTTCATTTTTGCAGCACATTTAAAGGAGAAATATTTTTTTTTTTTTCAAGTGCTACATTTCGCACACTTTAAGTTGGGTGTTGCGGTAGCGAAACGCAACTTAAAGTAACAATAAATTATACAACTTATTTTTCAAAAGGTTAACTTTCAATGTCCAGACATGGTTGTAAACTTGTGAAGTAACAGAATTGATAATTATTGTACGTTTGTAGACGACATAATTGTGGGAGATACAGTAACAGTTCTGGTGGAGTGCCTAATCAGACTGCACCACAGTGCTCAACTCTTTAAGTCCTCACGATGCATTAAAGCATCATCTTACATCCCTGAAAACATATTTGATTTTTCTACAAAAAAGGGTTTTAGAACAAAAATTTCCATGAAACTGGTTCACCAATACGTGGTAATTTTCTTGAATTTTTAAACCACATCAAATCATCTTCATCCACTACAAGTCAAGAATTGCGACAGCAATTCGCGGCTTGTAGTGGATGAAGATGATTGAAAATGAAACCCGGATTGTGAGTATTTCAGAAGTTAGACCATTTGACGTGTAGCCTAATGCAATTCTGAGGTGAGCTAAAAATCATGTTAATGGTTTACATAGAGGGAATTTACTATATGTCAAATGGGCTGACTTTTAAACTATACATTTACAATATTTCTTTCGGAAATGTTCTGGAAGGATTGCTGCAGCTCGAAATTTCTAAAAATCGTTTAGGAATTGACTTAGGAATTAGCGAAAAACTAGGTTTATCTTACAATCCTCCAACCCTCTAATTAACTACCATTATACCATTTTCTTTTTATAGAATTTGATAAAGAAACAATGAGGCATAAATCGTGCATGATGTATTCCCATGTTGCTAGGCAACTCTTTATTTACAACTGTGGAGAAATATAATATCTCTGTTGTAATATACTTTAAATATAGCCTATAATCGCATATCCCGTGCCATGGTGTTTACTGAGAGACATTTATTGGCGTTCGTCCATAATGATTATAACGACGTTGGATTTGATTACTGTAATCTATGCAGATGGGGACTACAACTGTACTGTGTGAGTGAGCATTATGACGTTGTTGATTAGATGTGTATGCCTATATTAGTAATGGTCTTTTTTGTGTATCCGAACTCAACATTGCTCAGTCAACCTGTGTACATTGGTCATGGTCATGTACAGCGTGTGTATGCTCAGCCTGTCCTAATGTGTACTAGTCCACATCACACTTTGTTCCTGTGTATACAGCCTGTATACACTGGTCATGGTCATGTACAGCGTGTGTATGCTCAGCCTGTCCTAATGTGTACTAGTCCACATTACACTTTGTTCCTGTGTATACAACCTGTGTATGCTGGTCATGGTCATGTACAGCGTGTGTATGCTCAGCCTGTCCTAATGTGTACTAGTCCACATCACACTTTGTTCCTGTGTATACAGCCTGTATACACTGGTCATGGTCATGTACAGCGTGTGTATGCTCAGCCTGTCCTAATGTGTATTAGTCCACATCACACTTTGTTCCTGTGTATACAGCCTGTATACACTGGTCATGGTCATGTACAGCGTGTGTATGCTCAGCCTGTCCTAATGTGTACTAGTCCACATCACACTTTGTTCCTGTGTATACAGCCTGTATACACTGGTCATGGTCATGTACAGCGTGTGTATGCTCAGCCTGTCCTAATGTGTATTAGTCCACATCACACTTTGTTCCTGTGTATACAGCCTGTGTATGCTGGTCATGGTCATGTACAGCGTGTGTATGCTCAGCCTGTCCTAATGTGTACTAGTCCACATCACACTTTGTTCCTGTGTATACAGCCTGTATACACTGGTCATGGTCATGTACAGCGTGTGTATGCTCAGCCTGTCCTAATGTGTATTAGTCCACATCACACTTTGTTCCTGTGTATACAGCCTGTGTACACTGGTCATGGTCATGTACAGCGTGTGTATGCTCAGCCTGTCCTAATGTGTACTAGTCCACATCACACTTTGTTCCTGTGTATACAGCCTGTATACACTGGTCATGGTCATGTACAGCGTGTGTATGCTCAGCCTGTCCTAATGTGTACTAGTCCACATCACACTTTGTTCCTGTGTATACAGCCAGCAGTCATCACCTGATCAGCCTGTATTCGGATGTACCACTAACTTTGCTCACTCGAAATTACTGGCTTTTGATTTGCCCTTAGTATGTGTTTAATAGTGTACACTTAGACATTGTTCTTGCAGCCAGCCAGGTATTTCCTAGTGAACCTGTCTTTGACTATACAGAGGCATTTGTACAGAAGAGATCAGCTCTGCAAAACCAAGAGACAGTAGCTGCTAACGTCACTGTGTTTTGGCTTTCAACAAAAATATCATTGTGTACAAAGTCAAACATTGGTTTTGTGCAGCAGCATTGCGGTGTACAGGTTTACATGACATAGTGATGTGTATCCAGCGTGTATTACCTGTGATCTTGTGTTAACCGCTAATGTTATTTTGTCGACACACAACTTTAAGTGGTTGAAAATTACTCATATTTGTTAAATTTTTGACCAAACATTTGCAAATCTTGATGTTTAAGGACACACTACATACGCAAAAACAGTGATTTAATCGTCTAATGAAACAGATTTAAAACGCTTATAGTCATAATTAGCAATCAAGGAGTGAAGGTGTCTAAATCCACGCTAGTTATGGTTTGAGTGTATTTGAGCGCGGCATTGCCTGGTACACTTGTAATTGCCTAGTGGTCATGTGTTAAAGTGCACAGTTCTATTCAGGGAATATTTTTTCTCATGCAGTTTGCTACAAAATTGGAGCACAATCGTTACACAATAATATGATGGTGTAGCAGTCCACTCGAGCAAATTATCCCTTGCTACACTGGTTATGTTTGCTTGTATCAGACTCCCAGCATCGCCTCGTCTACACTAGTGATGATCCATGTGTATAAAGTGGGCCATTGTATCTAGCTGTGAAGCCAAAGAGTGCCTTAATACAATATTAGCATAGAGTTGTACAAGACCTGTATTAAGAAGAAAAAGACTAGTGTGTATTTGAGCCTCACAATGAACATTGATCCTGCTGTACAAGTCTATGTTATTTATGGTCCATTTTTACTTGAGCCCTTCATTGCCTGGTCTACAGTAGATATGGTGGGTATGTATCAGAGTCCCGTCTGCGTGTGTAAAGATCTACACTAGTCATGGCCCGTGTGTATCGGAGCCCGGCATCGCTTGGTCGGCCTGCATACTGACTGGTGGACAGTCTGTGGCTCCATACGTCTGAGCGACACTTGTCACGTTAGCAGTCACGTCAGCCAGTGGAACGTCTCCAACCTGGTCCTCTAGTAGAACACTGGGAATAAACGGCTGTCAACAAACAAAATATTTAGTTAAAAACAGCGGAAATAAATGGCTGGAAATACATACAGCCGCAATAAGTTACAAACACAAAAAGGCACAGTACAATGGTGGGCTGCTGCATTGTTTGTTTGTATTTTTCATGAAATTTTTTGTATTTATGAAAAAGTAGATGTCCTAAATTAAATTATTTAATCAACTGAACATTAGTCACAAAATAATTTATCAGTTGCAGTGACATTTTACTTGGCAAGAAATTGTTTGAAACTGTATGTATACCGATCTATCAACACCAGCTTCAAACGGCTGGAAACTCATACATGCACTATAAGGTGAACCAGAGTGCTTCAGATACTCTGAAACACCGTGATGTTTGGAACTATTGGAGGAAATTGTCTGCGTGAAGACCGAGATTTTTTAGGGCCATTGGTGGATATTATCTACTCAGACCCTTATGATGTTTGAAACCATTGTTTGATATTGTCTGTTGGGATACTTGGAGCCATTGTTGGCTATTTTGTGTCCAAACACTGAGATATTTGGAGCCATTGGTGTATATTGTCTGGTGAAACAGTAAAATGATTGGGGCCATTGGGGGAAATTGTCTGTGCAAGCACCGAGATGTTTGAGACCATTGGTGGATTTTATCTACCCAGACCCTTGTGATGTATGGAACCATTGTTGGATATTGGCTGTCCAAACTCTTGAGATATTTGGAACCATTGGATTTGGTGGATATTGTTTGTTAAACACAGAGATGTTGGGAATCATTAGTGCATGATGTCTGACCTAACACTGAGATGTTTAGGACCATTGGTGGATATTGTCTGCTCAAACAACATGCTAACGTTGGGCGATAGTGTCTCCTCAAACACTGAGATGTTTAGGACCATTGGTGGATATTTTCTACTGACACAGAAGATGTTGGTGACCATCGGTGGATATTGTCTGCACAAATAGTGTGATGTTTGGGAGCATTGGTGGATATTGTCTGCACAAACAGAAAAAATAATGAAATATTTTTGTTTATATTAGAAAAAATAGCCAATGGCTTTAACTTTTGCCAGTTTGAATCTCACAAACGGGCCATCGTCTTTTCAACAACCATTTGAGATCGAGTCACGAGGCTCAGATCCCCCCCCCTGGCCTCATGCGACATCGAGGCCCAACCTTCATATGATCGTAATTTAACGACCAGCATAATAAAGTACGAAAGTGGGGAAGGAGGGAGGGAATTCTGTAAAGCCATTGGCTATTTTTTCTAATATAAACAAAAATATTTCATTATTTTTTCTTTATATGTCAAAAAAATGCCAATGGCTTTAACTTTTGCCAGAATCCAACCAAGGGAGGAGGAATCACGAAAGAGCTTATTCCTAATTTTAAGTTCTTTGATCCATATAACATTCCATACTCAACGTAACTATATTAGATTGAGTATAAAATTTCTCCCATATTCACTATGCACGGCAAGCCTCCTGATGAGCCGTAGAAGCCAAAGAGACTCAGTGTTCTACCTGAACTCTTGGCTAACCTAATAAAATCTATTTGTTTACTATCCTCATCCATCCATTTTTATTTATAAAATATACATTGTTGTGAGGTCCGTTAACTATTAACGGTAACCGGATCTCACAACCTCCTGGAGGGAAATTCCCTTCCAGCAGGATGTACATGCATTCAAGTGATTGTAAATCGAACATAAATGTTCAGAATTACGGAACTGTACAACTGACTAAAGTATGTATGTTCCTTCAAATTATTTAACAGCTGAAACAGTAATTTAATAAATACTGGGTCGCATTAGTTAAAGAAGGATGTTAAACACATCCACAAGAAGTCCTACGTTAGTAGTCCTTCACTCACAAACCTAAGTTTATATATATACAGTTCACTTCCTTTTGGAAGATAACTTTGTAGATCACTACTCCATTCTCCTCGACAAGAGGGAATTTTTGCCAACCCCGAACATATCCCTTCAAACAAAAACAAAACCATTGATATGTTCTTATTCAAATTAGATGTAAGATCAAGTCCTGATGGTATGTAGTTCCAATCACGGCTTGAGGTGGAAACTCCGCCACCTAATCATCTAATGTTCCTTGAACGTGCAACCTGAGTAAGTTGAGCACTTCATTTCAAATATCCTCTTATTCTTTGTCTGAGGTATTCAAGGAATATCCCATTTAATCATTTCCTATAATAACAATAGCTATATGATTTTGTTATTCACTTATTCCATTATCTCTTTAGTTGTCACTTGGTTTGTAATTCTCATACTTTTTTTTTTTTTTACTAGAAAGTGTTCTACTTTGTAGGACCATTCTACCATTTTTATCTAGAAGAATATTCTTCTCAACAAGGTAGTGTTGAGATAAATTATTCTATAATTATATTCATACACATCAAGAGGTTGAATTAATTCATACTATCCCTAACTTCAAGGAATTCTAATTCTGTATGACATGGTTATATTTTATAACCTTACAACCCTTTTATTTTTAACACTCACAATTTTGTGATATGTCAATAGAAAAACAAAATTCTCGACATGTCCTCATTTGTTAAAGAGTTATTCATCAATCTCTTGATTTTAAATCTTGATCCGTCATAAAAGGGCAACTCTATAGGTATTATTCTTAACCTATAATTGTTTAACTCTGCTTCATACATACCCCAGAATCCTAACCCAAGTTAAAATTCTGGTCCCTAGCAGAGTTTCCCACATAGAATTTTTATATTTTTATTAAATCCTTGTCAAACAATTATTCTTTGACCCTTCAGGAGACATATCCACATAAGAATTATGTCTTAGTCTCCTAATAATTCAATGGATCCAAGTATAAACAATAACTTGTTAACTTTAGGAATTGTCGAAAGAACAATTCCTCAGAATGTTTGAACTTCTAAGGACGAGCAGTAATTTACCCCCCCCCCCTCTTTTTTTAGGATTGAATCGCATTGATCCACCCCAAAATTTATAACATCCATGAAACGTAGAAATTAGTTAGTTTCATAAATAACTAAATTATTTATTAGACCAACTTGTGACTTCATTGAATAATTGACTTAACAACTAAGTCAATTATCATTTAAACAATTACTCTACCTCATACAATTTGTTACTGAAGAAGAACATTACCCTAACCCTTCCTCCTCAAATAATAGTAATTTAGACTTCAGTCTAAATGACATTTGACCACGATTCCTCAAGAATAAAAGACCTCTTTGAATGGGGCTTTTCCTACCTGATTATTCAAGATCACATATAGAAGGAAGAGAACTTAATGTTCATCATTCCAATAACAAATCAATTCAGGTCTTGAGGTTCGTGAAGAGGAAGCCTTCAAGTAACCCCTCTTTCAGACAAATTCAAGAGGAAGTGAAGAGTATAAAAAAATTCATACTAAATTTTTCTACTACTTCAATCTCATTTTATAATAAGTCACTTCTTCCTTAATATTCTTCCTAACCCAGTTTCAATTAACTTAACTGGAACTGGTTAGTCTAAAATAATACTCATAGATTCACCATCTTGGAGATCTAATAACCATACATTATTCAGGAGTAGCCTCAAGCGCGACATACCTGAATATCCAAAGGAATACCATATTTTTAATGGTTATTCATAACTACAATTATATTAAAGTGATCTGATCCCAATCAGATCTTAGCCTTAAATAATTCAAAAAAGTCTATGATTACATTCATTGACTCTCTATAACTTAGTCATTAAATCCCAAAGTTCACTTTTTCATGGATTATCTATGACCGTTATCTTTGTAGGATTTATTCCACAGTCCCCGATGTTATTACATCAAGGAATGACTTCCGAATCTCGGAGGAATAAAATATCAATTAACCATTAGAGAGGGGAACATGCCCCATGATACCCTTATCGTAGACTTAACCACTATATATACTTAGGAAACTTCCAAATATGGAAAAATGTCAATATATACTACTGATCATATTATTGCACTCCATTATTCAATAACGTCAGAAAGTAAGGATTATAAATAAATCCTTACTTACTGTATTCCAACGTTTCCCCTTATAAGTTTATACCGGATGACCACGTCAACTGATGTATAACTAAATCAGGCGAATTTTTTTTATTTTTATTTTTATTTTCCAAAAATTTTCCCGACTTCCTTCGGAATTCCTAATTCCTACCGGAAGAATCAATTCTTAATATCCTATTGGTATTCTGCCAAACAGGAATTATCATTGAAACATCAGATTCTTTATTAGTACTGTAAATATAAAGACTGTCTCCCTCCTAGTGGACAGTCCTTAATATGTGCTATATTTTCACTCTGACTCTCCAGAGTTTCTCTCAATTTTGTAATTAAATTACAGATTTGGGAAATGAATCTCTGAATCACTTTGTTAATCAATCTATCTTTGTAGATACTAAAATATTGATAAAAGTGTTTCCCACCGAGTTATACTAACTCAGGAACAGAAAGGCCATCCTATGCTTCTCTGCTCCAGAGATCATATTTCCAATTACTCATGTCGCAACATGTGATATCGCACATCTTATTATTTAATCAGTATCTTGCATGATTTGGAGTTATATCTAGAGACAGTAATAACGATATACAGGCTTTCTCCTTGTATATTTTCATTATTAACTTTAAGAATCTCTAAGTTTATACACATGTATATTACAGACTCTATCCAGATTTTACTCAATTATCATGATATAACTGGCCCAAAGTCCTGTTTTCCAGAATCTCTCCAGAAAGAAATGAACAACCCCATAATTTCGGGGTTAATAAATTTCATTTAATTTATAATGAGAGACAAGTGTTGTAAAGGTGTCTAACACTGATATAACCTTCTGAGTCCAACCACGAGCAGTAGCTTAGCGGAGGACACAATCCTTTGGACTAATGAGATATTCTAATTCAATTATGAATTTCAAGAACTTTTAGCCAGTTCATACCCATATTCTTCACCCAATTTCATCAAATTTGCATGAATCAGACCTATTGAGCACCCACTGGGAGTCATATAAAATCTGAAGGTGAAGATCTTCAAAAGAAGAACAATAATTCACTTAGAGATAAAATCCAAACCTTTTGAGGAAAGTAAGAGGGGTTAAAACCATCTCAGTATTTACCCACTCAAGATGTTTACCATATCTTGTTAAAAATAACAGGTATACTTCCCTGCAATTAGAACTGGTAAACCCAGTTACGAAACTTTCAGGGAGAATCTGTTCTCTCCAACTTTCCTCCCTGGATTATTAATCTCAATCTCTTAAGGAATTAAATCTTCCTTCAAGGGTTCGGTGGAAGGCTTCATTAGAAGCCTTTACAGGTAAACTCCTCTTAAAGAAGTTTACACTTAGACCCAATTACTAGTCAATCAGTCTCACTTATAGTAGTGCCATGGCAATCTACTGAAATAAGAAATAATTTATTTATAGACTGCACCACCAATATCAGGGAATAATTTGTCTGGTGTAGTTTCCCAATTTGCCACATAACTATGTGCAAAATCTACACTTTAATACTTTGTTGTAGCAGTTTCCCACATGCAGAATAGTAGCTTGGTATATGCTCATATGGTAAACTGCTGCACAATTTCCTTAAACAAATTATTCCGTGTAAAGTACAGAGATATCTTGGAAAACACTAGAAATCAATGAATAGTATGAGTAGTTTCCTACTACATCCCCTGTAGGGAAACTATTCTTTATTTCCCTCTGTACGTTTGTCTAATCTGCTAGCATCTGACCGAAGCCTGTGCTGTATTCCAACCTAAAATCAATTCACTGACCTGGTGGAATACCAGAATGTTCCAATCCGTGCGAAAGCACGTAATAAATGTCCAGTACAAATCTGAAGACAAGAACATTCTATGGACGTGGTATTATCCATGTCCTGCAGAAACCGGACCCTTAACTCTTTAAGTCCCATAAACCGCTCATAGCGGTTTAAAATGATCAGATTACTGAAACCTGCACATAATGGTTTCCTTCTTCATAAATAATACAGTAAAACTGTATTTTCCTGACAAATATAACTAGGACTGAAAAAGTTAATGGTCCGGACCGGTTTAACCCGGGTACGAGTACTTAACCCGTACGAACTCGTAACACCCTATGGGATAGGAGCTTTTATAGCAACCGACCTTCTTATTAACCTTATCACCAAATAGCAATTATTATGGTATGCGAATTACTCGCTAGAAGGAATTGGAGCATGCTCTTAATTGATTCTTTTATCAAACTATCCCTGGTGGAGGCAAAGCCCCACCGGGAGCGGCCGTAACCGAATCCGATGGGGTGAGGATCCGGAAGGTAGTGCGTAAACCTGTACGCTCCACTCTAACACAGAACACACTCCTCGAGTTCTGGGGATAGATATTTCTTTACCCCAACTGTGATTCCCTTAGGAACCGCAGATTTTCCTGAAATAAAAATATTAATTATTTCTTAACAGTTCAATGTTTATAACAATTCTGCTCTAAAACAAATAATAATAATTATTTGCTCATTTATTTAATATTATTGAGTGATAATTATAACCTCAATTATTAATGTTCTTATAAACCTAAATATAAATTTATATTTAAATGATATATAAACAGAATTATTAATAACACAAATTACAAAATATAATCTCCAGGGAAATTCTATATCCCCTGGTAATTTATATGTACCATAAACCAATTCACTATGATTCACAATCAACATTATCATTATAAATATTACAGGACTTTTTAATTTCATGTTTAGACTAAATATAAAGTCTACCACACTTCAGTCCTTCTTGATTGGTTTATCACCATAAAAAGAAATTACTCTCCTTTTACACAAAATCACTAGTTTAATACTAGTAAATAATTCTCATTAATATTCATATTTATAATTAATTGATATATACTCTAAATGATAGAATCATCCAGATCTTCACTGACTGAAAAATATTGTATTCACACTAAGTCAATTGATTAACCCCTGTAATTAGCGAGATATAGTACTGTGACTGTGTCATTAGACACGAACAGACATGACATGCTTAATACATACATGACATTGTTGTCATGTGTACAATTCTTTATCGTACAAACCATTTAGAAAATAAGTGCAGATGAATTAGGTCTAGACTACCATAGACAGAAATTCGTCTCTATCGCTGGCCGCCCGGCGTTCACCCCTTGCGGTAAATTGCCGGGACTGACGTCGTTAATGTCGGCCAACTGCACTGATAGACATGTACTGACCACTCGCTAATACAGACCATCAATACACTCAAGTGTACAGAATACTATACAGTCACACCCACCTCGACTCAAGTATACCTGTATGCTGTGGATGTGTGTTCCACGGCATGGTTTACTGAGATAGGATAATTATTCTGATTTTGATTCAACCAAAATACCAATTCAGATTTAATAATTTACAAGATAGTTCCAAGGGACTAAACAATCCCTAAAGCTATGAATTGAAGCGTAACCACACGACAATATCATAACGCACACTACGTGTTGAAGAGGTGTATAGGCCTAGCCTGTACACTTCCCACCGGCTCCATCATGACATAGCAGTAATGGCGACAGCCATGCTCATCAGACGGACCACCGTTCAACTATCTTCGACTCAAAATCTAATGATTAATTAAATCAATAATCTCATCCGACCAGGTCTTTATTCCTGAGACGGTAATCTCTTCAAATTGAACCTAAAAATTAGGTAAGCACTAGCGTTATTAGCACTTTATTACAGAGATTTCTAAGATTAAATTTAACTTAGCTCTGTCGATGGCTCGTGAAATTTTCATATGAAGGTTGGGCCTCGATGTCGCATGAGGCCGGGGGGGGGGATCTGAGCCTCGTGACTCGATCTCAAATGGTTGTTGAAAAGGCGATGGCCCGTTTGTGAGATTCAAACTGGCAAAAGTTAAAGCCATTGGCATTTTTTTGACATATAAACTGTGATGTTTGGGACATCGGAGGATATCGTTTTCAGAAATACTGTGATGTTTGGGACATTGGTGGATATTGTCTGCACAAATAGTGTGATGTTTGAGACCTTTGGTGGATATTGTGGGCACAAATACTGTGATGTTCCGGACCATTGGTGGATATTGTCTGCACAAATACTGTGATGGTTAGGACTATTGGTGGATATTGTCTGCACAGATACTCAGATGTTTGGGAGCATTGGTGGATATTGTCTGCACAAATACTGTGATGTTTGGGACCATTAGTGGATATTATCTATTAGTGGAAATTAGTGGAAATTGCGGTAGGCCAGCCACAGGTTCCACATGTCAGCGAGACATTAAAACGACACCTCAAAACAATCCTGGCCTAAGGTTGGTCTACCGTCTATGACGCTGGTCCAACATTATGCCAACATTGTTTTAACAAGGTTCAGCAGAGAGGATCAATATTTTCAATCCCTAAATACAGACACCAAGCTTCTCAGTGTTTGATAAGAGTGTGGTGAAACATTTTAGATGAACGTGGATAAGTTACAGAACACTGAATAAAGGTGTGGAAACACGAAAAGGCAATCACAAAACTATTTCATGTATGACGAATTTTGCAGCACCATATTTTGGCTACCACAATGTCTACCGAGACAAAGATTAGGCTACTTCTGAGAAATGTAATTTTGGTCTACGACCCTGGCCTAACATAAAAACATTTGACAAATACGATATATTTGCTGGGTACATCTTTGAGGAACTAACTAATATGTTGACATTGGGATCATATTAAACAAGGATAAACATGATTAAGACATGGGAGTCTAAAAATAATTAACATAAAATATCAGTTTCATGAAAAAAATAGTTCAACAAATTTAATCACTACTGAAAATACTTCTAAATATGATCCATATAATTTTAAGATCGGACAAGTAAAAATATAAATATATATCGAAAGATATAAATGTTCACACCTGGTTTTTACCAACAGCATCTTTATTTGCAGGAAACTGTAAAACATACAAACAACAGAAGAGGTGAAAGAGAAGGCATGTGGAAAAGTGCAGAATGTAGTAGTAGTGTTCTGGGAGGGGAGACTGAATTAGCCGTTAGGCCAGGTTTGAACACATAGGCCTGCATGTCAAAAACGATCAGGAGAACCACTTGTGAGGCTCGTAAGAAGAATAGTGATCAATCAGGAGAACCTTATTGAGAGTCTTACAAAGAACCCTTTGAGAGGTTTGTGAGATGAAGAGTAAAATTATATTTGTCTATTTTATGTTCATATTTTTCTTCTTAATGTAAAATTATTGATTGACAGTTCAGTTCAGTCATGGAGTTCTAGTGTGGTGCTATTAGCAGATAGTACGTTGATCGAGCTCTGTGCTTCACCTGCTGCCTGTGGTGCCAGCCTACTTCCAGCGTTGTATAGGCCCTTATATAGATTTTCAGAAAAACATCAGGTTTCTTTAACACTCACAACGTTAGCAATCTGTACAATAATGTCTACGCCGGTGCCAGGTACGATAAATTCCTAGCTCTGTGTTGGAGCTGTATGCTCCATGGGGAGTTGAATTGGCACACATATAAACAGGTCAAGTGACCAGGGGTTAAAATGCAATGTGTGCTGATAGGCTTGGAGATAAATCTGTTAAATCTGTACATTTACTTTAATAAACAACTGTAGCAAAGTAACAAAAGTTCCTAGCGCATAGAGGAAATCAATGAAGTTGATTAAAATTTAAATGTCCACCGTTCACCCTCTGGGTCAAGGCCTATATTTGTGCAAAATATGAAGTCAACATCAAGACGTCTGAATAACTAGACATAAACGTTCCAGTCTTGCAGAATATAGTTTATCACTGTGATGTAAATTCATGTTCGTTATGAAGATGCTGCAGGAAAAGAAGAGCATTAAAGGAGTGCAAGAACAGAGACAGACGAGTTAGTGATATATATACAGTAACAGTGTTTGTGTAAAAAGACATCACAGGGAACGTGTTAGCTGTTATATTACATTAGACAGATTGATTAGAACAGTGCTACAGATAAGCTGCGTATTTAATCAAATAAAAAAGGTAAAATTGTATAACAATACTTAAATAAAATGTTGATTCACACTCAAACATATATGCTCATTTCTTATAAAAATAGTGTGTCATCTAGCTGTGGATATCGTTCATATAATAACATAGTAGTAAAATAATGTTATGCCATTAAACATGTTAAAAATTCAATATTCTAAAATGTTTGAATGTGTAAGGTTTTATTAACCCTTTGAGTGCGGGCGACGCTTTTAAGCGCATTTATACTGTTTTTCCACAACTAAAATTTGACAGGAATTGAACAAATATGCATGTATAAATCTTGAGTAAAGCCCCCATTGTGAAATTTAGCAGGTTTAATTTTTAAGTGAGGAGGTATTTTCCTTTCATTTGAAGTTGGCAATTGCGTGAGCAATGCCAACTTCAAATGAAAGGAAAATGTTAAGTAGTAATGAAGCACTTAAAGAGTTGAAGTTAATTACGTTTTCTGTACATGTATATCAAGCTCTAAAATGCAAAATTCAATTCAAATTAATGAGTAACATAAATTTCATAACTCCCGTTATTTTTGTGATTACTCAATTATGTTTACAAAAAAATGGGGAATACTCAATTAAAATTAAAACATTATCTGTAGCACTGTTAGAGGTAGGCTAAAGTGTAAGGAGAGATTACAAGAACACAGACACAGAAGATGTTAATGTTAGTTGTAGAGTACCTTTAAGTCCGGTTGATTGACATAAACCACATCCGAGTCACTGTCAAGCGACACCTGCTGAATACACAGTGTTACATAGAATACGTGGCTATCAGGGGATGATGCAGAAATAAGATCAAGTTACTTTTTATAATAGCTGTGATTTTTTAGATTTTCCTGCTGGTACACAGCATTTCAGGGCATCACCCCCATAATTTGTTTATTTTCAATCAAACCGCACAATACATTGAATTCAGGCTGTGTGAAATTTTGTTGACATCTCATTCAAAATCACATGCTGTAGGGTCAAGGTATTCAAGTGTGTTTAAATTTTGACCACCGAAATGCAAATGCTGATTTTAAGACACACATTTTATTCCCAAACAGTCTCTTTGGGTAACCCTTTAACTACCAGAGATCTACAACACAAAGCGGTATAATAGCTCTCACTAGCAGGTAAAAGGTTCTTCCCACTCCAATCACCATTACTGTCCCAGCCAGATTAGTTCAAAATAACTGTTAAATTCTTTACCTGCTAGTGGCTAGTATGGTAACACAAATAGCTCAGATTTTTTTTTAATATTCAAAATATTTTTACAGTGTACAAATTTCGAAACCAATGAATACAAAATTATACATGCGCCATCTAAATTTCTTTGATATCTGAGCAGATATTGTCCACAAGTCATAACGATTGCAAGGGTAAAGTAATCAGCTAAATAAAGAGTTAAGTGTACATCTATTTATAATTAACCCTTTATGATTCCTTTAGACATCAGAATCTGACGTCTAAAGACAGGTAGACAAGTAGGAGTTTACATTTTATTTATTTTCTTTTATTTCTCCATGGGATCGAAAAGTAAATACAGCAGCCAAGAGGAAGAGAAATACCAAAGAAAACTGCTCAAATATAAAGGGATTAAAATTCATAGAATTCTAAATACATTTATTATTACATGTGGTAATACAATAATATATTGAATTAATATAAATGCGATAACTACAATGATAGGACATATAATTGAATTCTAAAAAAAGCATGACAGAAAATATGTTCGAAATATTTCATTAATCAAAGTAAAATGGTTTAAACAAAGCAGGTATCTTCATATATCTAACAATTCCATAAACTACTAAGGTAATTCACTTTCAAATATAACAGCAAATTAAATATATTTTACATCAACAATCTGACTTAAAAATCATTCAAATAGCTTCAAATCAATAAAATATAAAGACATTAGAAAAAAGGGGGACTCTCAACCAACTGAAAAGTTAGCTGGATCACCAAACAGGTGACGTTAAACAGGTTAAACCTATGTTAGTTTAATGTTGGCCCAGCATCACTGATAGTGGCCCAACAATTATAAACCAGCATAAAATCAATATCGCATGACAGAATCAACCAGTTTGAATACAAGTAACTAGGGAGATCAATGTAGCGATAGTGGCCGTGAAGGTCCTTACTGATAAACATTGAATAAAAGAAGTCCATTGAACCCAGGATGATGTCTAGAGGCAAAAAATGATCAAACAGCTTGACCACACCAATTACATCTACATCAGCCTTTTATATGATTTTATCTCCTGACAGACGTCAACCTATGGGGCTCAATGGACTTCTTTCCATTTAATGATCAATATTGTGTGTTTGGTGGTATGGTCACGTGATCAGCACTAGCCAATAGGCCAGCTGCTTGCAACTGTAATTTACTCACCTTATATCTGATTGGACTAAATCCTTTGAACCAGCCGAAGCAGATTCTGCCAAAGAACATGATCAGAGTGAGAAACAGCACTACAATGGAGAAGATTGTGATCCCCTGTAGGTTCTCTGGAACAAAAAGGTCAAGGTAGGGTGAGAACGGTGGGTCACGAGACAAGATACAAGATCAAATGAGAATTGGAGAACTTCACTGACAAATAGTCACCATATTGACTGGACAAGCACACAATAACAACTGTTTTTTTAAAGATAGCCTTGATTCATTAATGATATCTGGTGATGCATTATAATGATACCTAATACGAAATAGCTATAATTTTAAAATTGTAGTGCTAGTTAGGTCACAATTTTTTACCATATTACCTTTACATCCCCCAGTCACATATATGCAGCAAAATTTTATGATATTTAAAAGAAAAATCATTTAATAAAATATGCTATAATTAATCACACCAGTGATAATTCATAAGGTGAGATGGAAATTGGGGTAATATTATTAGAAAGGAAAAAATAAATAAAAAGTGCAAAACAATGAACTGCCTTTCGTATAATTAAATATGCATTAGCATTATTACAGCACTATCATAGTATGTGAAGTAGACAACAAGGTTATCAATCAAAAAAGAACAATTTAGAAGAAAATACACTTTTTGTCTGAGTGGTGGAAATTTTCTGATGATTGTATTTCTTGTGCATGTCAGCATGCTTACAACGAAGTGCGAATAGACAGACATGGAAATTCAATAAAAAAACCAGTTAGAACATACGCGGGTGGCTTTTAACCCTTTCATTGCGGGGACCGTCTTTAGATGTCAGAATCTGACACGGTCCATGCAATGAAAGAATTGAAATACTTATAACGGCAGTCGACCAATAACATAGGTATTCAAATGAGCCTGAGAGAGCTGTCTAAGACATTTATGATGATTTCAAATTGACTCAAGACTACATAAGTCCAGGAGCTCCCACTCCGAATTAGAATTTGAGTTAGGCAAGTTTGTGTCGGGTTATTAATGTAGTCCTAGGCTAGGTCAAAAATCAAGACACAAGACAACCAGGTCTAAGAGTAAGATAAGAACTAAACATTCTGTCAGAGATTACAAACCTCCATTGAAATTAATGATCCTAATCAGTGTCCGAGTAATGGTGCATCCTCCCAGAAAACTTACATTTTGTTGTATAGTAATGGTCTAGCCATCTAGCACAGTTTACCAAATATCGGCCATGTGAAAGTGAATAAAGGACGATAGATGGCCTTTTTGAATTTGAACGAGTCGAAATTTTTCATAATGCATCCTTTCCTGAAATCTCACATTTTGTTTTATAGTAATGGTCTAGCCATCTAGCATGGCTTACCAAATATCAGCAATGTGAAAGTAAATAGTGGCCGACAGGCGGCCATTTTGAATTTGATTGAATCAAAAGTTTTCAAAATTCATCCTCTCCTGAAACGTCACATTTTGTTTTAGTTATGATCTAGCTATCTAGCACGGTTTACCTGATATCAGGCCTATGAGATAAATAATGCTGATTGTCGGCCATTTTGAATTCGATAGAGATGAAAATTTCCAGGGTGCATCCTCTCCCAAAAACTCACATTTTGTTTTATAGTAATGGTCTTGCCATCTAGCCCGGTTTACCAAATATCGCCCATGTTAAAATGAATAATGGCCGATAGACAGCCATTTTGAATTTGATAGATGGGAAATTTTTCAAGATGCATCATCAGCTGGAATCTCACATTTCGTTTTATAGTAATGGTCTAGCCAACTAGCACGGCTTACCAAATATCGGCCATGTGAAAGTGAAGAAAGGCCGGCAGGCGGCCATTTTGAATTTGATCGAGTGCAAATTTTTCAAGATGCATGCTCTCCTGAAATCTCACATTTTTTTTTATAGTAATGTTCTAGCCATCTAGTAGGGTTTATCAAATAACGGCCATGTGAAAGTGAATAATGGCCGATATGCGGCCATTTTGAATTTGATCGAGACAAATTTTTTCAGGATGCATCCTCTCCTGAAATCTCACATTTTGTTTTATAGCAGTGGTCTAGCTATCTGGCACGGTTTAACAAATATCAGCAATGTGAAAGTAAATGGTGGCCAATAGGCGGCCATTTTGAATTTGATTGAGTTGGAAGTTTTCAAAATGCATCCTCTCAGGATGGAATTATAGTAATGGTGTAGCTATCTTGAGCGGTTTAGAAGATATATCGCAATATCAGGCCTATCGAGGTAAATAATGCTGATTGTCGTCCATTTTGAATTTGATAGTTTAAAAATTTCAGGGTGCTCGAAAACTCTCATTTGGTTTTATAGTAATGGTCTAGCTATCTAGCACGGCTCACCTGATATCAGGCCTATCAAGGTAAATAATGCCGATTTTCTGCCATTTTGAATGCGATAGAGTTAAAAAAAATCAGGGTGCATCCTCCCCCACATCCACCCCCAAAAACTCACATTTTGTTTTATAGCAATGGTCTAGCCATCTAGCTCGGTTTACCAAATATCGGCCATGTGAAAATGGATAATGGCCGAAAAGGCGGCCATTTTGAATTTGATCAAGTCGGAATTTTTCAAGATGCATCCTCTCCCGAAATCTCACATTTTGTTTTATAGCAATGGTTTAGCTATCTAGCATGGCTTACCCAATATCAGGCCTGTCGAGTTGAATAATGGCCGATAGACAGCCATATTGAATTATATCGAGTTTATTTTTTTCAAAATGAATCCTCTCTGAAACCTTACAATTTGTTTTATAGTAATGGTGTAGCTATCTTGAGCGGTTTAGATGATATTCCGCAATATCAGGCCTGTCGAGGTGAATAATGGCCGATAGGCAGCAATTTTGAATTTCTTTGACTTGATTTTTTTCAAGATTCATCCTCTCCTGAAACCTTACAATTTATTCTATAGTAATGGTGTAGCTATCTTGAACGGTTTTCATGATATTCCGTAAAATATTTCAGTTGGCTTAACTGATGTTATAAATTTGGTCAAAGTGGTGGGTCAACTTCAAGGTCAAGGTTCAAAAACCTGAAAAATATGACTATAATCGGCCCAGTAGTTTTCGAGATCTGCTCGGGAAACGAAGTGTGCGTCAAAACGTCTAAATAGGTCATAGTTCTGAACCAAAAGTAGGTATAAGTTCATATACCCCACAACTAGACACCCTGGAGGTGTTGTGTGTAAAATTTGAAGTATTTTCTGAGATATGCTCCGGAAATGAAATGTTCACTGACGGCCCAACGCCGTAACATCATTTTCCCCTCTGCGACCTTGCGTATTGCATTCAGATTAAAAATATTTTAACCTGTCCATTATCCGCCTAGAAGTAAACCACATACAAAATATTGTTACCCTAGCCTATTTTCTTAGAAAGTCATAGGCAAGAGAAGAGATAAAAACCAGGACGGAGGCGGAATCCATAGCTCCCTCCATCTCACCCATGGTCAAAACAAAAATAAATCATCGTTGTAAGGGTAATCGATAGATTGTAAGGAGCCAACTGACCTGCTCTGAGAAAGGTGAAGAAGAGAACAGAGGCCTGTAGCAGGATGACAGACACCATGACAAAGTTAACAGCACTCGCGTGGATGTTAGCGTCTATCTTAGACGGACCGTAGGCGAAGAAGATATTATACCTGTCCACTAGGTGCTTCATCAGCAGGTACACGAGACCTGTCAAAGAACACAAGTACATGTAAATAGGATTGATATACAAATAAATAATTACATGTTTATATACCAGCCCATGCATTGCAATGATTTTTTTTCTGTTACCCTTGTACTGCTGAGACCATCTATAATACATACGTGTTAGATATTGAATAATACCCGGTAGTTATTTGACTATCAACTCAGCTCAGCTCTAGTATGGGCTAATGTAAAAATATTTCTTCAAAACTATGCTCTAGTTTTTCATGAAAATATTATTTACATTTAATAATCACTTAAATATTATTAAAAAAAAAGATCAAACAATTGAACATTAAAGGGAAGAGTTGTTTGGGAACAAATCCAAAAAAACACGAAGCAATTGTCTGTTGCCATTTTTTTAGAAATTAGTGTAATGATTAAATAATTATTGACAATATCTGAAACTCACCAAATGGTGCAATGAGAGGACAAGGTATGCAGTAGACCATGACAACAGCAAACACACAGAGCATCCAGGCGTACTGACATCCAAACTGAAACTCCCAGACCACCGACTAAAACAGAAAGGTAGATAAATTATACATGATCACCAGGCGTACTAACAACCGAACTGAAACTTCAGCAACACTGACTGAAAGAGAGAGGTAGATATATATAACATGATCACCAGGCGTACTGACAGCCGAACTGAAACTCCCACAACACTGACTGAAATAGAGAGGTAGATATATAAAACACCAGGCGCACTGACAGCCGAACTGAAACTCCCACAACACCGACTGAAATAGAGAGGTAGATATATATAACATGATCACCAGGTGCACTGACAGCCAAACTGAAACTCCCACAACACCGACTGAAATAGAGAGGTAGATATATATAACATGATCACCAGGCGCACTGACAACCAAACTGAAACTCTAACAACACTGACTGAAGGAGTGCTTATGATGGTCTGAATAAGAAAAATCCAATTTGCTTCAAGGTCTGTATACTCTTCTTTTTATTCACCTTGAGATGTCAGTTGCTGCCACAATTCTCATCTCAAGAAGAATAGTAGTAGTAAATCATTGCTTTACGTCACTTTTCAGCACAATAGGTCTTTTAAGTGACATTATAATATGATAAAAAAGTTGAAGTCAATTGATGAGATGAATGATGTACAGATGATGATGTGAGGGTGGGGGTGACAGGACATGGTGGGTTATTGAGAGCGTTTTCCTTCACTCGCCTGATAAGGGGTTCTGGGCATGTCTAGGGGATATACCCCCAGACATGCCCAGACGGCCGGAGACTTGGGTTTCGCTGTGCAATTTAATACTGAAACTCTGTGGAATTTCGCGCAGCTCCGCTATCCTCGGGTCGGATAGTCCCAGAGTAACAATAGGAAGGATCACTCCCTCTGGGTGACTCCATTCATCCCACGTGCGAGACCTAATGTCAAACACGCTATTGTCGGTTATTCAAGGCTAACACGGCCTACATCAGCGCCAGCACCGACGCGGGTGCTGCATTGGCTCCGCTGTTGAAGAATAAAATTATCCCAATTTAATCAAAATATCTAGGTATAATATCTCAAATGACAGTTTATAATTGTTGAGCAAACATGAGAAGTTGATCCGATGTTGGTTTAATGCTGGCCTAACATTGAACAAACATTAGGTGAGCATCACACATGTGTCACACTGTGTGTGAAGGGCGTACAGATCAGGTCATCATATGAGTTAACTTTTCCAAATGAATTAATTTGATAAGTTTATCGCTAACCTTTCTCACAGATGTTCTTTCTGCCGCAGACCGCGCCAGCATCAGTTTGATGGCATATAGTAGCAGCTCTGGCAGTCTCACCAGCTCCGCAGCAGTCCCGATAAATGCAGACGTTATCACGTAATTCACAAAAAATGCACCATTATCAGGAATGAAGATACACCTGGAATAAGGAGAAATGTAGTTTAAATAAACAAAACGGTTATCGATTGTCATTAACATTAATAAAATTGAACTTATCCTTAAAGTGCTAGTCACGTTTAAAGTCGTTTTCACCTTTTACGAACAAGAAAATTTGACCGTGAAACGTGCATCAATTTTGCTAGATTGACATATATTTCTATGCAAATTATACAAAAAGTACCCAAGTAATTTTTACCCACTTGAAGAACTTTGTGGCTGGCGACAACTTTTAATGTAAGGCTTTTATGGTTAATCACGTTTATGAAAATTGTATGATATCTTAAAATGCTTGTTATTGTGAAATATTTTTACAAAATCATATAAAATACACATTCATAATAAATCAGATGTATGATACAAAAGTCCCCATTTCAATGAGTTGCGATATTTTTATTTACCAGGTAATTTAATAATTCGAAGTCTGACAGATGGCTTATATTCATCACTAGCAGGTAAAGGGTTAACAGATTGCCCCTTGTCCTGCTAGGCTTGTAATCCTGTATATAATGGGTTTGAAGCAGAAATCACTGCTTTAATTTTGAAATCATTGAAATGGATAATATAGTTTGTGATAGATGCTCAGTTAGTCAAATAATTCAATTTAGAAGATGTATATTTAAACAAAATAGAATTGTTTTTCATCATGTTAAACTGGAAATAGCGTTAGCAATTGGAACTTCAAATGACTTGAAATAGAATTGACTTATATGAAATTACTTACTCTGCTCTAAAACGGTATTGTTCCTCGTTTTTGCTAGCGAACCACTCAATTAAAGCTTTAGCGCTGAAAAGAACAACAACAAAAAGGTAAAATAATATGGTACTGTCCACAGAGATATACAAAGTAGAGCGTCTGTCAAAAAATCATCACAAGCTTTCTAAACTTAAATAAAGGTAAACTGGTCAAATAAAGCCTTGGAATTGACAATAAAACCACAAAATCAAAGCCTTGAGTTTAGCCTTTACAACAGGAACTTTCGTTTTTTAGATTTTAATTACTCTACATGAGGTGAATAAAGATGAGAAGAAATACTGTCAACATCTCAGCAAACATTCAATTTTGAAACAATGTTGGGCCAGCATCGTTGATGGTGGACCAACATTGATGCCACATTGAATTAGCGTCTCGGGTTTGCCTTGATTTCGCATCGTGATACAGGAATGATTTTCTAACAGCTTTCAATCTTTCTCATTTCTCGTAACTACCTGGTAAGTCCTAGAGATGGCAGAACCAGCACCATTAGCAGCAGAAACACAAATGTCTTTCTCATCACAGCGTGATGTTCCGCGGTCCTGTAAAAGAAAGAATTAGATATTATGATGAGTTTGTGCACTATCATCACCACTTTTGTCACAGTAAATAATCATTGTTATAAGGTCACTAAGTGTTCTATCACTCATCTAGTTATTTTATTTTAATTCACTTAACTTTAGAAGTTCAAATGAAAATATCGCCTACAACATCCCAAAACTCAACAGAAGGCGGTAGGATAATAATGATACATTGTAAAGGACTTATGTCATTTGCAACAAGGTAGTTAAAATATCCTTCATTCAACTGACCTATATCTACTTACCATGGTCTGACCTGACCTGACCTATATCTGGCCTAACCTATATCTACTCACTGTGGTTTGACCTGACCTATATCTACTCACCTAGTCCAGTGACCAATACAGTAATAATCCGTGTAGTAAACGAGATTGGGTAAAATTGAGGAGATCACCCATAGCAACAGTGTGGGTACAAACTGCACCAGCAACGGGTTCTGTAACCATAGAAACAGTATATTAATACACATAACGGGTATATATATTGTTTATATTATTTAACATCCGTATAGTAATTTGTAAAGTTTGTACACTATATTGTACACAAACTGCCCTTAACCCTTAAAGCGCTGAATTAATTTGTAAATCATCAATTTGAAATCATCATAAATGTCTTAGTTACCTCTTTCTGATTCATTTGAATACCTATGTTATTTGTCTGAGGCCATTAGAAATATTTTTACTCTTACAGCACGGGGATAGACTTTAGTCATCAGAATCTGACGTCTACAGACGTCAGATTCTGTGGACTAAAGTCTATCCCCGTGCTGAACGGGTTAAAGTGGTTATCACATATATAGCCATTTATAGTCCTAAATTTAAATATTTTGTCCTTCAAAGAAGAAAAAAACCCACTAAATGTCCTAGATTGGTGTATGTTTTGATTGAAAGTCTCCAGAATTAAGTATTATTTAACCAGTTGAAGTTGTGCGTTGCAGTAGCGAAACGTCAAGAGGGCAAAAATTTTAATTTGATAACTTAGTACTTATATAATAGCTTTGATGCCGGTAATTTTCCTAAGAGTCGATCCTCACCTATTATTTGAGTAGGACTACTGGTTGAAAAATTGTTTAATTAAGAGACAATAAAAGACATTTCAACTATATTTATCATATTAACCTGGATATAGCTAGAACAATATAAAGTATTAAATGTGTCTTAAAAGCTCACATGTAATTCTTGAAAAGCTCGTTGATATCCCCAGGCGTTGAGTAGGTTCAGAAACATGGAAGGTGTGGTGAGAAAGAAGAAGAGCAGGAATAGCAGCAGGTTCATACATAGGGCCCTCATCCACCATACAGCCGGCGATATAGAGAGATTCTCCCTGTAAAATGTATAATAGAGGGTGCACATGGGTTCTGAAAATTATGGATTTTTCCCACTTCACTATGTACCCATTTTTTGCCTCACTATCACTTTTTTTAAGGGAAAAAAAATTCTCTTCATTATTTATAAGAGATTGTCCTCATTTTTGATTTCCGCCTCAGTTTTTATATTTATAATGGCTTAGGACAATTCGATAGGAAGTATGTCATAATGGAAATTTGTACCATTATAACATAATATTAATGAAGTTTTTTAACTCTTTAAGTGCTTCATTACTACTTAACATTTTCCTTTCATTTGAAGTTGGCATTGCTCACGCAATTGCCAACTTCAAATGAAAGGAAAATACCTCCTCACTTAAAAATTAAACCTGCTAAATTTCACAATGGGGGCTTTACTCAAGATTTATACATGCATATTTGTTCAATTTCTGTCAAATTTTAGTTGTGGAAAAACAGTATGAATGCGCTTAAAAGCGTCGCCCGCACTCAAAGGGTTAAAAGAGCAATCAGCACAATTATATACACAATTACAGTTATAATATACGGACAATTGATATTCGTTTTTTAAAGCCGGTATACTTCGTTTTTTACACCAGATATACATTTTTAACTTTTTTTTTTACACCATTTATAAACTGCAATCTTCGGCCCCTCAGAATAGGCGGTTCACTGTTCGTTCGATTCATTTTTTACCCCATGTGCACCCTCATAATAAAGCATGAGATGGGCCCTGTAACATGGATGAATCAGGTTCATACATAGAGCCCTTATCCACCATACGGTGTCGGATATGGAGAGGTTCTCCCTGTAACATGGATCCTAAAACATGCAATAGGCCTTGTAACATGAATAATAAAGCATGACATGGACCCTGTCAGATGAATTATAAAGTATGAAATGGGCCTGTAACATGGATTACAAAACATAAGATGGACCCTGTAACATGGATTATAAAACATGCCACAACACAGAAAAAAATGTATATAACTGGTATTTTTTCTAATGTGAATCCCTTGTAAAAAATCAAGGACTTTAAAGTATTTTTTGTTAAATATCCTATATTTTTCAAGCAGTTTCAACGCCTTAGATATTTTGTGTACAATTCAACCACTTTCACGGCTTTCAAACACGCGTACAAAACTAACACCTGTAGGCCTAAGGTGCCACTCACCAGAATATATTATCAGGGGTGGGGGAGTAGCGCACTTCCCAGTTGATCACATTCAGTTGACGGCTGACCGCGGATGCCACAGGATTATGAGCTCCTTTACACGATACCCGGAAATCTGTGTGGATTCTACAACATACAAGTACACATGTGATTTCAACCAGCTCTCACAGTCATGAAGTGTAATTTGTAAACTGTAGGTTACAAAAAAAAAGACGTTTTTATATATTTATCTTTTATAATCTTATATGCTCACATAATTAAATATTAGGATATATTTACCCATAGGAGTTTGTTATAAATATTTATATACCGGTACAACTTCAATACAACATATAGAAATGCTTAGGTCAGTGATTTCCAAGATAATATGTTAATCTAATTCTTTTTTGGGTCAAGTATTAACCCTCAAAGCGCCGGGTTATAAAATTAAATTTTTTACCTACATTAATAGTGAGGCTAAAAACAGCTATAGAAGCGATTGGCACATTAACCCTTAAAGCACTGAATTAATTTGTAAAAAAACCACATCGGAATAAAAGGGTTTTTTCAACTTAGCTCAAGCTCAAGTTAGCTCTTTCTGATTCATTTGAATACTTATGTTATGGGTCTACGACAATTACAAATATTTTTATTCTTACAGTGCGGGGATCAACTTCTACAGACGTCTGATTCTGTCGACTAAAGTTGATCCCCGCACTCTAAGGGTTAACCCTTATGCTGCTGAATTGTTTTTTTCTGTTTTTCAATTTCCAGCTTCAAATGATCAAAGAACTGTTTATATTTATGAAAAATAGACATATACCAAATTGAATTATTTGATCAAATAGGCATCTACCACAAACAATTTTACCATATTTATTTTGAAACACGTTTGAAACTGTATATATACAGTTTCAGCAGTACAATGGTTAACAGTTAACCCTTGAAGCGCTGAATTAATTTGTAAAAAACATCGCAATAAATTAATTTTTTTAATTTGAAATCATCATAAATGTCTTAGTTAGCTCTTTCCGATTCATTTGAATACCTATGTTATGTGTCTATGACCATTATGACCAATATTTTTACTCTTACAGTGATGAGGAAGGTGTTATTTTCAAGATAAAAAAATGTTCATGGAATGTTTGGGAGGCCATGAAAGATAATATTTTTACTCTTACAGCGCTGTAAGGATTAAATGCAGTTCATGCTTACTGACCTGGATGCGACATGATCATCTTCAAAAGTAACAAAGCAGATTCCCAAAGCCTCACGGAAAGCTCTCAGCTTCTGAGCCTCACACTTCTCCTTAAAACGCTCCTCTTTGGCAGTGTAGAAGTCAATGGCGTCCACCTGAATTGATTAGAAGTACTGATTACAAACTCTATGGGAAACTGCTATTTGAACTGCTACTTGAACTATCCTTGTATCGGCCCGGATCAAGTTTTTGGCAATAGGATATCATAAATATTTAAATTAATGTCACCTGCGAATTCAATTTGCCATTGACAATTAGGAAGATCCAGATGCCAATATATTAATATACAACTAATATACAAAACCAAGAGATGCAACATAAAACATTAACAGTTAATGTGTGCTACTTGCGTCTACAGCCATTTTTAGCTTTTTTATTTGTCCTTTAAAAAAGAAAATTTGAATGAAAAATATGCTTTAAATTTGCTGGATTCAAATTCTACAGATGTAAGCAATTTTCAACAAATCAAAGTTGTTGGTCACGGTAGCGAGACACAACTTTAAGTGGCTAAAAAATGTAATTCTGTCACTAAGCGATTCAACGTTTAACCCTTTAAGCCTTCACGATGCATTAAAGCATCATTTTACACCATTGAAAACATACTTGATTTTTTCACAGCTAAGCGTTTTAAAAGGCAAATTTCGATGAAATTGTTCTATGAATACATAGTCATTTTCTTCAATTTATCACCCACATCAAATCACCTTCATCCACTACTAGTCGAGAATTGCTGCCGCAATACAACTATACAACTCGACTTGTAGTGGATGAAGATGACAAAGGTAAATTCAGGCTTGAAAGGGTTAAGGTGATTAAACATTATGATACATAAATTAAATGGTGGTTTACAACTTTATATATATATATAGTTTTGTTGCTAAATGTTTTACAATAATTAAAAGACAAATATTGATAAAATCTCACCTCCTTGCAGCCGCAGCATTTACAGCATTGGCAGCATTGACCGCACGGGTACGGTATCATCATAGGCCGATCACCACATTGTTTGTGGATAGCTACAGAATTAATTCGACCCTCAGATGCCCGCTGCCTGTAATATATTACCTAAAATCATGCTCATTCAAACACCAAATTACACAATTAAATGTTTCTACAAAGTTGGGATGAGCAAATTTGTTACACATATTAAGATCTACGACTTATATCAAAACAATTGGATGGCTTATTCAATCTACATGGCTTGAAAACCTCTTTTGACCTCTATATTCAAAACATCTATACTGAAGAGGCATCAATGCCTCAAACCTACAAAATCAATATAGGACATATATAAGTTTTTTCACAATTGACTGGAAACAATAAAACCGATGGGTGTTATGATAAGGCTTTAACCATAGTCATATGAAAAACTCAAAATCAAATTAATCGTTTTATTTACATCCTACAATAATAACGCATAGTGAAACTGTAACACCTGTGGTGTTCATTATTGTGCACCATAGTGACATTTTGTATTGAAATAATTTCATTCAAAATGTCTGAGGATTCATGAGCAGATAAAAGATTAATTATTATCCTACCGCCTTCTGTCGAGCCTGATGAGTTTTGAGATGTTGTAGGCGAACTGTAGATCTTGTACTGGTGACTCTGGGTATGCCTCTCTGTAAACACATATTAAAATTAAATTTGACAATTTCTTGAACATTTTAGTGCACACTATTCTTGATATGCCTTTGCAGACTTACAAAAAGCACCTTATTGTAATTTATAACCTGTAGGTTTTATTTTGTATAATTTAAGTTTATTTAACCCTCAAAGCGCTGAAATACTTTCAAATAAACCATGGAGATCAAAGGGTTTCTTTCAATTTGAAATCATCATAAATGTATTAGTTAGCTCTTTACTCTTGCTTTGAATACTTGTATGTTATGGGTCTACGACCATTATAAATATTTAAATTATTACAGTGCTGGGATCGACGTTAAAATCTGAAGTCTACAGCTGTCAGATTCTGGCATGTACAGTCGATCCCCAAGCTGTTAGGGGTGATTTATTAATTCTGAAAAATGTTCCAGTAAATCCAGTTTGATATGAGTAAATAACTTACTGGAAGTGCTGCATTATCAGTGGCCTCTGACAGTGGTCTCTGGGAATGTTAGATATCATCAAAGTTCTGGTCGCCTGAAAAACAACATACATAAACTGATAAGGATCAAATAACCTCCCTAGCAAGCAAACACAAGACGTTGTGTTGGGTCACAAAAATCAGCGTTAACCTTTATACATTAAATTAATTACTCACTTGAAGTTGTGTGAATATACACAATTTGATAAAAACATAATCGTCCCCTTGAGTATGAAATGGTGTATCTGCCACTTTGCCAAGTGGCAGATGAAAGTGGCAAGTGGCAGATACACCCTTTCATATCCAAGGTGACCAATAATGCCAATCTAGCAAATTTAAAGCTTATTTCTCTCTAAATTGGTCTTGCTTGATAGTTATCTACTCAAATAAATATTTATTGTTCAAAACTTCTTGTAGAAATTGATCATCAGTGAAGGGAAATCCAGTCGGGTATAGATTGTGATGCTTGCCCGTCATTAACCTGTCACTGTGGAAACAGAGACTGAGAGTTTAAGAAGAAAGGAATAATTAGTTGTTGATAGAAGTAGGCCTACAAAAACTCACATGTTCATCCTCTTCAAACTTCAGCTTCACAGAGAAATGCCTCATAAAAATGATGACAATGACGAGCAAGACTACGGCCAGCACACTATGTACCCAGAGTGTAGGCGAGCTGAAACCATAGGAACAAAACATGTCAGTGAATGTAACCTAGACTATGGCCAGCACACTATATACCCAGAATGTGGGTGAGCTGAAACCATAGCAGCAAAACACGCTACTTCAGCTGAAACCATAGCAACAAAACACGCTAGTAGAGCTGAAACCTTAGCAACATACACATCAGTAAAAGTAGCCTGGACCAGATGTTCACCATTTAGGAGCCTAGTTATAACATAGGGATTTCCCGTGTTTAATGTTTTATATTGCTGACGCATCCCACACATTTAAATGTGTGAAATTATTTTAAAATCTTTCTGATTGACCACAGATTCCACCAAATGTTACTCCCTATGTGCTAAAGACAAAGATTACCTACAGTAGAACCTGCTATGAGCATCCACCCTTGTGACACAGGAAGGGTGGCCTTTTAACCCTTTAAGCCCTCACGATGCATTAAAGCTTCATATTACATCCTTGATAACATTTTTAATTTTTCTACAACTAAGAGTGTTAGAACGAAAATTCCCATGAAACTGGTTTACCAATACGTGGTAATTTTCTTTAATTTCTAAATCATATCAAGTCATCTTCATTCAGTACAAGTCGAGAATTGCGGCAGCAATTCGCAGCTTGTAGTGGATGAAGATGACAATGGTAAATTCAGGCTTAAAAGGGTTAAGGCAAGTGGCTGCTCATTGGAGGTTCATTTATATAAGAAATGTCGTTTTGGGGAATGGCCAGGTGGCCTCTCATAGGAGGTTGGCTGCTCATAAGAGTGGCTGCTCATAGCAGGTTCTACTTTGCACAATAATTCCAACAAATTTTCATTCACTGTGCGGTTGCATTAGCAAGTGTAGACAGATGAGGGTCACAAAAAGAACATGATCAAAAAAGGCTTACTTTGACTTGATGTTACTGATGGTTGTGTGACCGAAGGTCTGTGTGTCTCCCTCTGTAAAACAAATAAAAGAGTAAATAAAAAAAAAAATTGTTGAAACATGATTTTCATTTAAATTACCATTAATGACAATTTTTTTCATTATCACCGCACTCAAAACAAAACTGGCACAAAAACGGGAGGAATCACCCTGGTAACAAAAAAATGAAGAAACTCTTATCTGTTTATTTTTTGCTATCACGTCTTCAGGGAAAAAAATGAGCCTCCAAGTAAACCAGCATGCGCTAGTCCTTAAGCATGATATATCTTGGGTACAAGTATTTATAGAAAGCAAATCAAGCAACCATGTTGATTTTTTCAATAGCTTAGATGTCCTAACATACCCAGATCTCCTTGGAAGTTGACAGGCAGGATAACGCCTATACAGAAGACGGTGACCACACTCATGTAGACGAGAAGGTATCGCTGGAACTGTAAGTACTGCACAGCATCAGGACCGCTCTTCTGGAGTATGTGATCATCTCTGGAGAAAATTAACATACTTAATACATAAAACAAAAATATTTTGATACAAAACAAAAATGTTATTATGGAATCAAATTTCAACTGGCTATAGAAATACAAATGAAAAGAAAGAAAAACCATTCACCCTTACAGTGCGGGGATCGACTTTAGTCGTCAGAATCTGACGTCTGTAGATGTCAGATTCTGACGGCTAAAGTCAATCCCCGCACTGTAAGAGTACAAATATTTCCATTGGCCGAACACCCATAACATAGGTATTCAAATGAATCAGAAAGAGCTAACAAAAACATTTATGATGATTACAAATTGAAAAAAACCCTTTGGTTTCCACGGTTGTCATAAAATTAATTCAGCGCTTTAAGGGTTATAGTTAATATCATTGATATATGAATTAGTTCTTGTGTGGAGAACAACTTCAGAATCTGATATCAAGTCAGTCAAAGCACTAAAGATTTCCTATATTTACAACAAAACAAACTTTTTAAATTATGATGAGGTGTCGATTGTACGCAATGCGTGACTCACTGAAGTGATAGATGTCTACTTTTGGAGTCAAAATGATTTTTAAACTCAGTTTTGTTATCTGCATTCATGTATGTATTCTATTGACTTACTTGATCTTGAAGAAATTGACGATCCAGTTACAGAATCCCTACAACAGACAATGAAATACATGCACATGGATTGACAATAGCTGTGGTGAATAGATCAGGAATAAATATAACACATATAAAGAAACAATACATATTCTACCCTAAATAGAAAAAACACCTCCACTATGTCATTTTTTTCAGAATGGCTGCTTCCAGTCATTTTGTTTTTAATGGATTATTTCAAAAAAGTTAATCAGATCATCAGAAATAGCCCAACATCGAAACATCATTGTGTCAACTTATCGTGTTGAGTTATGATGACATACCTTGTCTTGTCTGTGTAGCTGGGCGTCCAGTGATTCTTGGGAAGCTCTCAACTCATTAAGACTCGTGTGGTCTCCATAAAACAGGGACGTCCACCTGTGTCAACACATGGACAGAGTGAGTGAGTGAGTGAGTGAGTGAGTGAGTGAGTGAGTGAGTGAGTGAGTGAGTGAGTGAGTGAGTGAGTGAGTGAGTGAGTGAGTGAGTGAGTGAGTGAGTGAGTGAGTGAGTGAGTGAGTGAGTGAGTGAGTGAGTGAGTGAGTGAGTGTGTGTGTGCATGATTGAGTGAGTGAGGGAAAGAGTGAATGTGAATGAGTGAGTTGGATTAATCAATTGATTAATTCATTAGAATGAGTGAGCGATTGAGTCACTCAGTAGATGTGATGGAATAAGTGAGTGAGTATGGGATTGAGTGAGCCGATGAGTTAGTGAGTCATTCATGTACTGTTGCTTGATGTATGATTTAATTGATAACTTGATTGAATTGATTAATTGAGTCAGTGGATGTGAGGGAAGCAGTAAGTACATGAATATATGTACATGTGTTGAGTGAACGAGTTGATTGATGAATGAATGAGGCAATGACAAAAATATCCACTAAATAAATGAATGAGTGCATGAATATATGTAATACAAGGTTGGAGCTTTATATTATTATAAACCGTATGCCACCATATATCTACAATGTATTAATTACTATGTTGTGATTAGTCAACATTTATTTATGCTAACAAACAGGAAAACAATTAAAAAACATATAAAAACAACTGAGAAATCCTGCTGTCACAAGTAAGAATTGGTTTCCTATTTTTTAAGGTAATTATTATATCATATGTTAAATTTTGTTATATTATATTATATTATATTATATTATATTATATTATATTATATTATATTATATTATATTATATTATATTATATTATATTTTGAGAGTGTAATAGATGAATAGAAATGTTTCATCCAATTTAATATTATATTATACTATATTATATTTTATTTTACTATATTATATAATATTATATTATAATATAATTTGAGAGTATAATAGATGAATAGAAATGTTTCATCCACCTTAATATAAGAGCAAATAAATAACAATAATTTCTACAAGCCAGTCAGCCAGCCGACCAGCCAACCGACCGACCGACCAACCAACCAACCAACCAATCAAACAACTGATAAATTTAACAACTAGCCAACCAACAATCAGTCACGCAACAACGCAACCACCCAACCAACCAACCAACCAACCAACCAACCAACCAACCAACCAACCACCCACACACCCACACACCCAAATTCAAATTCCTACCACACAAAATTGTGATTCAACTAACGGTATTTACTGCATAGTTTGTTTGAAATGCAAAAAATTATATGTGGGAGAAACTGGGCTCTCCTTCAGGAAAAGGATAAACATACATCGTTCAGATGTACGGCTTAAGAAGGACACGGCAGTTGCCACACACTTCAATTCCCGGAGCTGCAGGGCGACCCATCTGAGAGTGTTGCATCTAGTGCATCGAGTATTAAAGAATACAGGAGACATAACTCTAAATAAGATTGGGCGACTTGAAGCGGAACGGAAGTGGCAATTGGCCCTGAAAACGTATTCTCCATTCGGCTTAAATACGGTACCTTCCCCTAAGGATAGTGGCGTCACCCCTTTGTTATTACCTACTCTGCAACTGCGGTGGAGGCAGCTAAATTAGTGAAGACTTCCTTCAATAAACTTAAAGCGAAACATCCAAACATCCTGTATAAACGGTGTGTAACAGCATTTAAAAGGGGACAAAATCTACGTGATCTCTTGGTGAGAAGTAGATTGGGGAAAGCCCCACTGGACAACCCAACGGTTACCGGATTCGACTCAAGTCAGGATCTGACTACATTAGTAAATGCATTAGATGAGGTATAATTTATATCAATTAGTATGATTGTTTTCCTTTTTATAAATCAGGCTATACTTCTCCTCGGTTTGGAACATGGAAAGGCATGCCCTTGAAGGGGGTATGATGAGAGTACGGTTGACAGGTTGATACCGGGTTTTATGGGGAACCAGGTACTGGAACCCTTACCCGTCCCAAACCATGGACCCTAACTCTCACCCTGACCACAAAACCAACCAACCAACCAACCAACCAACCAACCAACCAACCAACCAACCAACCAACCAACCAACCAACCAACCAACCAACCATCCAACTTACTAATCAACCGACCCTACTGCAACCAACCAACCAAACACAAACAAACAAACAAACAAACAAACAAACAAACAAACAAACAAACAAACAAACAAACAAACAAACAAACAAACAAACAAACAAACAAACAAACAAACAAACAAACAAACAAACAAACAAACAAACAAACAAACAAACAAACAAACAAACAAACAAACAAACAAACAAACAAACAAACAAACAAACAAACAAACAAACAAACAAACAAACAAACAAACATACAAACAAACAAACAAACAAACAAACAAACAAACAAACAAACAAACAATCAAACAACAAAAACAACAAACAAACAACAACGGCGAACACACAACCAAGGTATAAAGCATAACCACTGAGCGACCAATGAAGATGAAAATGGCAGGTTTTGAAGAACTAAATTGATCCTAACCACCTTTAAAAACCCTTGTTAGAAGGGGCAAAAACGGTAGTGTATTTATACATTATTGTAGACCAGTGTGTAAAAAAAGAGAAAAAAAAAACTAATACCAACTAGAGATAGCAGTGCTACAAGGGGTGGTAATAACATATGATAAATGAGACATACACATTGTAATCTGCGGCATCGTCACTGATAAACCCTCTGTCAACAGAACAGAAAAACTCAAAACAGTTAAAAGTTAGTAAAAAAGAAAATAAATACATACTGACATTACCATGACAACAGGGCTGATTTTTCGAAAACCCGTCAAGTGCCAACCATTTTAATGTTAGTGGAGCAATTTTGTTTAAATCTTTTTACTAGTACATTTAAAAGCAAAATTTGTATTTTTCCAAGGGTTTAATTCTTACAGTGCAGGGGTAGACTTTAGTTGTCAGAATCTGACGTCTGTAGACGTCAGATTCTGACGACTAAAGTCTATCCCCGCACTGTAAGAATCAACATATTTATATTGGCCGTAGACCCATAACATAGGTATTCAAATGAATCAGAAAGAGATAATTAAGACATTTATGATGATTTTAAATTAATAAAAACCCTTTCGTGTCCATGTTTTCTATAAAAATATTCATCGCTTTAAGGGTTTAAGGGTTAACCCATGTAGCGCTAAAACAAAAAAAAAGATTACCACCTTAATAATTTTGTTATTTCTTCTCATATACAAGGTCAGTATATGGCCTTTATGTTGCCATGGTGATAACAGAATATGTAACTAAGGTTAGTAAAAGCAACAAAATGTATCTAAGACTAGATCACAATAATCTCTTTCCTTTTAGAAATTATTGATGATTATTGCACATTGATAATCAACTATTCTATAAAACAATCATCTAAGTTTAAAATGTGAAGATTTAAGAAGGTCGTATCTGCCACTTTATGGCAGATACGACCCTTCAATTCCAATGTTTCACAAAAATGATTGAAACAAAACAAAAATAGTATTGCATTGTGTTTAGTACAGAAAGTGCATCACCTGGTAAACAAGAGGGGTTGACTTAGCGTTGTTTTAACTTTAACCCTTTCAAGCCTGAATTTACCATTGTCATCTTCATCCACTACAAGCCGCGAATTGCTGCCGCAATTCTCGACTTGTGGTGGATGCAGATGATTTGATGTGGTTTAATAATTAAAGAAAACGTCCATGTATTGGTAAACCAGTTTCGTGGAAATTTTCGTTCTAAAACCCTTTGTTGTAGGAAAATTAAGTCTGTTTTTAGGGATGTAAAATGATGCTTTAATGCATCGTGAGGGCTTAAAGGGCTAAGGGCTGAAATATATTTATATAAACCAGCAGAACTAAGGGGTTTTTTCAATTTGAAATCATGATAAAATTTTGGGTATATGCCTACGGCCAATATAAATATTCTACTCTTTCAGTGCGGGGATCGACTTTAGACGTCAGAATCTGAATGAGTGACATCAGTATTTCAGAATCTGACGTTTATAGTCGGTACCCACGCTGACAGGTTTAAAGTTGGACCAGCGCCGCAGACATAAAACCAACGTTGTGTCAACACCTCGTGATTCCAGGGAAAGATAGGAAGAAAGCAACAATGACTCATTGATGAAAATGATTCTGTGAAGATTAAAATAATTCAAAAAACACGCAATGATTCACATTTCATTAAAAACAACTTGTTATACTAATAAACTGATAAATGAAACAAAAACCTTAATATCAAAGGTGACGCATCATTATTTTCCTACTAATATGAATGTTGGCTTGACGTTTTCTGGGCCATCACCTGGAACGCTACACCATTGGGACGGAGCTGTGCCGGCCTGTTTTGTTGTCAATATGAACAAATTTGACAGTTCTTGGCGCTTTATAATACGAATTCATGAATCTCGCGAAAATTATTTTCATAACATCGCTACTAAAGAAATACGAAAATTCGCAAATTCTAAACTTCAAGAAAAGTCCCAAAATCATAAATTTACGAGAATTTAAACACGCGGAAATGACCAGATCTTCAGTAACGTTGCATTTAATGAACACCTGGCAAGCACAAGACATCGATTCAATGTTGGTTTAATGTTGGCCAACGTCGCCAGCATTAAATCAACACTGGTTTGATTTCTCGTGTTTACTGTTCGTTTTATCTTAAATCACGAATAGCATTTCAAGGTTATATCCGCCGTAATTCAGTAGAATTGAACCACATGACTATCGCTTTTGGTAGCGGGCAACTGGAGGTTAACTAGAATCGATAAGAATAGTTGCAGCGAAAGGTACTCAGCCCAATGCTGATTTAATGTTGGGCCAGCGTCGCAGACGGTGAACCAACATTCAAACAGCATTGGGTCAACGTTTTCCATTGATCTCGTTTTTGCTTATGATACGAGCTTTCAATTGATAACCTCATAAAATTAGTATCTTAAATCTATCCAATGTTAAAAGTTAACAAGTTTCTGATACTCATATTTTTAAAGAAGCAATATAAGTTTACTTATCAGTGATGTAAAAGCGTAACTTCTTATGAACAGCAAGGACTTGAATATTGAATAGCTTATTTGTCTATATTGCATACCACATAGACCGCGATGACGCGTTCTGTTCTAGTAAAGGACAGCAGAAGAAATGTAAACAATAACTAGAAAGTACAACAAATCATAGAAAAAAGACGTAGCTTGATTATGAACTATTCTTGAAAACGGAGTGACGTCACCGGAAACCATTTTGAATGGCCACTCGGCGAAAATAATGTTATGTAAGACCCCCGCCCCCCATATTTTATTGTATTAGCCAGCTCGGTGAAAACATTGCAGGTCAAAGCTATTGAGTTTCACATAATTCTGTGAAACGCAGTACGTCACCGGAAACCGTTTTGATATGTACTAGTTGAAAACAAAGTTATATAACACACCTCCCCCATACTTTATTGTAGAAGCCAGTTCGGTGAAAATATTGGAGGTCAAGGCTATCGAGTTGACAGAATAGTATTTGTCTGATATTTAGAAAGGATGTGTCATTTGGGCGTTTAGCCAGATACCGCGAGGTGCATGATAACCGCTTACTCAACATCCCACAGCAAGCCAAACACGCTGAGTGACTAATGTTGGCTTAATAGCGATGCAACGTTGTACACGGTAGGCAGTTATTAACCCTTTCAAGCCTGAGTTTACCATAGTCATCTTAATTCACTACAAGCCGCGAATTCCTGTCGCAATTCTCGACTTGTTGTGGATGAAGATGACGTGATGTGAATTAAAAATTAAAGAAAATTACCATGTATTGGTAAACCACTTTCATATTAAAACCCTCGGTTTTAGAAAAATTAAGACTGTTTTCAGGATTTAAAATAATGTTTTAATGCATCGTGAGGACTTAAAGGGTTAATTAAACCAGCATTGGTTCAACATCTTGTGCTGGATTATCATGCGTTACGTCATAGGAACTGATATGTCACATGTACGGCTCATATGAGGCTCATTATACGACACCTGTGAGTTTGCCACTATCTGATGCACATGTCCTATATTTCAGATGCAGTTGGCAGGTTGGTGCACACGACGTGTGTTTTTGCGACTATCTGCTACACACATCTTATATTTCCGATGCAGTTGGTGCACACGACGTTTGCTTTACGATCCATTTCCGAGCGGCGTTTCTTTTGCACGCGGCCCCTGTCGATCCTTGTAGCAACGGTTTAATACATGTAACGAGGACTTTGTTATTGCAACAAAAAGTTAAAAACTGTTAAGACTACGCAATGATTAAAATTGCTTGCTTGGAATACTGTGTGGAGCCTCCGAGACCGAGAGGTGGAGCGAGCACGGCCTCACGCCGCCAGGGATCAAATTTCGAATCCTGTGTCTGGAGGGCAGTGTCATCTCACCCATCTCACCATCCTCAAGAGGTTATCCTGGTCCAGTTTAGCCTATATGTGAACAAAGGTGGCCAAAAACCCCATTCTTTCATTGTAACGCAATTCTTTCTGGCTTGCTACATGATAAAGCTCATCGCGATGTTACAGGCCTATAGTGGGATAGAAAAACGAGTTATGAGCCACTGTCAAGTAAAGTAAAATAAATATATTATATTTTTCGACACGGCACCTGCCCAATGACAGAGGGTCTTTCAAGTCACGTGGTGAGGGCCGTCATCTCATTGTGGTACGAAGTTCAGCAAAATATATTTATTTAAAAAATTAACCCTTGTGTGACCATGCAGCGCATTATTATCTTGATCATAAACTAATGATATTCATAATTCACAATTAAGAGATTGAGCGATTGATCACCCATTCATTATAATTGATCATCAATACATGTTTCATATCTGTATTATATTTGTATATTTATACAGATTTTATCTTGTGAAATAAAACTATTGTATATTGTCATAGCCGTCAGAGTCAATTCTCGGTTTAGATGAATTTAGGTCAATTTTGAAATTCAAGTTATCTCATTTCAATTTTCACCCACTTTAAGTTGTGTCTCGCTATCGCGACCCACAACTTAAAGTGGGTGAAAATTACTCACATTTGTTTAATTTGAGACCAGACATTTTAAAATCTTTAATGGTTAAACACTCACTGCATTCCCAATGACAGCGATTTAACCTAGCTACTAATCATGCTAATCATACCAATTAAGAACTATATAGCTGTTCTTAGCGTTTAAAGCTCACCCGCATGGCCGAAGCTCCAAGGACAAGGGTCTTTACACGCACATGTAAGTAATGGTGATCAATGAATCGTGACTGAGAGAGAGTCAGTCACTCCATCAGCTCACACGTCAACGTGAAGTATAATGGAATAATTATATAAAATATAAAGCGATAGACCAGAACCGCTTACCCCTGTCACTGCTAAGCACTGCCTTTTAACAGAGAGATTTTCAATCTTTCAACTGATTATTATGAATTAGGAAAGATACACATATAGTCGTCTTTAACCCTCTAAGCCCTCACGATGCATTAAAGCATCATTTTACATCCCTGAAAACTTAATTTTCCAACAACCAAAGGTTTTATAATTAATATTTCCGTGAAATGGTTTACCAATACATGGCAATTTTCTTCACTTTTCCCCCACTTCAAGTCATCTTTTTATCCACTACAAGTCGAGAATTGCGAGAGCAATTCTCGACTTGTAGTGGATAAAGATGACAATGGTAAATTCAGGCTTGAAAGGGTTAATATGTTTTATCAGAAGGTTAACCTCATGGCTAAAGCACAGTTATCATGGTTATTGACAATGGAAAGTGCTTTTAAACATCAAGATTTGCCAATGTTTTATCCCAAATTAAACATGAGTAATTTTCACCCACTTGCTGTTGTGGGTCGCGGTAGCGAGACACAACAGCAAGTGGTTGAAAATTACTCATATTTGTTTAATTTGAGACCACATATTTTAAAATCTTAAATGGTTAAACACTCATTGTATTCCCAATAACAGTGATCTAACCTGCTAACCATATTGTTAATACTAATTAAAAGATACTATAGCCGAGCTTAGCGTATAAAAGGCTAAGCACACCCGCATGGCTAAAGCTCCAAGGACAAGGGCCTTACCACGCACAGGTAAGTAACATTGATCAATGAATCGTGACTGAGAAAGAGAGAGAGAGTCAGTCACTGCCTCATCTCACACATCCACGTGAAGGATAATGAATTAATTGAATACAATATGAAGCGAGAGACCAGCATGGCTAACCCCCTTCACCACTACTAATAACACTAACAGAGAGATTTCAAATCATTCAACTGATTATTATGAATTAGGAAAGATACACTTATAGTCATTTTTAATATGTTTTATCAGAAAGTTCACCTCATGGCTAAATCACAGTTATTGACATGAAATGAGTGTTTAAACATCAAGATTTGCAAATGTTTGGTCTCAAATTAAACAAATGTGAGTAATTTTCACCCACTGAAGTTGTGGAAAATTTAAATTATGTACTTTAGCGTCTTGATGGTTAATCGTGTTTATGGTGATAAATTATATAGCTTTATTATAAAAAAATTAAAAATATGGCGTATGGTGCATACATGCGGCTCTGGTACTTAAAGGGTTAAATCTTCGCCGGCGCTGACAGGGTTAAAGGCGGATGTCGACGCCCGCACGATGTGGGCGATCAATAAAAACGATTAAATTAAATATTTGTCATCAGTATATTTATAATGAACGGTCGCATCGATAAAATAGCATTTTCGAGTACCATTCTAGAATATGCCGACACACGACGTTGCGCCAATATTGCATGACTCATGGCCCACATTATACAGTGTTGGCTCAGATAAACTACATTGCAGATGTACCATCTAACTCACATAAGGCGTTGAGCCAACATTGTTTTACCTCTGGCCCACCGTCCACGACGTTGGCCCAGCGGTAAATCAACGTTGGTTCGACGTCTGAGTTTTCCGAGATATATTATTATGTGTACCAGCATATTCTCATCGAAGAAAAACCTATTTTTCATGTCATATTTGATCGATTATATTACATTGATAAAACGAGATGCTTATTCATTTTCTAACTATCATCGCATTAATACTTGACAAGCTCTAGCTCAATCTGGTCCCTAATCAGGGGGAACCAATTAGGTTAATTAAAATATAAATGCCCACTGGTCACCCTCCGAGTCAAAGCATATGCTCGCGCAAATTATGAAGTTGGTTCACAATACATGTACATAGGCCTACATGCTCCGTTCTTGTGGGAGTATATTAGATTTTCGTCGTCATAATACCCAACGCTTTTTCTGTGATAGGCTCTACTTCTACTAAAACATCATAATAATTTCTATGTATTATTACGACCTTCTTATTTTAACCATAAGGGCCTTCTTATCGGTATCTTTTCAGAAATACTTACGCCCTTCTAACTAAAAAAGACATTGTGGCTTATAAAAAATAATTCGTGTTTGCGGTGGTCACCAAGGAACAATAGCAGTATGATTATTACCTACATTATCAAGTAGACGCTATTCAAGATAAATTGTTTGTGCAACAAAACATTTTTATATTTACATTTCAAGGACAACATAGATAATTAAAATAAAAGTTCAACAAATGTAATGCTATTTCGCAATATTTCTACATGTTCATTATACTAAAGTATACGTATGAACCTGGCTACGCTGTCAAATCGAAATAAATGCCATTTAATTGGTAATATAATCTGTAATCAATTAATCCCAGGTTCAGATGAATACCAGCTGACAATATCAGCATGACAAAGGTTAAAGGACCCCATTGATGATAGCACAGACCAACTGACACGGGACGTTGGGCCAACGCTGGGCTATGTGAGCCCAGTGTCATCGATGCTGTACCAGCCGAGATAAAGCACTGGGCCAGCGGATAGTGTGGACTTGGTCACGGCTGATTGCAGCGAGGGGAATTCCCCAAAGTGTATGGTAATTGTACGCTCAATGGTGCTAAAATATTGGTTTAGGATTTGACCTTATGCTTTGTTAACATGTTAATTACCTTGCCTTTGGCATACGAGTTATGTTTTTATAACACAATGTTTTAGTTAACACCGTGTTAAGCCTAAACTTCATGTTAGCTAAACTAGCTTCTATAATACGGCCCTAAACGGCCCCATTTAATAATGGTCTTGAAGCATTATCAGGTAGCCATTATCTGGTGGTATGATTGCACTCAGTCACTGAATAAACATGATAAATGAAAATAATATATATATGATAATAGCAAGTCTCACAAAACACAAGTTAAAGCAAAATACATGTGCGCGTGATATTGTGAACGTGAAAGGGTGGTCACTTTACAAAAGCTTTACTTTATAGTGGTGTTTAAAAACCCTTCAATTGAAATTCTAATGTGACGAAATAATGAAAGAGTGCATCTACAACTGATAGACCCTTTCATATCGTAGGGGATGTCATGTGTGCATATTGTGGTCAAAAATAAAACAAAATTGGTGAAGCGATAAAAATTATATGTAAGTGCATTTGGTTGTTCTGGTTACCTGCCGTTCCTATGGTTACGATGATGACGTCAGCAGCAGAGGGAAGATGAAGAGAGAGAGAACATATCTATAGATACAGAGGCAGGTAGAGAAGCATGCGGTGATGGTGTTTGACCTCTTCAGCGCGGTGATCGACTTTACAATCTGACGGCTATTGACGTCAGATTCTGACGTCCAGTGTCGATCCCCGCACTGAATGAGTAAACTATTTATAATGGTTGTAGACCACAACATAGGTATTAAATTGAAGCGGAAAGAGTTGACTAAGACACTTATGATGATTTTAAATTGAAAAAACACTTTGGTCTGCCCAATTTTCTAAAAATGTTTTTATCTTTAAATTGAAGCTCTAACAATTAGTGATGTGGAAACAATAAGATGTCTAGTTGAATCCTTATTGAACATTTTTACATTAACTGGAAATCAGTTTCAAAGGACTAAAAACGTTTCTACTTGTGATAAACAGACTTTTTCCTGATGTAATTATGCGATTAACGGAGCATATTCAGAGATATGATTCAAAAGGTGAAGGTTTAAAAATAGAACAAAGCGATTGGGGAGTAAAAGGTTAACATTGAAACAACAAATTGCCCAACGTCTTGTGTTTGCTGGTAGCGAAATTGATGATGTAGCCTAATAGCAGGATGATAAATGACTCGAGTTTTGTCTTTTAAAAAGTGATACAATAAATCAATATCGGAAAACTAATTATTTTTTAGTTGAATTTGTGCAAAAAGCCTTTAGAAAGTATTAAATTGAAAAATGCACAAATTACAGCTAGTATACCATGTATACCGCGATCATGAGTGCCGCAGATTTAAGACGATTTAACAAGTAATTAAAAAGGAAGAAAAAACTAGAACATCTATGCTGTAAGTGTTAGTATCCCAAGCCGCCACTGCTCTGTCTGGGGGAGTCCCCGTGACGTCACACTCACCTAGCCTCGGTTCGGCTCACCAGGGCAATCCTCCCATAATCCCACGCGATCTTCCTCAAGAAAGAAAACAGGATAAGCAGCACCTGTAACCATAGCAACATCACCATAGTAACCGATCAAAATGTGGTGGTAAAATTATGAAAAAAACAGTGTAGTGATAACATTATAAACATTGTCATGATTATGGTTTATTGCTGTATTCAATCAGTCAGCTTAAATGTTATCATGTATGATCCATTTTATATTTACACAGATGTTAGAATTTACTTTGGTATCAACATATGTCCCGTATATGATTCATCACGGCATACCCTAATCTTAACACGATGTTCCTACCCAGCAAACACAAGGTATTCAGTCAGTGTTGGTTTAACCCTTTAACCGCCGGTGCCGCATATATTCGGGTTTTCATTTTTTATTAGCACATTAAGTACCACATTTTAAATATGTTAAGATAAAATGTGACATCAACCAGCAAGATTTGAAAAGAGTTGACCGCTATTTTCTCAAATCTGAATAATTTTCACTCACTTGAAGTTGTGGATCGCATCAGCGAGACACAACTTCAAGTGGGTGAAAATTCAAATTGAATAATTTGGCGGTTGAAGGGTTAAGCAACTTCAATGCTGGCTGGCAGTCTGCGACGCTTGACCAACATTAAACCATCTTTGGCCAGCCGTGTGTTTGTAAATTAATGCAATAAAACCACCCATTTCCTTAGGTATCCCCTGCTTTTTAAGTATGATACATTGTGGTACATTTATTATTCCCTCATCAGCCAGTTCGTTCCTACTCCATATGTACATATCCCTTTCTTTCTCCGTACATAATTATATATTACAATCTTCATCACATACACTCTATTTACTTTAGTATCATTTAACCAGCAAACACAAGATGTTGGTCCAATGCTGGCTTGATGTTGGGCCATCGTCTAACATTAAACCAGCATTGGGCCAACATCTCGCGTTTTCAGGGTGACCTCTCATGCCACTCACCGCCCAAACTAAGACATTTATCATCAGATTTTCTGGTATTCCCTCATAGCCCCCGTATATAAAATGTGTCTTGTTGTTTTCCGTGTAGTATCGATCACAGGTGATCGGCTCCTCAGTGGTCGGCGCGACATTCATCCTGAAGGTCTGTCACCACATCCACTGCAACAAACAGAAAATACACATAGTTAGGAATTGTCAAAGCATCCACCTTAACGTAATTATGATAACGGGGAAAATAAATTTATAAAACTCATGATAATACTTTGAAAATATTAACAAAAACATACGCTTCACATAATAAAGATAAGTTTTTTTTTAAATTTGTGATCTCCTGATGTTTTCATAACAAAGTTTGTATGATAAGACTATTACATTATGCAATAGGTAGTTCAGTTCCGTAAAAAGGTTTTTAACAATACTATTGTCATATGTATAATAACCTCTATGCACGGCCACTGGGCACATGATGTTCTTGCGACGTTGAATCAACGTCAATGACGTTGATTCAACGTCGCAACAACGTAGTGTGCCCAGTGGGAGGGGTGTCCCTGTCTATCTGTCTATTACGTGAAGACGCAGACCGTTGCATTTAATTTTGCTGTGCTACGTTTCGAGTTTTTAATATTGGGTAAAACACTTGTTGTCATATTGTTTTGGATCATTATTTCTTCATGTATGTACAGATATCTGACTGGTAGTAAGGTGACAGAGCAGCTGTGAATGCTATAAGTTTCACTACAGAAATGGTTCGCATTCAAAGCCCAAATTGCATCTCTGAACATCTGTTAAAAAATTCCCGGGAGAGGACCCCCACTTACCACGACATTGTGATGCCTCAAATGTTATAGGAGAATACAGGTACATCCCTGAAAACACACTCCATTTTCCTACAACTAGGGGTTTTAGAACGGGAATTTCCATGCAACTCGTTAACCAATACATGGTAATTTTCTTTAATTTTTAGACCACATCAAATCATCTTCATCCACTACAAGTCGAGAATTGCGACAGCAATTCGCGGCTTCTAGTGGATAAAGATGAGCATGGTAAATTGAGGATTGAAAGGGTTAATCACCCAGGCATGACATATATTATACTCGGGAGTGTGAGCGTAAAGGGTGTGGTAGGCCACGCCCATCTCCTGTCAATCATATCAACAGTGATCAGTCACAGCTGAATAAATAAAATCAATACAAACGACAAAACGCTCCATTACAGGTCGACCTCTTTTCACATTTGAATCTGGCATCGCTCACTTGACCTGTATCCTGCTAAGTCAATCGAATTAAATATTCAGCCACTTGAAGTTGTGTCTCGCTACCGCGACCCACAACTTCAAGTGGGTGAAAATTACTCATATTTGTTAAATTTGAGCACAAATATTTGCAAATCTTGATTTTTAAACACACATTTCATTCCCAATAACAGTGATTTGAGCGACTACTAAAACAGGTTAAAAAGACAATAGTCGTGATCAGCAGGCAAAGGGTTAAACCGGCTACAGCCGTTTTTGCCTTGCTGTTTGCTCCACGAAAAAACAATGTAATGGAAATGTGCATTAAGTTTGAAAAATTTGTATTTCTTTTGATTAAATTTGTACAAATATGTATTGGTCAAAAGCTAAAAAAAATAAAAAAATAAAATAAAAATAAAATTTTGCTGTGTAAACACTAACTTCATTCCTCATAACTGTAATTTATCTTGCTAATCAGCAGATTAAAGAAGATTATAATCGTGCTTACCCACTGGCAGTGGGCACACGACGTTGTTGCGACGTTGAATCTATATAAATATATGTAATTTTTACCCGACTTTACAGATGTGGTTTGATGAAACGAGACAAAAAATACATTGTATAATGTAGCGATTTTACTCTTAAAGCGCTGAAGACTTTTTGTAAAATCCATGGAGACCAAAGGGTTTTTTCATTTCAAAACCATCATAAATGTCTCAGTTAGCTCTTGCTGATTCATTATTTACTTAATTTTACTTTTAAGTGTAATTACCATGTATAAAGTTGCATGCTTTTAAAAATTGCTCTACTTGTAGTTGTTTTATAAGTTTTTACGCTTTCCAGAGGGGTTTTTTGCTACTTTTATACTAATACGTAGTTATTTTATCTCTGGTTTTAGCGCTGGAAACAACAGTTATGCATAATATATTTCTATTTAATTTACTTTTAGGTGTAATTTTAAGTGTTATTACCATGTATATAAATTTTATCCTGTATGTCGAACTGAGTTAGGGTGCTGGTCACCTGTATTCGACATCCTGATGTACACAATTTTATTTACAATTGCTTATTTGTACGATTATTGTATATATTTGTGTATATAAAGCCTAATAAATAAATAAATTTGAATACCTATGTTATGGGTCTACGGCCAATAGAAATATTTTTACTCTTACAGCGCGGGGATCAACTTTAGTCGTCAGAATCTGACGTCTACAGGAGGAGATTCTGACGACTAAAGTCGATCCCCGCGTTGTAACGGCTAAGGCTTTTATAGTAGCGGTAACACTTGCACTGACATACTTAATAAAGCGATAGAACTCATATATTTTAATTTTTCTCCCGCTAAGATTAAATTTCAATATTATTGTGTTACAATAATTTAATTTTATCTACTTGAAGTTAGTGTCTCGTTACCGTCACTCACAACTTCAAGTTGGCGAAAATGACTCATTGTGGTCAAAATGTAGCGTTTTCAGGGTTAATTGTCAGTTGAAATGATTGAAAAAAACCGGCTTTCTTTCAAAACTCGAATATCATAATTATGTTATGTCGAATAAGCCCGTATCATTGTGTGGTGGCTTTCTGTCTCTGGTCCCGTATTCTCGTAGTACCGTATTACGATATATCGTAGGCTTCAGATTGGTCGAGATGGCCATCTCAACCAATCCGAAGCCTACGATATATCGAGAATACAGGCCTGATATCTCCTTACATCGTGACTGTATGTGACAGCCCGCATGAAATGTGAACATTATCAAAATGGAGATTTATAGTGGATTTGATAGCTTTGTCCTTCATTTTTAAGAAACTGGAAGATTAAAAAAATATATATACCATAGGCTCAACCCGATACGCTACTTACGATTGTGTTTTTACCTTATACCTTTATTTCTGGCCCAGTACAATTTAAATGGCGACATATATGGTATTGTAATAATATCACGTGGAGGTATCTTTATATGGTGCTGGTTATCAATGATGGCCCAGTTTAGCCAACATGTGCAAAAAAGTGCCTAAAACCCCATTCATTTCATTTGGTTATATAATTTATATAATGTGGTGAACAGAGGAAAATCATTTAGCCCAACCACACGACTCAAACGATCACCCGAGAGGGGGTAACCCTTGAAGCGCTGAATATTTTTATGAAAATCATGGAAACCAAACGGGTTTATTCAATTCGAAATCATTATAACTATCTTAGTTAGCTGTTTCCGGTTCAGTACAATGCCTATGTTATGGGTCTACGCCATTAGAAATATTTTTACTCCTACAGCGCGGGTAACCGGTGCCCTATACTTGATTTTATGAGGTTCTAAAACTGCGCATTTTACTTTTGGCCCAGTACAATTTAAATGCCGTCATATAGTATTGTAATCATTTCACGTGGAGGTATCTTTATATGGGGTTGCTTTATCAGGGGTTATATAATTTATATTGTGGTGAAAAGGGTCAGATCAAGATTTAAGCATTAAACAAGACAATCGTCGTTTTTAATTCGTCTTATTATAACTCGTCAAATCGCAGTTATTGGGAATAACATGAAGATTTGTAAATGTTTTGTCCCAAATTAAACAAATTTGAGTAATTATCAACCACTTGAAGTTGTGGGTCGCGGTAGCGAGACACAACTTGAAGTTGGTGAACATTTAAATTGAAAAGCTTAGCGGGTAGAGGGTTAATGTTGCTCACCATTACGCGACGTTGGACAAACGATAAAATAAAATTGGTACAGCGCTGTGTGCTCCCTTAATGCAGGCCCTTCAGCCTTGCGTGAATTTGTACGTCGACAGAATTAAACATGTTTAAGGGAATGACACAATTTGTTCGAAAAAATAAAACCAATATTAAGGGTAGTAGGCCTACCGGGAACACTAACACTGACATGCTTTATAAAGCGATAGAACCCTTTTTCTCGCTAAAATTTAACATTTTAATAATTGTATTATAATAATTTATTTTGGAACTCATATTTGTTTTTTTTGTGACCAAACATTTGAAAATGTTGATGTTTAAACACTGATTTCATTCCCAATAGCAGGGATTTGGCTTACTAATAAAACAGATTAAAAACGACAATATTCGTGCTTAGCGCTTATAGGGTCCCTACTATTTGCCTGCTTAATCAAAAGGTTCAACCAAGCATGAGAGCCAGGGCACGCTGAGAGTGATAATGACCATTACATACCCAGCAAACCCCGAGGAATTGACCCGATGTTGGTTTGATGTTGGGCCAGCGTTGTAGACGATGGGCCAACATTTAAACACCATTGAGGCAATATCTCGTGTCTGCTGGGTAGTAGGCTTATTTGGTGATAATATTAATAATAGACAAAGCGTGACGAGTCAGTGATGTCAGTAATTTGACCAGATGTACAATAATCAATGCTGAATCATTCACGGCGAACAATCGACGTTGGACCAAGGTTGTTTAAATGTTGGTCCAGCGTCGCAGATTAAATTACCCCTTACACTGCTGCATACAATTTGCAGCATGTGTGGTTTCCCACTTAGTAATATCTGACACGTTTTTTCTTCAAAAAAACAATTACATCTGACGAACAACTGATATTAAAAGCCATTATATTACAAAATCAGTCAGTTAGTTACCTTTAAAGCGCAGATAGAAAGACACCACAAAACGAAAGTGAATTTTTTTATTATTATTATTTATTCGGCAACTATAGGCGCCCACAGCGGGCTGCGCTTCGTTTCTTTTGGGCGACTATATAGTCACCCATAGCAGTGTAAGAGCTAACATTAAATTGTACATTAAATTAACGCTGGTCCAATCGTTGTTTGGTGGGATGGACACAAAGTTATAACTACTGTACAAGTCATTGAACCAGACAGACAGACAGATATCAAAGGGTTTCATTCAATTTAAAATCACCATAAATGTCTTACTTAGCTGTTTCTGCTTCATTTGAATGCCTATGTTATATGTCTATTTTTATTCTTACAGCGCGGGGATCGTCTTTAGACGTCAGATTATGACGTCTAAAGTCGATCCCCGCGCTGTAAGGGTTATTATTGATGTAGATATGAGGTTGAAATCACGTTGCAACGTCGGCTAACCTCAATATCAATGTCGCATCGACGTCGTATTTCCGACGTCGTCTTAACAAGAAAAAACAACATCATTACAGCGTCGTATTACAGCGTCATGCTTGAAACGATGTTAAAATCAGGTTGAAATCGCGTTTAAATCACGTTGAAATTATGACGTTGAAATAATTTTCATATAAAACCTTTTTTGAACGTCGTTTCGACGTCATTATGCCATTTTTCAACGTCGTTTCAACGTTGAAACAACGTTGTTGTGCCCACTGGGGTATGGTACATGTATGGGCCAATGCATGGTATGGGGCCTACATGTTATAGGCATGATTATGTGTAGGCCTACTAGTAAGTTGAATTTTGTGAAACGCAGTGACGTCACTCGGTGAAAACAAGGTTATATAACACCCCCTCACCCATGCATCATTTTATAAGCCAGCTCGGTGAAAACAAGGGAGGTCAAGGTCATTAAGTTTCACAGAATACGTGTTTTTGGTTAAACCCTTTAACCTTTGAAGCGCTGATTTTTTTTTTATAAACCATGGAAAACAAAAGGTTTTATTCAATACAAAATCATACTAAATGTCTTAGTTAGCTCTTTCTGATTCATTTGAATACCTATGTTATGGATCTATGATCATTATAAATATTTTTATTCTTACAGCGCGGCGATCGACTTTAAACGTCAGAATTTGACGTCTACAGACGTCAGATTCTGACGTCTAAAGTCGATCCCCGCGCTTAAAGGGCTAAGGGCAAAGCGCGACTAGAATCGTTTGCAATCTGTTTTATCATGAGTTATTGTGAGCGAAACATGTAAAATGAGTGCTTAAAATCTAGATTTGCCAATATTTTGTTTCAATTAAATAAATAATTATTTAAATAATTAAGTACCTGCCCCTATATAGCGGACGTCATAACCCAACAAACGAGAGACGAGAGGTTGGCCAGTGTTGCTTTACCGTTGGGCCTGCATCGCACACATAAAACCAACACTTTGCAATCAACGTCTAGTGCTTGCTGAGAATAGTCACGTAGTTATCATGGTTATTGCAATGTATTTATCACCATTATTACTATGGCCTATATTTAGTTACTGTTTATTGTTCATATATCAGCTGCAGGCATTGAGATCACCACATATAATACAGATATATATATATTTATTCTGGTTTATAAACAGCAATGATCATATTATATCTGGACGCATATCGCTGCTGTGTGATTAAATGGCTGAAGTGACCGAAAATCCTATTAATGTATTCGTTAAGTTTAAATAAACCCTAGGACTAACCACAAGAATATTATAGCAATATAAATTCGGATTAGAAAAATAATAAATTAATGAACGAATGTGGATTTAGACCACGTTGTGCAGTGGCGGATCCAGGAATTGACAGACGGGTTGAGGCGCCGATTTTTTTCAAGAATTTATTCTTGCCACAGCTGGCAAAGCCAGCCTCTCATATGCTCTAGAGGGGTCCGGGGGCATGCTCCCCCGGAAAATTTGAAACCCGAGGCCTCAAATGACGCATTCTCAAGCATATTTTTGGCCTAAGTATGGTTGTTTTTTTGTTGTTGTGACCCTGAACGGGGGGGGGGGGGGGCGCCGGCTGCGCCCCCCTTTGGATCCGCCACTGTTGTGCACTTACAGACTAGAATGGGCCAGAACCTCCCGAGATCACGAGTCAGATATTAATGACCTCCAGACACAGGGCTCGAGCCCTGAAAGTAGTGCTCACCACTACAATGTGCCTCTCGATCAACATGATCAGTTATTATTAACTCTTGAAGCGCTAAACGTGCTAAAAACGACGATGGTACTTTTAACCCTTTAACCGCCGGTGCCACATATATTCGGGTTTTTCACTCAATTATTACCACATTCAGTACCGCATTTTAAGCATGTTAAAGCCATAATGTGACATCAATCAGCACGATTTGAAAAGAGTTAACCTCCATTTTGTCAAAGCTTAATAATTTTCACTCACTTGAAGTTGTGAATCGCGTCAGCGAGACACAACTTTAAGTGAGTGAAAATTCAAATTGAATAATTTGGCGGTTAAAGGGTTAAAAAACGTTAAATTGCTATTAAAGCGCTGTTATTTGGAACGAAATGAGTGTTTAAGAAATGTTTGGTATCAAATTGAACAAATGTTGGTAATTTTCAACCACTTGAGGTTGTGGGTCGCGGTAGCGAGACACAAACTCAAGTGGTTGAAAAATTAAATAAGAAGCGCGTCAAGGGCTATGAATCAAGCCAACAGCCCACAAACATTTCACGACGCGCAGGTCACGCTTTGAAAACACAAACAAAGTATGATATCACCCAGTTGAAATGGAATTATCACCGAGGAAGCTAACACAAGATGTTGAACCAATGTTGGTTTAATGCTGGCACAGCGTCGTAGACGGTTAGACGGTGGGCCATCATTAAAGCAACATTGGTTGAGTGTATTGTGTAATCTGGGGAGCGTCCAAGTGTTAACATGTTTTACTGCATACATACGGTAAAAATATAGACAAAAAATATGGCTAATATCCACTTCGTTATACTAAGGGACGCACCATTTGATATCTGGGGGACGGGGGGGGGCTAGAAAAAAAATGAAAAAAATAGTTTGTCGCCACAAAAGTCAGAAAAAAAAGTTTGTTGTTGAAATTGATGAAAAATATGTTGACCAGAAAAACACAAAGCATACGACAAATTTTTTTTTCGACAAAACATAAAAAAAAAAATTGTCGGACGTTGATCGCCAAAAAAAAGATTATTTCTCTCAAAGGTAAAAAAAAAGTTTGCAAGCAACAAAAACTCTAGCCTCCCCCTCCCCCAGATATCTTATGGTGCGTCCCTAATTACAGACAATTACCCCGTAGAATATCGAGGAAGTATTTGATATATGCTGGCCCGTGTTAACAGTATCATAATTAGCGCTTATTTAATGTACACGCCATCAGTTGACGTCAATTTGGCTGCTTCTTTTCCTAAAGAAACACGCACAACGCTGTTTTAATGTTGGCACAGCGTCTGCGACGTTGGCCTAGAAAAAAACCCCACTGTGCTGATATGTCCCATGCTGTCTATGTGTGGTCGTATTTTATAGTTCGCTGGCAGGTAGATTGTCTTTATCTCAAAATGTCAGTTCCTGCTCTGTAGATTCTGGCTTCAAATAAACTGAATTGTTTCTTCCCTGTCCACTCGTAAACAGGTAAGGATGTATTTTTGCGTGTACGCCGTGATTGAGAGTAGCTTACATATAACAGACCCATAACTGCATAAGGTATAGATCCAGAGACCTATGGAACTGTCACCTAACTACCATCTCAGTATCCTTCACAAATTATGTGAAGCCCTATTCATTCATTCATTCATTCATTCATTCATTCATTCATTCATTCATTCATTCATTCATTCATTCACTAAATGAAGGAATAATAAAAGAAGGAATAATAAACAATAAATAAATAAATAAATAAATAAATAAATAAATAAATAAATAAATAAATAAATAAATAAATAAACAAACAAACAAACAAACAAACAAACAAACAAACAAACAAACAAACAAACAAACAAACAAACAAACAAACAAACAAACAAACAAACAAACAAACAAACAAACAAACAAACAAACAAACAAACAAATAAATAAATAAATAAATAAATAAATAAATAAATAAATAAATAAATAAATAAATAAATAAATAAATAAATAAATAAATAAATAAATAAATAAATAAATAAATAAATAAATAAATAAATAAATAAATAAATAAATAAATAAATAAATAAATAAATAAATAAATAAATAAATAAATAAATAAATAAACAAATAAATAAATAAATAAATAAATAAATAATTTATAAATAAATAATTTATAAATAATTTTTTTATAAATAAATAAATAAATAAATACTGGAGACTTCCTCTAATATCAAAAATAATTGCCATCGGGAAAGCCAACATGTGTCATATATAGGCATATATATATATTTTATTATTTGAGCAGGTTTTAGTCAGATGCAGTTACCCGGTATGACTGGGCCACCTAACTCATTTACTGCGCGAGGCCCAGTCACACTGACCGCCATTTTGTTTCCACAGCCAGCTGTGTAAAAACGAGACTCGCGTTGCCTGCCAAAAAACTCGGATGCCATGAAATTGAGTCGAGTACTTCAAGTGCCTACGAAAACTAGGCCATTTTCAGCAGGCGTAAACTTTTGATCGTTTTAGTACTATTACATTTAAAAATGGAGGTCACTGTGTCAGAGCCTTGCGATGTCATCAGGGTAAGATGCATTGTGATCCTGACCAGAAAACATCTTAACAGTCATCGCATCCAGGAAGATGAGGATGTTGTCATGGTAACAGTAGCCTGACTGGATCAGCAGGTATCATCTGTTGTCATGACAACATCAGCAGATCCGCCTGTCTCGTCAGCGTCTATTGATTTGTAACCCTTACGGCCCGAGAGATGAACAATATGCTGTGAAAAGTCACCGAGAACCTTCCAAGGTGACTCATTTTGTCTGGGGCGGATCCAGAAGGTTTAACCCTTTCAGGCCTGAATTTGGCATTGTTATCTTCATCCCCTACAAACCGCCTGTGGTGTACACCGCTGTCTATGGTATATAGAACTAGGATTAACCCTTTAAGTCTCACGATGCATTAAAGAATCATTTTGCATCTCTGAAGAATTCCTTAATTTCCTTAAATCTAGGGGTTTCAGATCAAAAATGTTCATGTAACTGTTAATAATTTTTTTTTTCATTAGTCATCCACTTCAAGTCATCTTCATCCACTACAAGTCGAGAATTGCGACAGCAATTCGCGGCTTGTAGTGGATGAAGATGAAAATGGTAAATTCGAGGTTGCAAGGGCTAAATAAAATAAAATATAATATGGTTATCAAGTTTATACATGATATACGTGGTACTGATATATTTTGATATTTTTCATCATTTGAAGCTTGAAATTGCGTCAAATTAATGAAAAATAGAAACAAACACGTTAGCAGCACAAGGGTTAATCCTGCTAATGCCGAGCGCAGTCAAAATTCAACGTGACTCTGTGCAAATGTAACCTGGATGTGGGACTACTGCGTTCGAAACCTGACTGGCCTGACTGGGTTAATCTGGTATGCGTTTATAAACAAATATGCGGACTGCTTAAAAGCCTGAATTGTGCAGGCTTCCAGGCTGAATTGTCATGAATCGTATTTTTCGCTGAAACTGCTGATGCATCTACCACGAAATATATATTGTCAAAATTGGCTGCAAACGTATACATTATCATTATTATGTAGGCTAACATTACACGGCATACTGCCCCAATGCAGCATTAACACTTACGGCGCGGGGATCAGCTTTAGACGTCCGAATCTGACGTCTGAAGCTGATCCCCGCTCTGCAAGAGTAAAAAGATTTACGTAGACGCATAACATAGGTATTCAAATGAATCAGAAAGAGCTAACTAAGCCAGTTATGATGATTTCTAAATTGAAGATTTAGAAAGGTTTATACAAAAGTATTTCAGAACTTTAACCCTTTAACCGCCAAATTATTCAATTTGAATTTTCACCCACTTGAAGTTGTGTCTCGCTGACGCGATCCACAACTTCAAGTGAGTGAAAATTATTTAGATTTGTCAAAATGGAGGTCAATTTGCACAAAATGTTATTTTGCTCAATGTTTGCTATTGAACCTGACAGTTTCAACTCCAATAGTTGTAGTGCCCTAACTAATGTTAATAATCCTTTATACATGTTAGGTTGCCTTCTATGATGCTAGTTCTAAAAAATAGAATTTCTCAAAATACGTCCATGTGGGGTTTGTTCGAACAAAGAATAAACCAAATGGGGCTAGTTCGACTGTTCAGATTAACACTACAAAATATCTGGTACATCCAACACTGTTCAGACACACCCCATCCCATGTTCAAAATAACCCCAGGGTGGGGTTTGTTCGAACAGTGAAAAATCTAACTTGAACATGCTTTTCTGACTCTACTTTGTTTTCAATTTGAGAATAATGTATGCTAAAACTGGCATCTATAGTTGAATTCTTCTGGACAAAAATAACCATGATATCAGTCTCTTAACTTCAAAATTTTGTTCGAACTAGCCCCGGTCTCCTTATTCAGTTAATAAATTATATGTATGTATATGTATGTGTTATTAAGCCATTATGCAGGTAAATAAAGATATATACTGGTATCAGTATAGATCATGTAGATGGATTCATGATGCGGGTGATAATATCTATGCAAAAAACGTGCCACAAAATTTTCAAAAGGTTTTCCACTATATAACTCAATTTACATTTTCACTACAAAAACTTGATATATATTATCTGCTTAAAATCTCATTGTGTTAAATTTAAATTAACCCTCTAACCCTTTAACCCCCATTATACATCAAAGCATCATTTTTCATCCCTAAAAATCAACTTAATTTCAAGCAGCTTAGGATTTTAGAACACAAATTTTCATGACTGTTCACCAATTTACAGATATATGGCAATATTCTCTAAATCTTACAACACTGACATATTCTGTATTAACCAAGAGACCAAATCATCACATGAAATGTCTTAGACTTTAGCTCTTTCCACTTCATTTGAATACACATGTTATGGGTCTACGGGCATTATAGGCCCCTACATTTTTAATTCTTTAAGTGCGGATCAACTTCAGATGTCAGAATCTGACATCTATAAATATCAGAATCTGACGTCCATTGTCGATCCCTCACAGGAAGGGTTAATATATGGCATCCACTTCAAGTCATCCTCTATGAAGTGAGAATTGTGCTAACAATTTGCAGCTTGTTGTGGATGAACATTCCAATGATTAATTCCGTCTTGAAACAGCTGGTCACTACCTGCGAATTTCACCCTATTTTGCCCCACTGTGACCTGTGAATACAGCCATTTGGGAATTGAGTGACCAACACTAACCAATATTATATAATATCCTGGTGTGTAGCCTAATATGGCAAACTGAAACTAAAAGCATAACATTCTGTGAAACGCAGTGACGTCACTCGGTGAAAACAAGGTTATATAAAAGCCCTCCCCCATACTTCATTGTATTAGCCAGGTCGGTGAAAACAAAGGAGGTCAAGGTCATTGAGATTCACAGAATATCTTGTGGTAGATGCTCAGTTACCTGTAGGCCTAATCAAACAGAGATGTAAGTGAGTCATGGGAAAAAATTTGAATATCTGGATTGACTTTTTTTAAGTTGAAAAAATTGCGTTAGCAATTCCAGCTTCAAATGAATGAAAAATACTCATAAACAATTGAGCAGGAAAGCCTCCAGATACAAACTGTTTCCTTTTCTATTAAATTGTTACAAGGCGCGATCGATTTAGGGCCCCCTTTTTGCGCAAAATTCTTTAAAAAGTCCCATAAATTGGCCTAAATATGAAAAACATATCAAACCCCACATGCTCCCTCCTTTTTCATATATACTTTTTAAAATCCTGGATCTGTCTCTTTGAAACTTTACCAAACTTACTATTAAACACTGTTAAATACATTATTCAAACTAAGGGGTGCATTACTATAGGTTCTAACATATATATAGGGCTTATACTTATAGTAAAAGTCACAATAAATATGTATATAAATATAGGCCCCTACTTTTAGTAATAGTCACTTTAATTCAGTCACCTTTGTGTTGCATGTTTTCGCAATTTCTCAGGCAATTATTATCTGATTGTCATGAAATTTGGCAAGCATTATTTTCTAGTCTCACGGCACCAACGCTGGTGGAAGCTGACAGCAGATCTACTTCACCCTAATTACAACACTGCAATATTTTTGTATTTTTTTCATTTTTAAATCATCATAGTTAGTTCTTTCTGCCTACGGCTACGGCCGTTTAATATATTTACTTCTTTTAAATAGTTGGATCAAATAGTTTTTGGTAGTTAGAAGGATCTCGCCGTGCACTACGTCCCGTTACACGTTGTTTAGGGTGGCGTTTGCTAACTAGTTTTTGGGAGGTCTAGCACTGTCTAACAGTAGACTATACTCGCCGTCAAATTAACCAGGAGCGTATGATTTTCGGCGATTTCTCCGTCAATTCTGAACCGATTTTCTTGAAATTTCTAGAATAAGTTTAATGGGTTTATCAGATGGACGTCGTAATTTCAATTTATTACATGTCAAATGGTCCAACCTTTGAATGTATACGATAAATAATTTTACGAAATTTTCAGGGATATTAGGATTCTGTTGAAATATGATTGCTACTAAATTTCATAAAAATCGGTTGACAATTGACCGAGAAATCAACGAAAAACATGCGATCCTGGTTTATCACTTTTAATGTGACTTTGGGTAGGCCTATAGAAGTATAGGCCTAATCGAATCTCAACTTTTTCAGTCACGAGTAGGCCTATACTAAATTGTAAAAATCTGAATGCTTGGACAGGATACTTTTTAGTTTTGGTAATATTTGACAGATGTCAATTTTTCATCATTATTTAATTTTTTTCGAAATTGCCCTTTATTTGCAATTTTACTTTCTTTCAGTTTCACAGTTTCAGCTTTAAATTAATGCAGAATAGAACCAATCAATTCAGCAGTAGATTCTACAATTTACTTATTAATATGTAGGTCTAGACTACATATATATATATAGCACAACCTACTGGGGCTAATTAATTCAGTGGACGGGTGACTGACCAGCGCTGACCACCAGCTGAGTGAATGAGTCATCAATGTCCAGCCATTCTCAGATTATGAATCATGAAGAACGAGCCGCTCGCCTACGTACCACCGTCTGGCATCTGTTTAAATCACTTCCGTTATTGCAAAGACGGATTCCTGCCAGAAAAACGCATCATGGATATTTCCCTTGGCATATACCTCGATTTCTACGCTAAAATCACTCACCTTTTGCGTAATTTCACGTCAAGCTGGCGGAGTCTCCAGACAAATCAATCCAATAAAAACAACTCATGCAGACAGATTGACAGCTGGAAAACATCACGACATCTAGCGAATAGCCGACAAACTATGGACGGTGAGTACCGAAAATAGATACAGAAAAAGTTTATCTGTTATTGTTCAACACTTATAAAAGCTGCAGTTCTTTGATTGAAAGACAATGATTTCTATTTTTTATTTTTACAAATATCGCTATGTCTCGAATATAGTGCACTACCTATAGTTTTTTATTAAATTATGATGACTTGAAAAGAAAAATCAGACACATTCCATTCACCAGGTGACTCTGATTTTACACAATTATGTTTTATATTTCACTCACCAGATGGCCCTTCTGTCGTTGCAGCGGTTGAACCGAACAAAGCCTGTAGCATCAGTTTCATATTTTCCACACTCCGAAGATAAAAATGTGTTTTTTTGCGTTGTTTACTTCGCACAAAAGGCTAAAAATGGACGCCTTAAACACATTGACAACACTTTTGTTTGTTGTGTTTGCGTTTCTATTCACAATTTTTAGCTTTATTTGCTTTTATATTCATAAGAAACATCGTCAATTCATGCATATTCCGTCTCCAAAGCGACCAAGGTTCGCAAACTAACTTACGGTCTGAACTTCACAAACTTGACAAAGTCTGTAATCTGGTCATTTTTATTTTTGTTCATTACCTTTGACTTTGATATGTAGGTTAACATGTCCATAGATTAAAATTGCGTGAGTTTACAAAAAAATGGGTTTGCTCTCATTTATGCGGAGCTTTTGAGGAGACATCTCAAGAAAATAAATTGTAAACTGAAAGTATTCTATTTAATTAGTGCACCAATTAATTATTCAGAGTGTTATCCGTACGGCAGTGTTATAATTGCAGTCAGTGGGATTCCATAAACGAGGCTGTTCATTTGAGTTACATTATCACGTACGATTTAGCGTTTGAAACAAGGGTTTGAAATATCGGAGTGGCTAATCGTACGGCAAAGTTATAATGGGAGTCAATAGGAGCGAAAACGCTTGAATGAAACTTTAGAATGGTAAAATTGTATGGTTGGTTGTCCATAGGGATAACCACAACAATACTTTTGGTTATCCGTCCTAGCATTTGGTTGGCCCGGTGTGGCCGGCCAGCAGTTCCCCCGTCCAGTGCTTCCCCCTGGGGTCGGTGCGCATGCGTGTCACCCTTGGTTACGGCAATATTTACTTCCTGTCTTATACTGGGCTGGTTGTTCCTCTCATGTAGACTGGGCCTATTAATTTTCTAATTACGACGTCCCTCTATAGTCTATAAGAACCCATTAAACTGGTTAAATTAAATTCCGTTTTAAGCCCTGAATTGCATTACTGAAACATGCCAGATGGTCTAGGCCATAACTTTTGAACTACTGAATATTTTTCAACTAAAATGTCACAGTATTTGGGGGATGACTGGCAAATAGTCCTCACTAAATTTCATAAAAATCTGTTGAGAATTGACTAAGAAATCGGCGAAAACATGCGCTACAAGTACAAGTTAATTTGACTTTCAGTTTCACCAGGCCTATATCTTAATAATTTAATGACAATTAATCTTAGTCTAGGCCTTACCTTTCATCAAGTACTAGTCTAATGGTAGTCTCTTATTCTACCCTTCTAACTGAGAGATTCGATCAAACTCCTTGACTGGGCAGGGTGCTTTAGGCACACAATATTTGCTACACTATTAGTCACTCGCTGTGCAAATATAATTAGAACAGAGCGTTCTCCCCTCCTGGCTGTATGTTCCCCCTTCGCGATCCCCAAAAAATGAATTGAAAAATGTTAGTTTGAAAAACTTTTTGTTTAAAAAAGGTCAACATAGATTTTGAATTAAAACAGAGTGTTCTCCCTTCTCGGCTGAATGTTTGACTGTTCCCAAAAATGACATATGAAGCTTGAAAAAAATTATGACATGATTATTTTGACAGCTAGACTATGTAACATAGGCTTACACTATTTTGACTGAGTTTTCCCCCCAAAATGTCAAAATGATGAAAAGTTGATGAAAAAAAAAAGATGAAAGTGTTCCCCCTTCAATATAACATAAATTTTAAAATAAAATATTTAAAATAAGTCATTTTTTAATTTTTTTTTAACCCAGCTAGCCTATATCATACACTGTCTGTGTTCCCCTTCAATATGACATAAATTTTGAAATAAAATGAATTAAAAACAACAACATTTTTTTTAAACCTAGCTAGCCTATATCATACACTTGCTGGGTTGAGTGTCCCCTCCCCTCAATATGACATGAATTTTGAAATAAATGAATTAAAAATTTAACCTAGCTGGCCTATATCATACACTGTCTGGGCTGAGTGTTCCCCCTCAATATGACATGAATTTTGAAATAAAATGAATTTAAAAAGAAACACTTTCTAATTTTTTTAAACCTAGCTAGCCTATATCATACACTGTCTGGGCTGAGAGTTCCCCCTTCAATATGACAAGAATTTTGACATAAAATGAATTTAAAAAAAACTTTTTTATACTTAGCTAGCCTATATCATACACTGTCTAGGCTGAGTGTCACCCCCTCAATATGACATGAATTTTGAAATAAAATGAATTAAAAAAAACATTTTATAAACCTAGCTAGCCTATATCATACACTGCCTGGGCTGAGTGTTCCCTTTCAATATGACATGAATTTTGAAATAAAATGAAATTTAAAAAGTCATTTTTTTATTTTTAATCCTAGTCTATGTCATACAGCTTGATGTTACATTATTTTTTTAAATAATAATAATAAAATTAAACCTAGTTAGCTAATATCATTCACTAGCTGGGCTGTAGCATACCTATAACACAGTCTATAACATACCTGGGCTGAGTGTCCCCCCACCCTCAATATGACATAATTTGGTTAGTTTTGAAGATATTTTGATGTGTGATACATCATTAGAATCGCTTAGGCACCTAGTATTAGCCTTTTTTTGTCATATTTTGATATCTGAAAAAACCTTAAAAAAACTTAAAAACTTAAATAAATTGCCAAAATTGGTAAATCTTTTAACAATTATAGCTTTGCCTATTTTCAAGTTATCGTCAAGATATACCATCGGAATCGCTTACCCATCTAGTATTTGCTATTATTATCATTAGGTGATTAGTAAAAAAAAACTTATATAAAAAGTGTGTTAAGTAGATAAAAACTTCAATATTTCGGGCACAGCGTCTGTATGCATATCAGATTATAGTGGCCCGAAAATGCTTTCCTAAGATATAATTATTTTTACTGTACTTTGAATATTTTTTCTGTTATTAATTAAAAACCATGTTTCCATGGGGTTTTCAATGCGAAATATTTATTTATATGCGGTGCAGTTAACACCTAGCACACCCTTGGCTTTACAAGGTGCATTACACAACTAAATAACCCTTGTCAGTGGGTAAGCGAGGTGTGAAAAACCGGCACAATACGAATTATTATCTCTGTCAATTTTTGTGATATAAATATGTAATAAATATCTCCGGAAAGCTTATTGAATACTGAAAACAATGATATAAATAATATTAATATAGCAAGAAAACTCACAAAGTTACTTATTTAAAAAGGTAGGCGGGGTATAACAGTGTTAGCGTGGCTGAGACAGACAGTTAGCGAGGTCTCTATCAGACATTAATACTGGGCTGAGCGTTCCCCATCAATATGACATGAATTTTGAAATCAAATAAATTAAAAATAAGCTAGCTAGTCTATATCATTCACTAGCTGGGATGAGTGTTCTCCCTCAATATCACATGAGTTTTAAAATGAAATAAATAAAAAAAAATACAAATTAAAACCTAGGTTGTCTATGTCATACAATAGCTGGGCTGAGTGTTCCCCCATAGTAAGACAATAATTTTGAAATAGAATAAAGTAGGAAAAAAATAGCTGGGCCGAGTGTTCCCCCCTAGTATGACATGACTTTTGAATTAAGATGAATTAAAAAAAACAGCTAGTCTATATCATACACTCGCTGGGCTGAGTGTTCCCCCTTAGTAGCCTATGCATGAATTCTGAAATAAAATGAAATAATTAACTAGCTGGGCCGAGTGTTCCCCCCTGGTATGACATGAATTTTCCTGGTATGACATGAATTTTGAAATAAAATGAATTTAAAAATAGCTAGTCTATATGACATACTAGCTGGGCTGAGTGTTCCCCCTCAATATGACTTGAATTTTGAAATAAAATGCATTAAAAAAAAATATTAAAACTAGTCCTACAGGATCAGGCAGAAAATCATTTAAACATTTCGTTTCCATTATAGGGGTGAAAACTACTATTTTATGTATTATATTTTATACATACTATATTGTGGTCAATATGGAAGGCAGCGGGATATATATCCTAGCCAAGGCAGGGGGAATATATATCCTAGCCAGAGGGGAACATTCAGCACAGCTGAAGGCGTAGGGGGAGGTGTGAACACTCAGCACAGCAAAGCTTGACAGGTGGGGAACTGGGAGCCTTGGGGGGAACTCTCAGAATAGGAGTGACAGATACCAGCCGTTCCGCTCATAGTCGCGCATGCGCAGATGGGCGGAAGGGGAACTCTCAGCACGGGGGAACCCTCAGAATACGACACCGTACAAACGGAAAAATCATTTGGTGCACACCAATTAATTATTTTATTTATTTGGTGCGCACCAATTAATTATTTGGTGTGCGCCAAATCGTTTGATGCACTCCAATTAATTATTTGTTACGCGCCAAATCATCAATTGTTTTAATTATTTGGTGCGCTCCAAATCATTTGGTGCGCACCAATTTATTATTTGGTGTGCCCCAATTAATTATTTGATGTGCACCAAATAATTTGGTGCGCACCAATTAATTAATTTAATTATTTGGTGCGCACCAATAAATTATTTTTATTATTTGGTGCGCATAAATTAATTATTTAGTGCCCACCAATTAAACATTTTACAGATAAAATAATAAATAAAATATATCGCATCTAATGACAAAGAGGACAAAACGCCCACTGGCGTATGCGCCCTCAAAAAGTTACATTTTCAAATTTGTAAAAAATAAGTGCAGAAGTGCATGATACTATCAAATAATGTATAATACATCAGAGGATATGATTTGTAACAAAAAATTATACTTGATTCAAAAGAAATATTTTTAACGCTCTTTTATGACATGTAAAACTGATATCAAAACGTACTTTGCTGGAAAATTCATTCATAAAATAACACCATAACACCTGATTGCCTTTTGTGCGGCAGACGTCCTACATTTATGTGTGTGCAGTTTATTTTGCTGGCGTGTTACATGACAATGAATATCTACATTCCGAATATAATGATTATTGAACAATTTGAGTAGACAACCACGAATATATTTGAAAATAAATAATAAAATATTCTGTTTGTATAATTGATAAATGTTTAATAATTTTAAATCTAAAAAGATAGGTTCAGTGTGAGCTCTGTGGGGTAACGATTCCATTATCCTAACCACTCGTTTTTGCAATTTAAACAATGACAATAAATATACATCACCAGCTCCTCCCCACACTTCTAAACAATACGTTAGGTAAGGATAAATAAAACTGTAGTACAAGGTTACTAATGTCGACAAGTTTATATATATTTTTGCTTTATTTATTATTCCTGTACATTTTTATAAATTTAATATGGTTTGCCCATGACAGTTTTTTCATCAATTAAAACTCCTAAGAATTTAGTACAAGCAACACGTGCTACCATTTGCCCATTAATCTTAATATCTGTATCGTTAATATTACGATTTCCAGATAAGCTAAAAATCATGTAATGAGTTTTTTTGACATTTAATGACAGTTTGTTTACATTTAACCATTCAACAATTTTTGTTAACTCATTATTCATAATGGCAATTAATTGCCTCACATCTTTTCCAATAGTAAAAACATTTGTGTCATCTGCAAATAAAAGTGTAAAGAGTAGTTGTGATACATTAGACATGTCAATGACATAAATTAAAAATAACAAAGGACCTAATATTGAACCTTGTGGTCTCATTAGAAGAACAATGTCTATTAAATAATACATACTGCTATCTTTCTTTCAAGTAATCTGTCATCCATTTGAGAGCGGAACCTCTAATACCATTTTTAAATAATTTTTTAAGTAAAATGGAATGGTCAACAGTATCAAACGCTTTACAATTTTTTCCTTCATATAAGGCCTTGAGTATTTCATTCACTAACACAATTAAAGCCATAGTAGTACCATGTTTTTAACCAAAGCCAAATTGATATTTGTTTTACAAAATAAAAGAGTTCAGAAAGGAAAAAATTCTGTTGTACATTATACGTTCAAAAACTTTTGAAAACACAGGTAAAACTGATACAGGCCTATAATTGTTAATAGTCTTACAATCACCACTTTTATATATTGGTATCACCTTGGCAATTTTTAATTCTTTTGGAAATACTCCTTGTGCAAGTGACAAATTTATTAAATAGGTAATTAGCGGTGCAATATATAAATGATAAGTAGATTTAACAACCTTGGAATTGATATCATCCGACCCAGGACTCGTGCTTTTTAAACAATTTATAACCTTGGATATTTCATCTCAACTAGCTTCTCCTAAGAAAACAAAATTTATATTTGAGTGTTCGATGTACGAGGTGGCTTCTTTAGTGGTGTCTGGTTTTTTACCCTCTAAATTTTTTGCTACATTAGTGAAAAAATAATTAAAATGTTCAGCTATATCTCTACTCTCATAAATTTCTCTATCACCTACTACAAATTTGCTAGTCATAGGCTTTTAATTGTAAGGTGCTCATCAATTAATTATTTGGGGGTTAGGGTTACATAGATGTGTCTCATGCATTAACCTTCTGGGTGCTAGACTCTTATGGTTCATATATATTAACCTTCTAAGGGCTAGACTAGAGTATCACATGTCTCCTATTTTAACCTTCTGATGGCAATAGTATCACAAGTCTTATTTATTAACCCTCTGGGGCCTCTGGGGGCTAGCGGATCAAGTGTGTTCATTATTAACACTCTGGAGACTAGAGTATCACATGTCTCATTATGCATCAACCTCGAGTGGGTTAAACTATCATATGTCTCTTATATTAGCATACTGATGACCAGAGTATAAATATCACATGTTTCATTTACTAACCTTCCGGGGGCTAGACTAATGTCTCATCTGTTAACCGTCTGATGGCTAGAGTATCATTTGTCGTTTCTATTAGCCCTCTGGAGGCTAGAGTATAACATGTCTCATGTATTAACCCTGTAGATATTTTAACATAATTAAGTTATCTACTATTTTATAATTTCAGCTTTTTCTTTGGTCATGCCCCACAAGTTTCAGAGAAAGTGAAGAAAGGACAGTTAATGGGTTCAGTTTTCCTGGACTGGTGAGTAAATCACCATTTAATTTTTTATATCCCTCCCTCTTTCAAATGATCGCTATACATAATACATGTATAGGAAAAAATGTTCCTTTTAATCATGATAATGCCAAAAAATAATATGTTTGTTTCTGATTTGTTTTCTGGGTATTTTGTATCTATTTTACATGTCCCATTCAGGTTATATCTTGTGGTTTTGTAGCTGTATGTATTCTATTAACTTAATAAAGTAGAATATACCTCTGTAGATTGTATCTTGTTTTCATAATATCATATCATCAGCTATATTTTCTATAATCTAGTCTATACAAAAATGAGATAGAGCTTTGATAAACATTACAAGTTTCACCTACAAAGCTATTATTCATGCTGTTATTTTTTGTTTAGGTCACTAGACTGCGAGTCCCTCACGTATCATGTCTTCTTTGCTCACATACCCATTGTTTTCACCTGTGATCCAGATGCAGTGAAGGTAAGGTTTAGCATGGTGATTTAAAAATTAGGGATCAGAACGATTATTTAACCCTTTCAGCGCGGGGACCATTTTTAGACGTCAGAATCTAACGTCTAAAAATATCCACGCACTGAATGAATTAAAGATGTTTATAATGACCGTAGACCCATAACATAGGCATTCAAATGATGCGGGAAATCATAACATCATGTTTATGATGATTTCAAATTAAAACAAATTTTAGTCTCCAAAGTTTAGATAAAAAAAATCAGTGCTTCAAGAGTTAAGGATGATTATTTATCGATGAAACACACATGTCACAGGATCATTTCATAAAATTAGCACATTCAGTCAATCTGAATTATTCTGAATATAATCCAGCATGCTATTGTTTGTTTTTACAGTTCGCCCTGACTTCTGGACAACTGAATAAAGCCAGGAAGACGTATCAAATTGTCCATTCACTTTTTGGTCAGAGGTGAGATCAACACAACTTTACCCCTCAACCCTTTAAGCCCTCACGATGCATTAAATCATCATCTTACATCCCTGAGTTTAATTTTCCTACAACCAAAGATTTTATGATAAAAATTTCCCTGAAACTGATTTACCAATGCATGGCAATTTTCTTTAATTTTTCACCCTCTTCTGCACATCATCTTCATTCACTACAAGTCGAGAATTGCGACAGCAATTCTCAACTTGTAGTGGATGCAGATGACAATAGCAAACTCACGTTTGAAAGGGTTAAGCGCTGAAATATTTGTATATCAACCAAGACAGCAGAGGGTTTTTTTCTCTATGGAATGTCTTAGGGGTTTTGTAAAGTTTAAAAAATTCCAAAAATCCGAGAAAAACTCGGAAGTGGGTGAAGCCCCAACTCGGATTTCTATTTTTTTTTAGAAATTTTGTGGTTTTTTTTGTGTTTTTTTTTCGTTGTACATGTTTCTAAAAAAAAATAAAAAATTGGATAGGTGGGTGAGTGGGTGGAGTCTGGACAATTCAAGTTTTGCTCGGATTTTTGGAATTTTTTTAACTTGACAAGACCCTTTAGTCAGCTCTTTCTGCTTCATTTGAATACCTATTTTATGTGTCTACGGCCATTATAAATATTTTACTCTTTCAACATGGGGATCGACTTTATACATCAGAATCTGTTGTCTACAAACGGTCCCCGCACGGGAAAGGTTATTTTGGGCCAGTGTCAAAAAATTGTAATCATCTAAATTGTTTTTTTAAAACTGTGATGGACTCTTTACCTATTTAAGCGCAGGGATCGTCTTTAAATGTGATACGTCAGCGTCAGATTCTGACATATAAAGACAGTGTGGCACTGAAAGAACTAAAATATTTCTAATGTCCGTAAAACCTTAACATATCCACTCCAATGAAGCAGAAAGAGATAACTAAGACGTTTATGATGTTTTCAAATTGAAAGAAACCTTTTGTCTTCTTGCTTTAACTCTTTAAGTGCTTCATTACTACTTAACATTTTCCTTTCATTTGAAGTCGGCATTGCTCACGCAATTGCCAACTTCAAATGAAAGGAAAATACCTCTTCACTTAAAAATTAAACCTGCTAAATTTTACAATTGGGGCTTTACTCAAGATTTATACATGCATATTTGGTCAATTTCTGTCAAATTTTAGTTGTGGAAAAACAGTGTGAATGCGCCTAAAAGCGTCGCCCGCACTCAAAGGGCTAAACAAAAATATTTCAGTGTTGTAAGGTTAATAAAATCAACATATTTCAACAGGTGAGAATTGATTTTGCAATTCCCACCCATTGAACAGTCAATTAAAATTTGAAAATAGACATACAGTAAAACCTGATATGAACAGCCACTCTTATGTGCAGCCAACCTCAAATGGGAGGCCACTTGGTCATTTCTCAAAATGACATTGTATATGCAAGTGAACCTCCTATGGGCAGCCACCTGCCTTGAAAGACCACTTTTCAAGTGCCCCGCCCCCAAGATAGGCTACTCATAGCAGGTTCTACTGTGTTCTTTCATGATATTATTTTTCTGCTGAAAATAAGCCCTATGCCCCCTATTTGCGTCACTAGCAGATGAAGGGTTATTCTATTAACCCTTGCATGCTAATTACCACTATTGTCGTTTTTAGTCCATTTTTGGGCGATCAAATCACTGATATCGGGACTAAAATAAGTGTCTAAACATCAAGATTTGCGAATGTTTTGTCTCATATTAAACAAATATGACCAATTTACACGTACTTTCAGGTGTGTGAAAGTTTAAATAAATTAAAATTAATTAATTTAGCAGGATAAAGATTAAAAAAATATCTTTAACATGGTTAGCGAGCTGTTTCACTGTTTCATTTGAATATCTATTTATCCCTTATGCTGCGGTATTGTTTGTTTCTATTTTTCAATCATTTAAAGCTGGCACAAATTTAAAAAAAATGTGTGTATTTATAAAAAATGGTCATCTGCAAAAATTAATTGTTCGATTAACTGAGCTTTGCTTGCAAACTATTTTGTGGATTTCAGTGTAATTTTATTTCTATTTAATCTTGCTTAACCCTTTCAGTCCTGAATTTACCATTGTAATTTTCCTTAATTTTTATACCACATCAAATCATCTTCATCCACTACAAGCCGCGAATTGCTGTCGCAATTCCTGATTTGTAGTGGATGAAGATGATTTGATGTGGTATAAAAATTAAGGAAAATTACAATGTATTGGTAAACCCGTTTAATAGAAATTTCCATTCTAAACCCTTCGTTGTAGGAAAATCAATTATGTTTTCATGGATGTGAAATGATGCTTTAATGCATCGTGAGGGCTTAAAGGGTTAAAACAGTATATAAACATTTCTCATGTTTCTAGCAATATAAGGGTTAACCCTTACAACGCTGAATTAATATTGTATGAATTATGGAGACTAAGAGGTTTTTATCAATTTGAAATCTTCATAACTGTCTTTGTCAACTCTTTCCGCTTCATTTAAATACCTATAAATATTTTTTACTCTCCCAGTGCAGGGATCGACTTTAGTCGTCACAATCTGACGTCTACTAAAGTCGATCCCCGCACTGTAAGGGTAATAATAACAAAAAATATTTACGGAGATTTCTTCTGAAGCACACATAGAACAGTCAGTAGAATGCTTTCACGTTATGTTTCTAAACTTTTTTTAAACTAAAGTCGAATGGCACTAAAAATGATAAAGTTGTTAAGATAGATGCTCAGTTTAATAAATAACTTTGTGTGACGTCTATTTTTCATAAATAAGCATATTTGTTGTCATTTTAAACTGTGAATTGCGCTTCTGGAATTGCAGATATCTTGGGTACGGTTTACCAGCAGAGACAGATTATTCCAAATGGCACATGAGGCGTGCTGTCGTCAACCCTGCCTTCTCAAGAAGGTTAGAGCACTCAGCTATATCTGTTGTAAATGTACTTTATAACAATTTAGCCATTTAGTCATTTGACATGGCTGAGGTCACAGTTCTAGATATATGTTATATTTGAAAACAGCTACAGACAATAAAGAATTACAGACAATTATAGAAAATTGAATGTGTAAAAATACTCTGGGTTTCGAAAGCAAAATATATTGTCTGTTTTTTTTAACAGCCTAGACACCAAAAAAACACAATTTTTATTACCTTTTCCATGATTCTATGAGAATAACTCATTCAGAATCATAACTGGTGTTTTGATTTCAGTCATTTGAAGGAGATGATGAGCGTATTTAACGAGGTCGGTGATAAGCTGATGGGTCGGCTGATGGACGGCGCTGACGGCACCACGGAGGCAGACATTCTCCCGTTATTACACAGCACGACGCTGGACATCATAGCCAAGGTCATAACAAGGTCATAGTATGAACTGATAATTAATCGTTTGGTCATTAGAATTTTATCATCCTTAGATTGTGTGTGTCCATTATGATTCACAACTTTAGTTTATGTATTTCTACTTCTGGTCATAAATGTTTTGTACAAAGAGTTTGAACACTAGGTTTGTGTTTTTGCTTCATAACTTTAGGTTTGGTGTTTGGTACTGTGATTTGAAATTTCAGGTTTTGTGTTTTGTACCTGTGTACTCTGTGTCATTACTTTTACAAAATTAAGTTTTGTGTTTTTTCAATGTGATTCATAGCATTGGTTTTGTGTTTTCAATTATGAGTCATAACTTCAAGTTTCGTGTTTTGTACTGTGGGTCAGAACTTTTGGGTTTTTCTGTTTTGTACTGTGGGTCATGACTTTCAGGTTTTGTGCTGTGACTCATTACTTTAAGGTTTTGTGCTGTGAGTCATAACTTTAGGGTTTTGTGTTTTTCAATTGTAATTCATAATTTAAGGTTTGACTTGATGTGCGGCACTCACAGTGAATGAGAAATAGGTTTCATTTAATGCATTTGGTGGATGTAGTTTGCTATATATTTGTATTTGAAGGTTGCATTTGGACAAGATTTGAACCCCCTGGATAAAGATAGTGACAGTCCTTTTCATCATGCTGTCAGTGTAAGTCTTGAAGGTCTCGGGTACGTCACAAGACACCCTCTTAACTGGGTGAGTTAGATATCAATTATTCTTCTTTATTTCATTTTTATTGGTGCATTATTATCGTCACATTTTTATATTATGAAATGAGCTTGATTATTTAACTCTTTCAAGCCTGAATTTACCATTGTCATCTTCATCCACTACAAGCCGCGAATTGCTATCGCAATTCTCGACTTCTAGTGGATGAAGATTACTTGATGGGGGTGGAAAAGTAAAGAAAATTCGCCATGTATTGGTAAACTAGTTTCATGGGAATATTCATTCTAAAATCCTTGGTTGTAGGGAAATTAAATCTGTTTTCAGGGTTGTAAAATGTTTTCAGGGTTGTAAAATGATGCTTTAATGCATCATGAGGGCTTAAAGGGTTAAGTAAATAATGCTTTTTGAAGTAAATAATGCTTTTTGTAGTCAGAGATTTGTGTTTTATTGCTGGTGCAGCATCTGAGACGCTGGCACAGCATTAACCTTTAACCTGCTAAGGTAATTTATTTAAATTTTCAACCACTTGAGGTCACAACCTCAAGTGGTTGAAAATTTGAATAAAAAGAAAATTACTCTTATTTGTTTATTTTGAGACCAATCATTACCCAATATTGATGGTTAAACAGTCATTTCATTAGGCCTACCAATAATTGTGATTTAATCGGCTAATAAAATAGGTTAAAAATGACGATAGTCGTGATCAGCAGGATGAGAGTTACGCCAGCAGCAGCTGCTGATTGTAGATGAGATATTGTTAGAGATCTATTCCATTTCCAAGGTTCCCACAGGTCATTAATAGTCATTAAATTGAAAAATAGTACTTAAAGTAATTTAAAAGTCATTAAATTTGACTGTTAGTCATTATAAGTCATTAAAAGGAGAAAATCAGCGATTATATGACTATGTACGATCGTCAGCCAGCCAGTCCAATCAAATACTAGGCCTACTGGTTTTCTGCTAGTGTAAGTCAGTGTCACCTATCATTATTGTCGGAAGGTGCATGCATTATGCTTCCAGGTCTAACGGTAATTTTAAAAGATGACAAGAAGGTGTACAGAAGCATTAATTTGTTTATTTTCGTCAGTAAAAAGTCATTAAATTTCAAGTTAAAAAGTCATTAAAAGTCATTATTTTTAAGAAGAGTAGACCCGCAGGAACCTTGTATTCTGAAGGGTTGACCGGGTGATTGTATATTTCAGATGAGGTTTTGGGCTGATGCCCTTTTTAAATCTGAGGTGAGAGCTGCATGCCTGTTTCTCAGACAGACCTGTCACAGCTGGATCTGTGAGCGCCAGAAAACCCAGGACGTAAGCAACGAATCAAACGATATGCTCGACCTGATGATTGCTGCAATGGGTGAGTTCTGAGTTTATAATAACATTTGTTTAACAATTATTTTAAAATGATGTCCGTTTTTAAATGTGTGCTAGAGTTATAAGCTGTGATTTAACCCTTTCGTCATGGGGATCGTCTTTATATGTCAGAATCTGACGTCAGATTCTGACATATAAAGACGATCCCCTCGCTGAAAGAATTAAAACATTTCTAATGGCCGTAGACCCACAACATAGGTATTCAAATGAACCGGAAAGAGCTAATTAAGACATCCATGATGATTTCAAATTAAAAAAAACCCTTTGGTCCCCATGGTTTATACAAAATTATTCAGTGTTGTAAGGGTTAAGATCTATATACATGGTTTAAATTGGTAAATCTGATTTTTTTCTCCAATTAATTCGTACAATTTCAATCAAATCATTCTTTAAAATTTAATTTGATGGGATTAGCACATTAAGGGATTAGCCATCGGTCGTTACCCGCAGGCACAATGCGTTGGTCCTAGACGTTGGCCGAACATCATATTAACGTATCGTGCCTGCCGAGTATTAACCCTTTCAGTGCAAGGATCGTCTTTATACATCAGAACCTGCCGTCTGTTGACGTCAGGTTCTGATGTATAAAGACGATCCTTGCACTGAAAGAATGAAAGTATTTACAATGGTCGTAGACCCATAACCTGATAACATAGGTATTCAAATGAAGCAGAAAGCAAATTGAAATTATCATTCGGTCTATAAATATAGACACAGGCAGTGGCTGCAGCCACTTAAATCATCTATTCTGTGAAACGCAGTCAAGTCAACAGAAACCCTTGTTAAGGGCCACTGGGTGAAAATCATGTTATATAAAGACCCCTCCCCCATACTTCATTGTATTAGATTACTAGGTGAAAACATTGCAGGTCAAGGCTATGGGGCAGTTAAACAATTATGTAACATTTTTTGGGGTGATTTTTGTCCCCCCCCCTCCCCCCTCATAACGCTCACTCTGTAAGCCATCCCTTAACCCCCTCCCCCCTCTTATCGTTGCGTGATTGTTGAACGGCCCCTATTAAGTTTCACAGAATATATGGCCTTATATCTTGAAAAGTAAGCACTATAGGGCCACCTGATAGGGAACCAGTAGCATCTTTGTGTTTGATCTCTAGTGACCTTGATAGGTCAAACAAAGGTCAATCACATTCAAATGTTTAATATCTTGGAAAATATAAATATGAAATATATCAAATTTCTTACAGTTCCATTTTTGGATGCTTTTTAGGGTTTGCAACTGAACACAATCTCATCTAGTTTTCAATAAAATTTGAAGGTGATCTATCACCCCTTATATGGTATGAACAATTATGTCCTTATATGGGGTGATTCGCTATCATGTGACCCTCTCAAGAGGGTCACATGATAGCCAATCACCCCATATAAGGTAAAAACACTTGTGCCCCATGATCTTGTGTCAACTTTGATTTATTTGTCACAAATTTATTCATATTATATAAGGGGTGATAGATCACCTTTAAGATGATGCTTGTGATGTTTTTATTTGCATGAAGATGAAGGGAAGCCGGTTCAGATGGAGAATCTTGTGGACGACATGATGACACTGTTTATAGCAGGTAAGTATGATTATCACACAACCCATCATAATGACTGTTTCTTATTGTTCCCCCTGACAAACACAAGACATTGACCCAGTGTATATCAAAGATGATTGGCCAGCATCAACCCTTTCAGAGGGTGCACAAGGGTCCTGGAATTTATGGATTATTCCCAGTTCACTTTTCACCCATTTTTTTGCCTCAGTATTTGCTTTTTATAAGGGAAAAATGATATAAAGATAGATAAAAATAGATATACAGTTTTAGGTTAGTTTTTTATACTATTTATAAGCTGAAATCCTCGATTTTCGGACCCTAAGAACAGAAGATTCGCCGTTTGTTTTTTAACCCATGTGCACCCTCCTTTCAGTGCATGGACCATCTTTATACGTCACAATCCGACGTCTGTAGACATCAGATTCTAATGCACTGAAAGAATTTGAATATTTATAAAGGTCGCAGACCCATAACATAGGTATTCAAATGAAGCGGAAAAACCTAACTAAGACATTTATAATGATTTCAAATTGAAAAAAACCCTGTGGTTTCCATGGCTCATATAAAAATAATTTAGCGTTGTAAGGATTAGGCCAACAATCTTTTATAATTTTGAACATCTCAATATTGCTTTTTAAAGCCGACCCTGAGGGTTCCTACATTTTACAAATGACAAAATTCAAGGACTTTTTGAGGACTTTCAATCAGGGACAAATAGGCTGCCATAGAAGTGATGGTATTGTCAATTGGTAAACATATTTCCCCATTGGAATAATAAAACCACATTTTTATTCCACTTTTCCATTCTAAAGAGATAATATGTGTTTTATTTTTCAGGACAGGAGACGCTGGCCAACATGATGGGTTTCATGCTGTGCGAGATAGGACGCAAACCAGATATTCTACACAGGTGCATGACGTGTGTTTGGACAGCAATGTGGTGATTTGAAGCTCTTGTTGTACAATTTGAGTCCAAGCCATACAACAAGTGTTTCAAATTAAGGCATTTCCTTGCCAACGCATAATAATAACCCTTTCAGCGCGCAGACCGTCTTTATTCGTCAGAATCTGACGTCTAAGAAGATCCCAGCAATGAAAGATTTAAAATATTTATATATATTATTATATATGCAAATAAAGCAGAAAGAACTAACTAAGACATTTATGATGAATTCAAATTGAAAAAAACCCTTTAGTCTTCATGATTTACTAAGTGTTGTAAGGGTTAAAACCTTTAGTCTTCTTGATTTACTAAGTGTTGTAAGGGTTAAAACCTTTAGTCTTCATGATTTACTAAGTGTTGTAAGGGTTAAAACCTTTAGTCTTCATGATTTACTAAGTGTTGTAAGGGTTAAAACCTTTAGTCTTCATGATTTACTAAGTGTTGTAAGGGTTAAAACCTTTAGTCTTCATGATTTACTAAGTGTTGTAAGGGTTAAAACCTTTAGTCTTCATGATTTACTAAGTGTTGTAAGGGGTAAAATTAGATGTAAAAACATGATATCTGCCACACAAGTAGATTTTGCTAGCAGGGTGTAATTATCTATTTATGCCACGCTGCTTACCATTTACCCCCCGCCCAACCTAATCCTCCCATAGGCGTGTGTGACTATGCGACATTGTCCCATAGGTATTTGATGATAATATCGGGCTGTGACACTTTAAGCATTTAGTATTTTGAGTCCACCTTAAAAAATTGTTGTGGTTCTGGCTTCTCAAAGCCTGTATTTTTCTTGGCTGAATTCACAAGCGGAATTCCAGAAAAAAATAAGAAAAATAACAACTCTGTTTTCTTTAGTTAATCAAGAATTTCATAATGTGGAGGGTACCTGTGGAGGGTATCCTTTTTGATATATTTTTATTAAATATATGAATAAAGCTGGGATAGATACAATTTTTATAATATGACAATATGTTTTATTTATATTTTTTATTTAGATTACGTGAAGAGATAACAAGTATCCTTGGAGAGAGGACAGAGGTCATGTACAGTGATCTTGGCCAGCTGCCGTATCTGACCTCTGTGATGAAGGAGACTCTACGTATGTACACGCTGGCACCATTCACTTTCCGAGAGTGCAATGGGAAGGACAAGATCACAGGGTATGATGTGCCACGAGGAACTACCATATATGTAAGTGGAAGCTGCAGGATTATTAACCCTGTCACTGCTAATGATGACTATAATCTTTTATATCTGTTTTATTGGGCCACTATGTTTTATTTATCTGTTTTAGATTAGAAAACATCCAAAATCTAATGAGGGGGGCTGAAAAAAAAACATATAGCCTAAGAAAAAAAAACATTGAACCTATTTTCAGAATAGTTAATGAGGGCGACCAAATAAAAAAAAAATTGGGCAAATTTCTAGAAAAGTTAATGAAGGAGACAATATAAAAAAAATGACCTATTTAAAAAGAAATTAATGAGGGCGATGAAAAAAATATTTTGGAATGTTTTTTTTTTACCTCCCGAAATCAGCATTTTTTTAGAAATCTGCAACAATCCAATGCACGTGCTGGGCAGAGAAGAACACATGTTTTTGTTTGGTAATGCGCAGCCTAAATCTAATGCGCATGCTCATCTAAAACAGAGATAAAAACATAGTGGTCTTAACCAGTGAAATCACTGATATTGAGAATAAAATGTTTGTTTAAACATCAAGATTTGCAAATGTTTTGTCACAATTAAACAATAGTGAGACACAATTTCAAATGGGTGAAAATTTATATCAGATAGCTTGCAGTAAAAGAATTGAAATATTTATTATTTAGATAAGCACATGCTATGAACACCCTACAATTTCCACCTTAAAGTGAATAAAATGATCTTGTTTCTTAAGACAAGTGTAATCTATAAAAGCTCAATACATTTTTATTGTGTTTTATTCCAAAAAAAAATTCACACATTGAATTATTTGCTATTTACTACAAACTATTGTATGAATTTCAGTGCCATATATTCAGTATGGAACTTGCTTGAAAATGTAACTATATGGCCCCAACATGACAAGGTTTAAACTCACATAGATATATTCAATGTCAGTGGCATTTTGATTAACCCTTTGAGTAACAATCATGACTGCATTTTTTTGTTTAATTATCAAGAATTGACTTTTGATCTCAAAATGGATGAATATAAAAATGTCGGTTGGTTCCATTATTAATTTTAACCCACAGTTTCAAGAGGGTAAACATTAGCAATATTTAAAAATAATCATTTCTTCATCGATTAAACCCTTTCAAGTCTGAATTTACCATTGCCATCTTCATCCACCACAAGTCGTGAATTGCTGTCGCAATTCTCGACTTGTAGTAGATGAAGATGATTTAAAGTTGATCAAAAATAAAATTGCCATGTATTGGTAAACAGTTTCATGGAAATTTTCTTTCTAAAACCGTAAAGTTTTCAGGGATGCTTTTAGGCATCGTGAGGGTTTAAAGGGCTAGGAGTTAAAGATAAATAAAGGAATATATTAAATTCTTTGAGGCAATATTTTTAAGTTGAAAAAGTGAATTAAATTTTTGAATTTTCACTTCAAGATTTTGCTGATGAGAATTACATGTTTATCAGTGCCATTATTATTTTTTATCCATTTATTGTCTATTTTGTCATATATTTGCCAGGTTGGGTTTTATGCCAGCTCACATCACCCCCACCTGGTGGAGGATCCTGACACTTTCCTCCCGGAGAGATTTCTCAATGACAATCATAAATCAAGGTGAGAGTTAACCATTTAACCACTAAGCACGACTATAATCATTTTCAATCTGTTTTATCAGCAGGTTAACCCTTAAAGCGCTGTATTATTTTTGTATAAACCTTGGAGACCAAAGGGTTTTTTCAATTTTAAATCATCGTAAATGTCTTCGTTAGCTCTTCCTGATTCATTTGAATACCTATGTGATGGGTCTACAACCGTTATTTATATTTTTACTCTGACAGTGCTGGGATAGACTTTAAATCTGACGTCTACAGACATCAGAGGGCAGATTTTGACGACTAAAGTCTATCCCCGCACTGTATGGGTTAAATCACAGTTATTGGAAATTAAATGTGTGTTTAAATTAACATCAAGATTTACAAATTTTTGGTCTCGAATCTAAAGGATATGTAATATTCACCCAGTTGCAGTTGTGTGTCGCTGTGACGAGACACAACTTCAAGTGGGTGAAAATTTAATTAGGATTCAGTACCAGTGATTTGAAAATACCTGGTAGCTGTTTTTTATTAAATTGAAATTATTTGCTTCTGACAAGATAACAAGTTTTTTTTACTATAAGAAACACACAAAAAAACAAAAATTGTATTTTTTGCAATTTTAAAATGTTTCTTTTTTACATCACTGTAGAATTACCTTTCAGTCTCAGGGTTCACAAGATGGAGTGTTGCTTCCTCCCTTAGTTAGTTTTTTATCACAATTTACATTTCAGAATGTGGTGGTCCTATTTTAAAACGAAGAAGATTTAACTTCTCAGAGGCCGGGTTCTCGGCTCACGACAAATCTACCTCTCTTGGTGTTAGTTCCGCCTATAGCAGTAGCTGCAATTCCACTTATAGACATGCTGTGCTGTGTACCTTATTGCATGTAAACCTGTCTGATTAAAATGAAAACAAACCTCACTTATATATTCCAGACCGTCCCCGTACAGTTACATGCCGTTTTCTATTGGACCTCAGGCCTGTATAGGACAAACATTTGCTCAGGTGAGAGTTAAAGAGCAGCTTCAAATAGAATAAATATATTAAGCAGTATTATGTTACGTAAAAGTAAACTTTGAGTATGTTTGTCATATAAATGATATTGAAGCGACTCGTTATGATGACATCAATTTTTGTTTTTAATGTTGTAATGAAGTAATGTATCCCACAGAGCAATATTTCATTTTTTTGAAGAATTTTAGATTTTTAGAAACATTTCTTAACAATATTTATAAGAATCCGGACAAAACCCAAACATGCAGTGAATTCTCCTAAAAGATGGTTGAATGCTAGCACAGCATTGGTCCACAATTTGATGCCGTCAGCCCAGCGTTGAGCAGACAATCAGTGCTGTAGGAGAACACCCCCCCCCCCCCGATCATCGCGTTCCCAGACCAATTAAGGGCGGCAGCTATTGATATAACCAGGTGATTACTTTGATCATGCTCTCTCAGATGGGGGGCATCTTGTTTACATGACAGTATACGTCTTGGAAATAAAACTACTTTAGTCGTTTTCAGTGCTTTAAAAATGTTTTTTTCTATGTTGTTGTATTTTATTTATGAGTAGGCTATATAGCTTCATATGAAGTAAATAAAAATTGACAAGTCTCATCCCGAGGAGTTCCTTTAAACTGATTTTAGTTAAACCATTCCATGAGCAGTGTAATAGCATGTATGCGTACTATATATGGTTACTATGTACTGTTATAGTTTGTGGAAAAAACAGTATGGTATAATTTTTTATAAATCATTTATTTATTGCAAAATGATGCTGGGTGGGTGAACAAAAATTATAGAAATTCTATTTTCTTCCAGGATGTTTTTTACTCGATCGCTGGCTATTATGATGTTTGTTCACACCGGCCTTTAAACTGTGTCAAAAAATAACCATTTTAGGATACAAATTTAAGATAACTCTTGAACTAAAATTGAAATTAAAAAAAAAAATACGTTAGACTAATTCCTGAGCGAGTTGAAGTATACTAATGTTTTATATATTATTTCAGATTCAGGGCAAAGTGATGCTGATTAAATTCCTTCAGATGTTTAACATGAGATTGACAGATGACAAACCCATCAGAATGGAGGAGGGAACTACGTCACGGCCCGCAGGGGGCGTGGCCTGTATGCTATCACCTCGGGAATAGTGACAAATAAAGCACAATGGAGGAGGGAACCACGTCACGGCCCGCAGAGGGAGTGGCCTGTACGCTGTCACCGCGGGAATAGTGACAAACAATCAGATTGGAGGAGGGAACTACGTCCCGGCCCGCAGGGGGCGTGGCCTGTACGCTATCACCGCGGGTGTAGTGACAAACAATCAGAATGGAGGAGGGAATCGCATCATGGCACTCATGTCCGGTACGCTATCACCTGGGGAAAAAAATCATTTCCTGTAAACCTGGAAATATTGGCACCTGTTTTATATTTTCCGCCAATAAGAGTGCTCCTATCTAGGATTACTGCCAGAGTTAAATCCACTTATATTAACCATTATAGGCCCCCTACTGCTGATTACGACTATTGTCATTTTTACCCCTCGGCCCGTTGTCGTCCCCTTGTGTGCCGTCTGCGCCGCCACATGCAGCATTTTGTCTACTACACCAACATGGCACAATATTCAAACCCTCCCGGCAATTTTTTTACCCAAGGTCAAAGGTCAAGGTCAAAGATTTAAAAAAATTCTTGTTAGCGCGATAACTTGAAAAATAATTATGGGATCTCCAATTTTTTACGTCAAGTTACCCATGAGTATGGAGATCACCTGATTAGATTTTTAGCTTTCCACTGATAATCAAAATGGCCGCCACCTGGCAACTAAATTATTTTTTTTGACTTGTATAAAGATGTTGCTGAAAGGGTTAATCTCCGCCAGTTTTTTTCATTCCCCAAACCGGTAAAGATTAAAGCCAGTCAGTAACCCGGTCAGTAACATGCCTTGTATCCACCAGATTCTGCACAGATGATAAAATAATAACCCCTTAGAGCCCTACATTAAAACAAACACTCACACACTTGACGTTTTGTTTCGCTACCGCAACCCACAACTTCAATTTGGTGAAGATTACTCATATTTCATGTTTAAACACACAGTTCGTTCCCAACAACAGTATTTTTTCTTTGCTTTGCATCTAATAATTGCTTAGTGAGACCATCGCACAAGTAAGTGGACACACATACCTGGTATAATATACACTTACAATACACGTACATAGCTTTACATTTACACTAAATCTGGCAACCTCTGCGGAGTGTAGCACCTTGATTCAAAACCCAAACCTGTCACATTGCTTCGAAATGGATCAATATGCTGAGATATTATGTGGCCTAATCTTGAAAGAGCTGACATATTTTTGTATGAACCATGAAGATCAAAGGTTTTTTTCAATTTGAAATCATCATAAATGTCTTAGCTCTTTCTGATTCATTTGAATACCTATTTATGGGTGTACAGGGATTATCAATATTTTATTTTTTTCAGCATGGGGACTGACTTTATACGTTAGAATCTGACGTATAAAAACGCTCTCCGCACTTAAAGGGTTAAAATAAAACAAAACAGTTTGCTTTTATATGTTGAATTGAATACTGTAATATAAAATGTACCATATAATTATTGATATTATTATATTAATATAATTTCACTATGAATTTTCTTGTTTTCACTTGTTATATTTTTATACAGATGTTGCAATTTTAAATAAAGTATTTTATTCAAATAAACAGTTCGTTGAAATTCACCTTTATTGTGTTTCTAATAATTCATTTTGTAGGCCTCAGCCAAATTTTGGCGGATGCCTATTATCGTCATGCGACAATTCGGACGTACATCCTCCCTGTCCGCCACTTCTAGCACCTATATAGGTCAATTACAATTAAGTTCACATTTGAACTTTCTGTGACCTTGATTTTTTTCGATCGCTCCAAAATTTATACTATATATCAATTTTGCCAATAGCTCAGATGAGTTCGAAAATGGGTGCGCTTCAGCCACAAATTAGGTCACGATCGCTAAAATGGCTCTCCATCGGCAATTATTTTTTTAAAAGTGATATCTGGATAAACTAGATTTCTAATAAGTTCAATATGGCCGCATCGACAGGGTGAACAAGGGGCGAGTGAATGCTAGACGCTGGCCAGGAGCGGTCGCGGTGATGGCCATCAGTTCTAGTCCTGCACCTGCATTCAGGCAGCGTTGACCGGCGTTCCGTGTTGACTTTGGTCAGTTTTATAAAATCATGCAATACATCATCAGCTACATGTACATGTATTATAATCAGCCAAGCATGTCTCCAACTGTTGACGTCATGAACTAGCTCCTCCCCCTACTTTTGCCTTTGGGAAAACAGTTCCGAGTGGTTTAAAAATTGGAGCTGAGCCCTCTAATATTTAAAAAGTCATCTAAAATATTATAAAATATGACATTGTGCAGAGTAGGTCTGGGGTCTACATGGGGCCTTCAAGTAAATATCCAGTATTGGATTGATGTCGGGCCAGCGTCGTAAGCGATGGCCCAGCATTAAAAGAACATTAGATCAACGACTGGTGTTTGCTGGTTTGGCAGTCATCCAGAAACGCTCTGCCACGCTGACACAAAAGTACAGATTCCATGTTACATATTCTGTGTTGAAACTAGATAACCTGTCGCTCACCATATGTTGGCTTTAGATGTCTTTTAGCATGTGGCCTATGTGACAATCCTCACCTCCGCTCACTAGATAACCTGCCACTCACCATATGTTGGTTCTGGATGTGTTTTGCAGTGTGGCCTACGTGACAATCCTCACACCCGCCCGCTAGATAACCTGCCGCTCACCATATAATGGCTCTAGATGTCTTTTAAAGTGTGGCCTACGTGACAATCCTCACGCCTGCCCGCTAGATAACCTGCCACTCACCATATGTTGGCTCTGGATGTCTTTTGCAGTGTAGCTTACGTGACAATCCTCACGTCCGCCCACTAGATAACCTGCCGCTCACCATATGTTGGTTCTAGATGTCTTTTGACGTGGTGCCTACGTGACAATCCTCACGTCCGCCCACTAGATAACCTGCTGCTCACCATAGGTTGGCTCTAGATGTCTTTTGACGTGGTGCCTACGTGACAATCCTCCTGCCCGCCCGCTAGATAACCTGCCACTCACCATATGTTGGCTCTAGATGTCTTTTGACGAGGTGCCTACGTGATAATCCTCACGTCCGCCCACTAGATAACCTGCCACTCACCATATGTTGGCTCTGGATGTCTTTTGCCGTATGGCCTACGTGACAATCCTCACTCTGGATCAGGCTTGGGGCGAGTACTGATCAAAAGTACTCGAGTACAAGTACAAGTACTTGAAAAAATGACGAGTACAAGTACAAGTACAAGTACTGGATTTTCAAAAGTACTTGAGTACAAGTACAAGTACTTTTAAAAGTACTTGAGTACAAGTACTGAGTACTTTGATTGTAAACTCCGGGTGTAAATTGTAATTAATTACATTAAATTAATGCAATAAATAATTGATTATAATATATTCTACTTCATGTTGATATATATGACCCGATCTGGCAAAATGAGTCTTAAGTCACACTTTGGCAAACGATTATTGAGAAAATGGAGTGGAAATGAATATTTTTTTATTTAGTTCATTTAAATACAATATGGGTGGTATTTTCCAAAAGTGCACATAACCTTTTTGAACTTCAAATGCCATTTTCACAAAATAGTTACACACGCTACAGAGTTGTGTGATATACCATTTTAAAGGTAATTTTGTGTAGGTGCGGTATATCTTAATAACCCCAATATTTAAATATGCGACTCACCAGATGGGGTCACATATATATATAATATTAGTGATGAAAATAATATTTTATGGGACAGGCCTATTATTTATATTGTATATGTGATGTCCCAGCCAATAGTATAATAATGCATTTTCCTATCAGTGTACAAAGTATTGTATTGTATGCTACATGTAGGCCTACTATTTGGCGAATCATAATAAAAAAAGAAGTACATACTAGCCGATGTATTTCTGATACTAGTACAAACATTGTCAGCTTTACGTTGCAAAACACGCCAGCTTGAAAACTTGCAGTAGTCCTAATGATTGTAAAATTTTGGGCCAGTGCCGCCAGCTATGTAATAAACGCTTCAATGAGCCTGAACACACATTGTGTCATGGGAAAGATCGAGGCTATTAAGGGTACACGGATCACAATTCTGCCCTGGAAATCCAAAAGGCTGTATCTGCTTACTTGTAAAGTAAACAAAATTGTCTTTTGGCTTTGCACGGCAGAATTGGTTTACGATAGCAGGCACACTTTAGCTGCTGGAGACCGTGATATCAAATCAAATGTATTACCATAATACATGTATATCCGTACAAGATTCAGCTCGGGCATCCGCTGAGAAATTAGCCTATTATTAGTTTAAAAATTTATTTTTTTGAGGAGCACCTCACTGTTGTATTTATTTTTATACTCGGTCCGTCATCACATTTCGGGGACGGAAAGGGTTATAGAAAGCCGCCGTAGGCAGACAATAGACTCATTATGTCACCTCACACCTTTAACCCATACGCGACACTAACGTGTTCAATTATATTTTTCTCTAATTTGTAGCTATTATTGCTGACTCAATTTGTATCTTCAAATGACAAACTACATAATCACGATATTAGAAAAATAGAGAAATAAAATAAATTGACTTACCTGCTGCTTACTGGTGATCTGATACAATGTATATTGTACGTTTTAGGGTTGTTTAGTTCGCTAGACACCTGACGTCTTGAAAAAATTGTGCATAATTTTGTCAACTTTTATTTTTTTTCTTGTTGTTAGTATATACAGGGATCCAAATTTTTCTGGATAAACCGCATTATAAGTGATTTGTAATAGAGGCCTAATGATATATAAATAATAGTGGTGTCCCGCAGTTAAAGGGTGATGTTTGCCGTCTAATTACCTTGGTCATCTTTGTTTGAACAGTACTGTTATATCATGTGTTAATCCTATGTACTTCTCGGTACAATGCTGGTTAATTCTTGGCCCAATGTCTTGGACATTGGCCCGGCTTTGTAAGGTCACTGTAGATAAGACGCCGCGTTGTCGCGGTTGTGTTTTTGGTACTTACACAACATTGGTACTGAGTTTTATGAGCTATGGAAGTTTTAAGATATCTTAGTCCACACAGAGTCTTAACTGCTTTATAAATATAACAGTTATAAACTACCCTCGTGTTCACTCAAGTGACATTATTTGTCCGTTGCTGGGGAAACGTCGGCTAAGTGTCTACGCATTGGGCCAATATTGTGCAAATATTATGCAAATACCGATTGATCGTCCCAACAAACACGAGAAATTGAACCTATAGTAATCTTGGTACTCCGTCTTTAACGTTGGCCCAACATTATATCACCATTGGTTCAATGCCCCGTGTTTGCTGGGGTTTAGCTGCGAAGAACGAGGTGTTGTAAGTGTGATTTTAAAATGGTGCGACATCATTGTTGAAATCACCCCTCTCCCCTTCAATGATTATTAGTCCCACTGTATAGTATAGTCACTTGTAAATATTATACCAACATGTATTCCTGTTTTCCAAAGACACGTCTCTTGTCTTTTTTTAAGAATAGCTATTTAATTATCTTGCGAACACTACACGAGGATACTAGTATATACAGTCATATATATATATATAAGGCAGAACAATAAATTAGTATCATGATATTGTGAAAAAGGTGCACTTCTGTTATAAGTTGGTGTAAGTAATTGGACTAGTTTTGAAATAATTTCAAAGTATTAATTAAATCATTTTTCAATATAATAGCTAAATGGGTGGTAAACGAATTATTAACTGAATGTCCCATATCCGGCTATACTGATTTGTGGTTTGTATGTGAGCTATTTTGAATCAATTTAAGATGACTAGTACTCGTAAAGTACTCGTAAGTACTCATTAAAAGTACTTTCATTTTTAAAAGTACTTGAGTACAAGTACGAGTACAAGTACATTTTAAAAGTACGAGTACCGAGTACCGACGAGTACTGCAAAATCGGTACTCGAGTACCAAAGTACCGAAGTACCGAGTACATTGGCCCCAAGCCTGCTCTGGATGTCTTTTGCCATGAGGCCTACTTGACAATCCTCACATTCACCCACTAGATAACCTGCCACTCACCATATGTTGGCTCTAGAGGTCTTTTGGAGTGTGGCCTACGTGACAATCTCCACGTTCACCCACTAGATAACCTGCCGCTCACCATATGTTGGCTCTAGATGTCTTTTGGAGTGTGGCCTACGTGACATCACATGCCTACGGTCTCAGCTGCTGATTTAGGGATATCGACGGGGCTGTATATTATGTGTATATGTAGCCTACTATCTCATCTATATTGGCCAAGATGTATGATACAATCAATTTCGAATTTTTGTTCGGATTGAAAAATAGTGTCTCTTGATTATCGCTTTCCAAGTAAATATGAACATTGATCCCATGTTGGGTTAAGGCTGAGCCAGCTTCGTAGACGATGACCAAACATGAAGTCAACATTGGACCAACGTCCCGAGAAGCACTTCAATCTCTACGATACCGCCGCAACAGCACAGATTCCTAATTTTAGATTCTGTGTTGAGCCTAGATAACCTGTCGCTCACCATATGTTTGTGAAAGTTAAATGGACACACTCTTAGTCAAGGCATATGGCTGTGCAAGAAATGAAGTTAATGCATCAATGGCAAGCTGGTCTACATAACCGTGACATACATATTCTGTACAATGAAAGTTTTACTATAAAAACGAAAAAAAAATTTAAACGATAATATCGAGATAGGGCCTACTGTTCTCACTGGGGTACTGGGATGATTGCTAGTAGTAGTACTTTTTGCCCCCATCTAGGGAGGGTCATTAGGGATCTGTTCCGTCTGTTGGATGCTGTGTACAGCATTGTACGAAATGAAATGAATCGGGCTTTAGGCCACCTTTGTGCACATATAGGCTAAACTGGGCCAGGAGAACCTCCTGAGGATGGTGAGATGATTAAGATGACACTGTCCTCCAGACACAGGACGCGAAATTCGAGCCCTGGCGGTCTGAGGCCGAGCACGCTACCTCTCGGTCACGGAGGCTCCCCACAATACTGACTTTCACACGTGGATGGGAAAGAAACATTTTTGTTTCTTTCAAACCGCCGAGACCGGGAACCGAACCCCGAACTCTGGCGTGAAAGGCAGCGGTGCTAACCACTACCCTAGGGCCCCCGCCCTAGCATTGTACGGAAGCACTAGTCTACAGCAATCATCCAAAGGCAGCTACAGCCTCCTCGTATCTGGCTATAATCTTCGGGCGGATTGCCAGTGGCGTACCCTGGTTCCTCCGCTCAACAGCGGAGCCAATGCAGCACCCGCATCAGTGATGCCGCTGATGTAGGCCGTGGTAGCCTTAAATAACCGGCAATAGCGTGTTTGACATTAGGTCTCTCACGTGGGATGAATGGAGTTACCCAGAGGGAGTGATCCTTCCTATTGTTACTCTGGGGACTATCCGACCTGAGGATAGCTGAGCTGCGCGAAATGCCACAGAGTTTCAGCATTAATTTGCCCAGCGAAACTCAAGTCTCCGGTCGCCTGGGCATGTCTGGGGATATATCCCCTAGACATGCCCAGGAAAACGCTCAAACGCTCTCAATAACCCACCATGCCCTATCACCCCCACGCTCACATCATCATCTGTACATCATTCATCTCATCAATTGACTACAACGTTTTTATCGTATTATAATGTCACTTAAAAGACCTTATGTGCCGAAAAGTGACGTAAAACAATTATTTACTACTACTACTGTTCTCACTAGTTATATCTAAGAGAAATATGAATGAAACTAAGTATTTGACGTGTTGACGACCATGCTCTGAATCTGAACATGACAAATCGATTATGACTTGGTCATGCTGCGCCTCTGATCTTGATTCCACTGAACATTAAGGCGCGTCCAAAGCTCCTAAGTCCAGGAGTACGTTGACGAAATGTTAGAATTATTCAGATGACACTATTTCCAGACATAGGATTCAGAATTCGAGCCCTCGGTCACGGGGGTTCCTCACAATACTGAATCTTTACGATTGAGCGGGGAGAAACATTTGTTTCTTTGAAAACTGAATAACAGAGCGGGGGACGAACCCGCGACCTTCCGGCTTCTCACTCAGGCAGCTTTAACCACCACTACACCATCCCACCATACCCCCCCCCCCCGTCATGCCCATCAATTTAAATTGATTGATATATCCTTGACTATTGTAAGTAGCGGATCCAGGGTAGGTGTTTGTGTGGGAGAGCGTCTGAAGGGGGGGGGGGAGGTATTGGTATCTCTGCTCAAGTATCTTTAAGTGCCTCCTCTAAACACCCACCCTAACACCCAGGTCTGCCACTGTTTGTTGTCCGGTAGTATCGTTCATTCATTTGAATCAGGCATTACTAACGCGTTTCCCAGCGTCGAATGACGAAAAATATGCCGCCCAAAATATGCGTTCTCCAAGATGCCCAACGTTAAACTAATATTGGGTCAATATTGGGCCACCGTCTACGACGCCGGCACAATATTGGCTCAATATTGGATCAGTCACTCGTGTTTCCTGGGACAGAGGCCTACATAGGCTTGGCCTGGCGTCGTGGATGTTGCAATGTCTAACATTAAGGCTCAGTGTCAGATCCAGCAAACACGATACGTTCACCCAATGTTGGTTTAATGTTGTACTAGAGTCATAAACTGTGAACATTTATTTGCATTACTTCCGGCACTATTCACTTGAACTGTCAAAAATGAAAAAAAAAACATGTCCAATTATTATCGGTAGTATAGTTAGGCTAGTTGAGCCGAAACATTTTCAAAAATATTATTTACTCTATGCCATTCTTCTTCATTTGTGCAGATAGCTCACGCTAAATATTCGGTGGTGGTGTATATGTAGCTGAGCGATGTGGTTTGCTGTTATATTTGTAGTCCGAGTTAGACGTAAGCGCAGAGTCAGAACTGGCCAGCATATCATATTATGTATGCTGGTGATCACTGTACGATGAGAACAACACTTTCATGAAAAATCCGAGGGTAGCTAGCTTATTCAAATGGCAAATTCACCTACAAATACCTGGAGTAAAATCAACGCACCAAGGCATTATACCAATGAGGTATAAATCTGTCATTAGCAGGACATAGATAAATCAGTAATGAAATGAAATGAAATGAATCGGGCTTTAGGCCACCTTTGTGCACATATAGGCTAAACTGGGCCAGGAGAACCTCCTGAGGATGGTGAGATGATTGAGATGACACTGTCCTCCAGACACAGGATTCGAAATTCGAGCCCTGGCGGTCTGAGGCCGAGCACGCTACCTCTCGGTCACGGAGGCTCCCCACAATACTAACTTTCACACGTGGATGGGGAAGAAACAATTTTGTTTCTTTCAAACCGCCGAGACCGGGAACCGAACCCCGGACTCTGGCGTGAAAGGCAGCGGTGCTAACCACTACCCTAGGGCCCCCGCCCAGATAAATCAGTAATCAACCAAAGAAGTGTGAATGCATTGCGCAATCAATAGGCCGTGCAAGGAGAGTTCAGATCACAGTTTTTCGAATGACAACAGTTTATTACAGACTCTGTATCGCGCAGGCCTACAGAGTTTGTTATTACAGACTGTATCGCGTTGGTCTACAGAGTCTCTTATTACAGAGTCTGTATCGCGTTGGTCTACAGAGTATGTTATTACAGACACTGTATCGCGTTGGTCTACAATGTCTGTTATTACAGACTGTATCGCGTTGGTCTACAGACTCTGTTATTCCAGACTCTGTATCGCGTTGGTCTACAATGTCTGTTATTACAGACTCTGTATACCGCAGGTCTACAGACTCTGTATCGCGTCGGTCTACAGAGTCTGTTATTACAGACTGTATCGCGTTGGTCTACAGAGTATGTTATTACAGACTCTGTATCGCGTTGGTCTACAGAGTCTGTTATTACAGACTCTGTATCGGGTTGGTCTACAATGTCTGTTATTACAGACTCTGTATAGCGCAGGTCTACAGACTCTGTATCGCGTTGGTCTACAGAGTCTGTTATTACAGACTCTGTATCGCGTTGGTCTACAATGTCTGTTATTACAGACTCTGTATAGCGCAGGTCTACAGACTCTGTATCGCGTTGGTCTACAGAGTCTGTTATTACAGACTCTGTATCGCGTTGGTCTACAGTGTCTGTTATTACAGACTATGTATAGCGCAGGTCTACAGACTCTGTATCGCGTCGGTCTACAGAGTCTGTTATTACAGACTGTATCGCGTTGGTCTACAATGTCTGTTATTACAGACTCTGTATAGCGCAGGTCTACAGACTCTGTATCGCGTTGGTCTACAGAGTCTGTAATTACAGACTCTGTATCGCGTTGGTCTACAGAGTCTGTAATTACAGACTCTGTATAGCGCAGGTCTACAGACTCTGTATCGCGTCGGTCTACAGAGTCTGTTATTACAGACTGTATCGCGTTGGTCTACAGAGTCTGTAATTACAGACTCTGTATCGCGTTGGTCTACAATGTCTGTATCGCGTTGGTCTACAGAGTCTGTTATTACAGACTCTGTATCGCGTTGGTCTACAGAGTCTGTAATTACAGACTCTGTATCGCGTTGGTCTACAGAGTCTGTTATTACAGACTCTGTATCGCGTTGGTCTACATAGTCTGTTATTACAGACTCTGTATCGCGTTGGTCTACAGAGTCTGTTATTACAGACTCTGTATCGCGTTGGTCTACAGAGTCTGTTATTACAGACTCTGTATCGCGTTGGTCTACAGAGTCTGTTATTACAGACTCTGTATCGCGTTGGTCTACAGAGTCTGTTATTACAGACTCTGTATCGCGTTGGTCTACAGAGTCTGTAATTACAGACTCTGTATCGCGTTGGTCTACAGAGAGTCTGTTATTACAGACTCTGTATCGCGTTGGTCTACAGAGTCTGTTATTACAGACTCTGTATCGCGTTGGTCTACAGAGTCTGTTATTACAGACTCTGTATCGCGTTGGTCTACAATGTCTGTTATTACGGACTCTGTATCGCGTTGGTCTACAATGTCTGTTATTACGGACTATTATATTTGGAAATATACAAAGATACATTAATAGTTTAACCAATAATGTGCTGGGTAATGTTGGGCCGACGTCGCAGACGGTGGGCCAACATTAAACCAACATTGGGTTGACGTCTCCTGTTTGCTGGGAAACCACCGCCCCTCTCTTTTCTCTTCGGACTTCATTGGTTGCCGTTTTGTCGATTTGAAGTCTAGAGAAGTATATAATATATCAACCTTGAATATTTTGAGATGAAAATAACAAATACCCATTATAACATAAGCCATAAGCAGGGATGGGGTCAAATTTGTACAATTTGTATTGTCATTTTTGTAATTTGAGTTTTTGTGTTTCACGTCTTGAAAAAGCCTGTATTTGATCACTGTATTTGATGTATTGGATCAAATACAATTCCAGTATATATTTTTGTTCACAAGGCAATTATTAGCCAGACAATTAAAAAAATATTAATACAATTAAACGATCACTAGATAATAATAATATTGAATATGTATTTTTTTGGAATATATAATATAATGATATATAACATACATAACGTATAAAAAAAAATCCTGTATCAATCCTGTTAAGACACATGCTGGGGACAGCACTGAGATTGATTTCACGTTTTCGGGGGATAATTAAGTCGACGTGCTTTTGATTGCCTTTAATTATGTTGATACGATTTTAGTAGTCCTAGGAAGTAAAGGGTGATCTGAACGTTCTATAATATTATATCAAGGGGTGACCTGTGTAGGGTGACGTGTTCCCAAATCAGTGAGGCGTGACTTCTGATTGTTAGCAGCGAACAAAGGGGTTTAGCATCAGGGGTTTCATATTAGAAGATAAAATAGAGACCTAATTGGTAGCTATCTATCAATTCAATTGCACCAACGATGGTGCAACACTTGCCAGACTCCTTATGCATTGAAACTGCATCCAATGTTTGGCTGTATATAATGTATACTTGTACGTTGGCCCAACATTAAAACAGCATTGGTTCAACTTCTCGTGTCTGCTGGGCATATTCAATGATAACATGTTCCTGTGTAGGTTTAAAATACCTCGCGAACACAAGACATTAAATCAACATTGGCCAAACGTTTCGTGTTTGCTGGAGCATAGCAACACTCAGCTGATCGGAGAACGCGGATCTACGTTTCTAAGGAAGAAAACTGTTTTTCTCCCTCATTTTTAAAGATTCATTATTGTGGGGAGCCTCCATGACCGAGAGGTAGCGTGCTCGGCCTCAGACCACCAGCGCTCGAATTTCGAATCCTGTGTCTGAAGGACAGTGTCATCTCATTCATCTCACTATCCTCAGTAGGTTGTTCTGGCCCAGTTTAGCCTAGTTGTGGCCTGAAGCCCCATTCACTCATTTATTTTTATGCTCGTCGGCGGCGGATTATAATGGATCTGTTTTTTAAAGTGGAACATAGTTTTCTAGTCTCAAATTGCATTCTGTTAAATGTCGTTTACTTTGTATTAGTATATTTTCGACAGGTGTATATTCATTGCAATCACTAAGAGGTGATTTGAAAATTGACTGGGGATAAACACATGCCGTGGCACACTACTAAATGAATGAATGGGGTTTCAGGCCACCTTTGTGCACATATTTAGGCACACAACTAGCATCGGCTGTAACAACTACACCACCGGGAGGGCTGAAAACTGAATACTTAACTTATTACTTATGCCGAAACTGAATCTATGTGTGCTGCCGTTTTTGACCAGATTTTAAGGGACACACACCAGCAGCGAGTCAGTGACCAGAAAGTAGCTCTGTAAAGACGGTAATACCTTTGTATAATAATAATGTGAAAATGGTTTAAAAATAGGAAAGGCTGATTCTTAAACTGTTACTTTGTTAGCACTTCCGTGGGTAACCCTTCAAGCCCCGAGGTATATAATTTAAATTGTCACCCACTTGAATTTGCGTCCTGCTGACACGATTATGGTTGAGGTCAACGCTCAAAGGGCTACAATTTGCCAGGAATCATGCCGAAATATTACATGGCCATGAAATAGTTCTGAAGAGAAATAATATAAGGTTTTTTTCAATTAAAAAATGTCATTTGTTGTCATTTTTCCTGCATCATACTCAATTTTTTTTCTGCATGTTGCTATCGAGTAGTTCTTGTTTCAATATGCTAAATAAAACATATTTTGTGAAAGTGGATTCTGGACCTTTATCTGTCCATTTTGTGGTTGCCCTGGACAATCATACGCTCTACTCCTTTCTACAAACACTGGTGATGTTTGCTATGCGGGAGAAGGGATGACTCAATACAGTCACATTAACCTTTACAACGCTAAGCATGACAATAAACGTTTTTTAATCTGTTTTATTTGTTGATAAAATCACTGATATTGGGATTGAAATGGGTGTTTAGAAATCAAGATTTGCAAATATTTCTGTCTTAAATTAAAGAAATACGAGTAATTTTCACCCGATTCAAGATGTGGGTCGTGACACATCTTCAAGTGAGTGAACATTTAAATTATTTAATTTAGCAACCCTAAACCCTTTAAGTCCTCACGATGCATTAACCCTTTCACCACTGAAGCCCGTTTTTGTGTGCTGAATGCCATAGCATTTAGCACATAAAAACGGGCTTTAGTGGTGAAAGGGTTAAAGCATCATTTTACATCCCTGAAACCACACTTGATTTTCCTACAACAAGGGGTTTTAAAATGAAAATCCCCATGAAACTGGTTTACTAATACATGATGATTTTCTACAATTTTTCACCCACTTCAAATCATCTTCATCCACTACAAGTCGTGAATTGCGACAGCAATTCGCGTCTTGTAGTGGATGAAGATGACAAAGGTAAATTCAGGCTTGAAAGGGTTAAGGGTTGAAATGTGTAAGCTATCGGGATACTAAAGATTCTGCGGACAAATATAAATTATGAGTGAAGGACTGAATTAATTGAAATGCAGAATAGCTTTGCGGATTAGCGCTGAATAATATATTTGTCCGAGTAACAATATAAGTTACTTAAAAAAATTAAAAAACATCAAGAACCAATGAAATCGCCTTTATTCCAATAATATAAGACATAAATACACTAAGTGTAGCTACAGAAGCATAAATGGGGTGTATCCAGTGTAGGCTACTGATGGGGTGTATCCAGTGTAGGCTACCGTGCAGATTCTTCCAACAGTAAGTAAAATGGCTGCGTAGCTACACTTTTCAAAGAATATGGTAATTTAGGCGAATACATAATGAGTTAAAATCATTCATTAGTCCATGATAGAAACAGTTGATGTCTTTAAAAAACATTAAACACATAAATAAAATACTACAATCATATTAAGAGCAAGAAAACAATATTTCCTTCAACAACATATGAACAGGGTTGGAACTGCCGAGTTTCTCTGTATGTTTTTCTCGACTATTTTATTTAGTTTTGTTGTAAACAGGGCTATAGGATCATAAAAAGCATTAAGATATACAAATAAAATTTTCACCCACTTGACCTATAACTTCGAGTGGGTAAAAATTACTTACATACAGTAGTTATTTGTTATAGCATGATTGGTGGCGTCCAACAATTTGTGTTATATACCAAGATACAAGATATGTATTTCTACAAACCGTACAGTACAGAGTGCCGAACAAATAGCAAATAATGGTTACAAATACAAATTCTAATGAGTATACATATCAAGTCCACTTTTAATAAATTTAGCTACATTAACAAGTGCAATTTTATTCTTTATGTTAAGTATGCGTCCGAAATTGATAACATTTGGTCTCTTATATATATTTGCGGGTAAAAACTGAATTCTTACTTGTTTTAAGGCAGGACATTCCAAACAAAAGTGGAATTCGCCCCCCAGTTGCCCACTATTACACATTTTACATACCCTTTCCTTTCTTGGAATCCTTGTATAACGACCTGTTTCTATGGGTAATTTATGGTTTACAGTACGATATTTACATACAATGTATTTCCATGAATCAGGCAAATCTATTAAATAGTTCTCGAATTTAAATTCGGTCTTAAACAATCTATAATTATAACATTTGACACTATATCAACATCACTTCTCCAGTCCCGTATATACTTGTCTAGTAGTCTTTGCTTAATATTTACATTGAGCCAGGTACTTTCACTCATCTCTTGTCTTATCCATATATTACAAAACAAAACTCAAAAGCTTCTCTATATACAGCAACCAAGGTGAAGAAAAGTGTCCTTCGTGATGAAGGTGATACAAAAACTTATAAAATTTACAATTTAATTTGAAACTAAGAGGATCTAGCAATTTATCCCAGTACCTCAACATTCGAATTTTCATTTCTAAAATGATGGCACCTCTGCCCAATTCTCCCAGTTTTTAGATGTAGAACATATTTACAATAACGCATATACAACTTTTCATCAATATTTTCATTCCCCTATGCTTCACATCCGTATAGCAATATTGGGGTTACCATACTATCAAATAAATTCAATTGTATACGTCTACTGGCAAGATTAAAACTCTTGATCTTTTTAAAATAGAAAACATTGCTCTCTGCGCACGAGTAGTTATATCTTTTATACATTCTACATTTTTTCAATTAAAACTAAAAACAGTACCGAGATACTTAAAGTTCTGGACTATTTCCACTTTTTTTGCGTAGTAAAAAGTGTTTCTATGTTTAAATTTACGCTTAGAAAATATCATAATTTTTGTTTTGTTTTCGTTAACAGTTAAATGCCACTTTTCACAATAGAAAGATAAATTATGTAAAGATTTTTGTAAATATTCAGGTGAATCAGCTAAAATTAGTGTGTCATCGGCATAGAGTAACACAAGTAACTTAGTACATTTTTGGTATTAAACATTTTGTCGACTTCAAGTGGCACACTTCCATTTGCACTAAGATAATTTTCTAAATCGTCTACATAAATAGAAAAGAGCAAGGGAGACAAATTTTCACCCTGCCGTACACCAACATTGCTTACAAAGAAATCAGACAACATATTATATACGATATCAAATATTTAGCCTGTTATTCCCTTTTTTTATTGACTTGTACCACAGTCCTTTGCGCCATACAATGAAAGCACAATACAATTTTTTGTTGTTATTGATATAAAGGTCTGCTAAATTTTGCAATAAAAATATGTGGCCTATGACAATATGATTATAGTGAATGTCTACCACTGACGTAATTCGGTTGTTTACTATGGTGGTGAACGCTTTTCCCAGACAACTTAATAGAGTGCTGCCACTATAATTACTTTGATCTGTATTATCTCCTTTATTTTTTAATATGGGCACAATTTTTCCGATCGCCCAGCTATCAGGTGTATGACCAGAAGTCAAAACTTCACTAAACAAAACAACATATTTCGATAACATAACATTCAAAGTACTTTTAAGGTATTCATTTAAAATCATATCTATGCCACATGCTCTATTCGATTTTAAACTTTTTATAACATGACTAATTTCTTCTTCCGTTATTCTACCATTGAGAAAAGTATTTGTTTCACTCTCCGTCTGGTTCAAGTCACCATTATTATCCACATCATCATCATTTCATATGTTATTTCTATCCTTAAGATGTTTAAACAATGAATCTAACGAAGCTGCGCATTTTGATTTTTTCATATTTTTAGCATTGATTAATTTCCAATATTCTTTAGGGTTAGTAGACTTGAAATTTCTAATCTTTTTTATTTTTGCTTTATTGCGTGATATTTTCAATTGATTTTTATATACAGCATTTGATTAAGTGTGTTTATACCTATTTTTCTTTCTTTTATATAGCCATCGTTTCTGTCCACAATCAGAGTCAAACCAATCCTTAAATACTGGTATCGCTCTATGATTGTTGTCTCGGTCAATTTTTGAACAAACTTTGAACACTTTTGAACACTTTGAACACTTTGAGCACCGCTGTCGCATAAATAATATTAATATTAAAGCGCTAAATTAAATAATTGAATTTTCACCCACTTGAAGTTGTGTCTCGCTACCGCGACCCACAACTTCAAGTGGGTGAAAATTACTTATATTTGTTTAATTTGAGATCACAGATTTGCAACTGTTGATGCTTAAACCTCATATCGTTCACAATAACAGTGATTTGATCGGTAATACAACACATTAAAAACGACTATAGTCGTGCCTAGCCATGCAAGGGTTCAACTGATACCAATGAACACTTAAAGTGTTAAGAGCGACTATAGTAACTAAAGTGTTAAGAGCGACTATAGTAACTAAAGTGTTAAGAGCGACTATAGAAACTAAAGTGCTAAGAGCGACTATAGTAACTAAAGTGTTAAGAGCGACTATAGAAACTAAAGTGCTAAGAGCGACTATATTAACTAAAGTGCTAAGAGCGACTATAGTAACTAAAGTGTTAAGAGCGACTATAGAAACTAAAGTGTTAAGAGCGACTATAGAAACTAAAGTGCTAAGAGCGACTATAGTAACTAAAGTGTTAAGAGCGACTATAGAAACTAAAGTGCTAAGAGCGACTATAGTAACTAAAGTGTTAAGAGCGACTATAGAAACTAAAGTGCTAAGAGCGACTATAGTAACTAAAGTGCTAAGAGCGACTATAGTAACTAAAGTGTTAAGAGCGACTATAGAAACTAAAGTGTTAAGAGCGACTATAGTAACTAAAGTGTTAAGAGCGACTATAGAAACTAAAGTGCTAAGAGCGACTATATTAACTAAAGTGCTAAGAGCGACTATAGTAACTAAAGTGTTAAGAGCGACTATAGAAACTAAAGTGTTAAGAGCGACTATAGAAACTAAAGTGCTAAGAGCGACTATAGTAACTAAAGTGTTAAGAGCGACTATAGAAACTAAAGTGCTAAGAGCGACTATAGTAACTAAAGTGTTAAGAGCGACTATAGAAACTAAAGTGCTAAGAGCGACTATAGTAACTAAAGTGCTAAGAGCGACTATAGTAACTAAAGTGTTAAGAGCGACTATAGAAACTAAAGTGTTAAGAGCGACTATAGTAACTAAAGTGTTAAGAGCGACTATATTAACTATTAATCTGTTTTCTTAGTCGATAAATTTACTGACATTGGGGACGAAATGTGTAATTAAACATGAAATGTTTGGTCTCAACGCCAAGGCTTACTTATTTACGGGACTATGAATACCATAGTGACATTAAGGAAGCATCGGCCTTTCCGGCTGCCTCGTTTTCGGTTAGCTGTCATTTATTCTTCCATTTTGATTCTGTCTTCGTTTGGTCAACTTCTGTTATTAAAAGTGTTGGTAATAAATAACGTTTCCTTTTAACTTATTGGCGCAAATTAAACAAATATGAATAATTTTACCCTCTCCCCCTTTCAAGATTAACGTCGCGGTAGTGAGTGAAAATTGTAATTTTATAATGTAAGCCTGGCACTTTCACCCTCTGTAGACTTGTCATGCAGATAGTCTTTGTAACATGGTGTCCTGTTTTCTATAGTGAGCAGTCAACAAGCGCAAATGACGATCAGTAATTTACAGTTTTCGCATATTTAGCTGTGGTAAAAGTGTCATACGCCATTTATACCTGTCACACACACATCACCTCTAAGGGAACTTGTCAAACACATTGGCTTGCCATCTCTGTCGGTAGTGTAAACCTCATATTGAAATCATGCAAATTCAAAATGGTCACCATCTGGTTCTACATAGAAATTTGTGTAACCACATAATATAAATCTGTGAAATGCAAAATGGCCGCTATCTGAATCCTGCAAATTCTACATAATTGAAATTTGAATTTCAAAATGGCCATTGACCTTTGGATATATCTACCTGTGGTCTGGAGAACCACACACATGTGAACCCTAATAAAAAGTAAAGATAAAGTCTGCGGCACGCATGTAAACGTTGTTTTAAACATAGGTTGACGTTTTTGTATTAAGCAAAGTGAATTTATCATACATTGTATAGCTGTATATAGATCATATATGATTACGTACGTTGCAATGTACATGGGTTTCCATTGTTAAAACTTGAGATTCAAAGATTAAAATTTATCTGATAATAAGATAGCATATACACAATACAGATATGGATATTATCCATGTAAATATTTCGAATTGACATTACAAATGTACATAGCTAATATAATATATACATCACAACTGTTGGTTTAAAATCGTCTTTTACAATTAAAGTTGCAAAAAAAACGTTTCAAATGTTTCTTATTTTGTGATATATTCAAATCCCTTGACCCTCTAAACATACGAATCCATACATTACATTAACAATTTGCATAGTTATAGGTGAAGATATGTAATTTTTAGAATATTAGTTTAAAACATATTTTATTGACAGATTGAAACAATACAGGACTGTAATACATAGGCTTCGCTGAAGTTTTTAGAATAGTATTGCGGCCATCTTGAATTTCGCTATTCTGCAAAATGTGAAACAATGTCAGCCATCCAGGTATTGTTCTTTGACAATTACTAAACACATTTTCTGAAGTTAGTTTGCTTGTAACAAAGATATGCCACCACTCCATTTTTCAATCACATTATGTACCCCTGGCTGGCTGACTCTTCTTCAATTTAACAAATTTGAACAGGAGTTTTGCTTGGGACTTTTCAGGATTGCTAGCTGGGACCTATATCTACCATAATGAATCATAAAACCTTTGTTAGCAATTTGTTCAGATTTCTGTGAATTTAGGGCCAGAGTGACTACACTAAATGTGATTCTACAGGCTGGAAGTATGTAGGGTCATTGGTTCTAGAGAGTTCTGGATTGTTCTATGATTTTCCATACTTTCTAGTGGTGTCGAACATTGTAGAAGTATGTAAAATATTCTAGATTATGATAGAATGGAGCCCACTGGAACACTGTGAAAACACAGATCATATACATAGTGGTTGTAGATTAGTTTTGTAAGAGATTAGCTAAGGTTCTGCTGAGATGAGACTACGGTCCGTTTCACCAGATCCTGGGAGTAGCCTTTTTCCAATTTGCTCAGTCGCTCGGTAAAATATTTTAACAACATTTTTCTCGGATCATTTTTTCATCTTCCCCTAACACCCCTGAAAATTTGGTGCAATTTTGTTGTGTATTTTGGAAGTTAGACCATCCGGCATGTAATAGAATTCTTGTTTCACGGTAATGGTGCTAAAGAGAGCAGTAATTTTGAAAATTTATTACATGCCAAATGGTCTAACTTCGCTAATACACAAAAAAAATCCACAAAATTTTCAGGTATGTTTGGGGTAAGATGAAAAAATGATCTGAGAGAAATTTTGTTTAAAAATTTTAAAGAGCGACCGAGCAAATTGGAAAAAGATTCCTTGCTAGTCCAGCGTTACTGTAATATATAGTGATGATCGACAGACGCTACCGTGTCTGATGTTACTGACATTTTACCTGTGGATTAGACATTACTTAGAGTATAAATATATTTTGGATATTTACACACTGCGACATTTGAGGATCCTGAGTGACTGTGTTGAGATTAATGTAAGTTGTCTTGTCTATTCTTGTGAAGTTTTGTCAAACTGAATCTATCACAGTCAAACTGTTTGAGATTGGTATCGTAAATACATTTTTATTGTTACTCTAATGAGACTTTGAGTTTTCATTTATTATTTTGACACTGATCTGTTCGAACTTCAGATTAAATTGGTTTATTCAATTCTCCTAGACAAATCTTAAATAAAGCCTAAGTGAAACCCGATCTGGAGTTCATAACACCTGGTAACATCATATATGATTAGCCAATCATTGGTTTGTTGGCTATGGTGGATTCACCGTTGAGTAGTATGTACACTAAACGACGCCATTCAACCAAAAAAGTTATTTCCAGTAAAACATTATAAGATCCACATTATATATGATCACCTGTGAAAACATTTTTAGGAAATTAATTTCAACTGATTTTGGTGGGTATGGGTATGTAGAATTAAAATAGTAAGGTGGATAGGGGCTGGGGAAATCCTGTTTATTAGAAATGAAATGAATCGGGCTCTAGGCCACCTTTGTGCACATATAGGCTAGACTGGGCCATGAGAATCTCCTGAGGATGGTGAGATGATTGAGATGACTGTTTGACTGTTTATTAGAGAAAATCACTGGCACATATTGCCCCATAACTTTCAAACCATTTGTCTAGCATTGCACATTGGTTGGTGACGCATTTTCCACTCATACCGAAATATGTAAAATGCAACACCATGTATATTCAATACAGTAGAAATGAATCATGACCCGTCATGATTCATTTCTGGTGTATTGAATATAGGCTACATGGTGTTGCCGAAGGCCCGATACTATATGTTATCAAATCTTGCATTTTGTCCAATATGGGCTGTCATTAGTTATGTCCATTTGCTTATGCAGAGTAAAAAAACGAATTAAAAGGAATAATTACCGACTCAAACTATTTCGGTGACCAGTGCAATTCCTGCTAACATCGACTCAATGGTGTTGAGATGCCAGACCAAGTTCGGCAGCCCGACAACCGTTGAGACGACGTCCAGAACCACAGCGTGTACACTGACCATTTATCATTCGAGCATTTTAACATACGCTCTAACCTTTTACATTTACCACCAGAGTTACACCCAGTGAATTCTAACTGTATTAATGAGGTGACACGGGACTACAATCTATATTTATCAGACAATGTTATCACCCCCAAAACAAATCACAGACATCACGGAGAAATATTATTTAAAACTAAGCTCGGACTAGCTTCTTCCAGACAATATTTTAAAAGTGGATCTTTAACTTTAAATCTTGATTTTGCAGTCCTCCTCGGTGGAGTATCAGGCGAAGGAATGGTGCTGAGCGGACTGACATACTCTATGTATGACCGGTTAACAAAAGATAATTGTGGAAGGATTGTTTCCCACTGATTGTTTTAATTTGGTTTGTCTATGCGCTTCTGATGCTGATTTTAATGCCGCCAACAGTGTAGAGTAACAGTAAATCCTCACACTTGTTGGATAACGACATGCTACATATAGTGTGTCAGTCTGCTGGTCCAGTAACAGGCGTGCAGGTTTACGGATACCATCCTGGTCAGACAGTAGCTGTCCAGTACAGTGACCATGCTGGTCAAACACTAACACCTGATGACCAGCAGCATCGGCCACCAGTACATGACCGTCACTGTCAAGTATCAGGTCTTCTAGTATATTCAGCTGTAGACCTGGGCTCACGGCACCCTGTACTCTACGTGATGTCGTGCCATCCTCCCTGATCCACGTTATCTGACAGAAACAGCTAATGATATAATCCCCAGAAGCCATTGATTGTGTGATATACCAAGGCCTCACCACTGATCCCAGCTGTATGTGACCCAGACACTCACCGTCACCATTGTATTTATACAGCCGGTCATTTTGAGGGTCGCACACCACTACCTGACCAATGGTGGTCACACACATACCAAAAGGCGTGTACTCCAACTTTCTGTGGTAGACCGAGACCGGCTTCACTCCTCCCCCTTCAACAAATAGAGATACCCAGTGCAACATTCTATTACTACTGTCAGATATGACCAGGTGGTTCTTGTCACTATTTACTAATCCCACCATATGACTGGGAGATATCAAACCTGATACAGAGTGCTCACTGGCTGTGCAACTTACAGATTTATAGACATATAGAGTTCTATCATCATAGTGAGTCACCACCAGGTGACTCTTCTGCAGCACCAGCCCTGTTATCCGGATAGGTCTTTTGAGCCGACTTTTGAAATGTATACTCTGTTTCTGTCTGACTGGCAGGTAACTTGATTTCAACTGTAAAACATAACACATTATGGATACGCATTTAGTTATTCTCATCATTAGTGTTGAGTAAATGTACCACTAACAAAATATGCAAAAAACATGTTCATATATTACCGAGGAGTAAGGTTAGTTTTGCAAAGCTGAGTTCCATAATAGTGAACTGTAAGGTTAATGCCATGAGGAAGATGTGATTTTATTTACACTGTGGCTCAATATTCAAAGAGGGCACATCACAGTGGACCTTGCACACGTGAAGATCCTGCTACCGATACCGATGATGAAAATTAAGTTTAAAACGATTCGAAACGAAACGGTATCTGTATAAAATTGTCAGACCGAAACCTCGTGCTTTAAGACCTACCAAGCTATGTTCATGATTTTAAAATATATTTCATCATATTTTATAATTAATCTATGTACATACAATTGCCATAGCTTCAAATTGTATGAATACATACATGGTTATTATTGAGTCACCTTAAATGTATCTCCTATGCAATTGTTTATTATGTACTTTCATCTCCCTTCTGATTTCCGTATAAATAGTTCATATTGTTTGTAAATTTGCTTGGTCATAGTATAGTACTGTATAGAGGTACCGATTAATAAAATAATAAGATGAATATTTAATATGCATGGATACGTGCATGTTTCACATTACACTTATGTTATATGCACTTGTATCTGCACTGATGAGACACTGCACTGTATTTAGCTTCGTAGCTACTTGTAAATCCTCGTTAAATACAACAACAATGCTACAAAGTGTTAAAAAGTGCACATTGCCTGAATGCAACCAATATGGCCAATGATTTACCTCGATGGCCAGATTGGTAGTCACTCTAGTCACTCATACACAGATCTGGCCACACTAACATATACAATACACCTTTCCCAATAGCAACACGCCACACAGTGACTAAAAGCTGAACTATTTAGTTAGGAGTCCTGTCACACTCTTCTCTATTACAAAGCGCCACACAGTGATTAAAACTGAACTATTTAGTTGGGGAGTCCTGCTTATGCGCAAAATCGTGCAAACAGTGTATTAGTGTTGTTTTTCCACAAATATTATGGATTTACATAGATAGTAGTTAAATATGTAACAGCGCATATACGATGTGTATCAATATCAAAATTTTATTAAATTTTTCATAATTATGACAAATATAACAAATATTATCCGAGCTTATATCGAAGACCATTCATCTAAATAATATTGTCACAAACCTCTTCCTTGGCCTTGTATATCAATGATTTCAGCTCTATCATCTTCTGAAAGCTCTGTACATATGAACACAACAATGATATCAACAATTCAACACATAACATGGAGGGCAATTTTAAAAGGGTACTAAGGCGTACATTATTATGCTTCCGCTGCAGAACTTAATTTGAATGAGGTAGACAGATAGGCCTATCTGAAAATAAATTCACTAGCAATTAGAAACGAACAATGAAAGTATACGATAAATAATGATTTATTAATTTAATTGATATAAAATGGCATGTTGCCTTAATTTACAAATATTATCTAAGATTAAATTGAGCTTAGTCATCTAATTGCTTTTTTCACCAACCTCCTCATTAGACATGTATGTCAATAATTCAATCTCCTTTTCTTGCACGTCTATTATCTTCTGAAAGCACTGGACCTATGTACCAAGCAAATACATGAACAGCTCAAAAGGTAGCATGTTATCTTAAAAATGTAGTAGAAAGCTGCTTCGACACGAGAGTAGATGATTAAACATCCCATGTATTGTGCTTAAATTGCACTGATAGATGAGTGAGTGATTATTGCTTTACGTCGCTTTCTGCACAATCCTGGCAATATCGCGACTGAAGGAAGCCTGAAGTCGGTAATACACAGCTAGATTGGTGGATGTACAACCCAAGAAACTGACAACCTGACTAAAAAATCATTTTTGGTCGTAGTAAGTCTTCAATTGTCCTTTTGTTTAAAACGTATCATGGTAAATCATATAGATCTCACTGATACATAGGCCTGAAATACTGGTTTTGGTAATAGTAGGGCCTACGTTGTCCACATGATCAATACTTGGCAATTATGTAGATCATTAAAATGTTCCAACTCCATGTTTGATTGAAGTGATAATGCAGGGTAAAACGATATCATATTTTGTGTAATAAAAGCAAGGTAAAGTAAAAAGACCAAACTGATATGTTCAGTTTAACATGTTTGATGATAATATAATGGTGCCTATATGTAGAGAGTTCGATAGGAGTATTGCAGCACGAGGACTTCAGTTCTCCTCTCAAAACAAATCCATGTGTGATATAGGCATGGCCAATTCTGGTCCTGCATTAGACAACGTCTTCTCTTCTGCGTTACATTGGTGTAAACGACCGCTTAATGGTTGGTTGTACATCGAAAAACTTGGCGGTGGAATTGATGTTCCATTCACCTTGCAAAATGTCATCAAGGTAAACAAGTATACTTAAAATCAGTATAAGGTATATAATAAAACTGTTTTGTCTTATGCATGGCTGCCTTGGCCAGAACATCAGCCAGTTATTGCCATGTATCCCAATATCAATATCCTTGTGTCTAGACAAGTAATGACACATATGTAAAATATTTGATCCAATGGGGTTTTTGAGCGTTTGACTTTTAAGAGCCTGCAATGATGAAAGTGAATCTGCGATGATCATAGCTTCTTCTCCAGTACTTTCACAGATATATTCAATAGCAGCTTCAATGGCAAATAGTTCTGCTGTGCATATTGAGGACTCGTTGTTGATACGACAGCTAAATTCATTATCATCACAGACGAAGGTCATACCAGTCCTGTTGTCTTCCTTGGACCTGTAAGTATACACCTTCTGGTGTTGCGGATATCTACGAAATAACTTTATTAAAATGCCATGGGAGACAAGGGGACAGGTGTCTCCCTTCCTGAGATTCGATAGGTTGAAAAGTATATTTGGCTGTTAAAGAAGCCATGGGCCATGTTCTAAATGCCCCTGAGCCTGATCTCAAACATTGGTGGTGATTGGATCGAGTACCACCAAGTATGTAGTAGTAAATCATTGCTTTACGTCACTTTTCGGCACAAAAGGTCTTTTAAGTGACATTATAATACGATAAAAACGTTGTAGTCAATTGATGAGATGAATGATGTACAGATGATGATGTGAGGGTGGGGGTGATAGGGCATGGTGGGTTATTGAGAGCGTTTTCCTTCGCTCGCCCGATAAGGGGTTCTGGGCATGTCTAGGGGATTTACCCCCAGACATGCCCAGACGGCCGGAGACTTGAGTTTTGCTGTACAATTTAATGATGAAACTCTGTGGCATTTTGCGCAGCTCCCCTATCCTCGGGTCGGATAGTCCCCAGAGTAGCAATAGGAAGGTTCACTCCCTCTGGGTAACTCCATTCATCCCACGTGAGAGACCTAATGTCAAACACGCTATTGCCGGTTATTCAAGGCTACCACAGCCTACATCAGCGCCAGCACTGACGCGGGTGCTGCATCGGCTCCGCTGTTGAGCGGAGAAACCAGGGTACGCCACTGGCAATCCGCCCGAAGATTATAGCCAGATACGAGGAGGCTGCAGCTGCCCTTGGATGATTGCTGTAGACTAGTGCTTCCGTACAATGCCATAACAGCATCCAACAGACGAAACAGATCCCTAATGACCCTCCCCGGATGGGGACGAAAAGTACTACTACTAGCAATCATCCCAGTACCCCACCACCAAGTATGATCGTCTCGCCGAAACATATACAATACAGCTATAATCCAGATTGGATCTGCTGTGAGGCAGGTATATCCTCAGTAGGTTGTCTGGTCACCACACCAATTCTTGCTGGATATAATTCCCAGCAGTTGTAATGCCTTCTTGCACATTTCTTTAATATCGATGGATTAAAACAATAGTGTGCTAAGTGAATTTTTTAGCCTTTAGAATAATAACCAGCTGAGTCACCTATAATATGTATAAAGTTTGAATTTATTCCAAATTCAGATTAAAACAACAGATCAAGTCGACTTATCACATTGTTATTCTCGTAAAGAGGAGCACATATTAGCATAATATCTGTCCAACACAGAACCAATTCGACTTGACACATTGTTATTCTGGTGTTATAATGCTTATGGGCTCTGTTACTGGGACAAAAACGGTGCATTGCTATTCTGAGACTTGTGGAGACAACACATGGGATATACCTGGACTTAGCTCATTGTTGATCTAGGAACAATCTCTGCATATTCTGTTTTTTTTTTGGAGAAACAATGAGCTAAGTCAGCTTGGTGTCTTGTTGATCTCAATTTTGCTTCTGTAAATCATTTTGGAAGGTAACTTCACTTGATCTACTGTCAAATTCCAGTCGCTGTGTGTTTCATCAGTACGAGTCCAAGTCTACATGCTGATAAGCAGGCTGTAGTTCTAAGCAAAAAGATAAACATAATTTCGCTGTCAAGTCGACTTGACCCTTTATTGTTTTAGACCATCGATATATCGAATCTGGGGAATACAATTCAGCTTCCTGTCAAAAAAAACGCCAAGGAATTTGATTGTTTTTTTTCAACAGAAAGCTGTTGTCCACATAGTTTGAGATTAGGCTCAGGTTGTATGCCATATATTTGTTACAAAAATGAAGGCATAGAGTTTTTTGTGAGAGAAAATGTAAAGCTGTTTTCGTCCGCATAAGTCACCAACTTGTCCAGGTCATCAACATATATGCCTACCGATTTCTCAATGTTTCTGGCAAAGCGTCAATTATACTGTTTATCTTGATGGTAAACAAAGTTGGTGAAAGAAGACTCCCTTGTGGGAGGAGTGGGTGCTGTCCAAATGGACTTACAATATTCTCCCCTTTAAAAATATATCAATAAATAGGGGTAATCTACCCCCCAGGCCCATTTCATGAAGATCTTTCATGATACCACCCTTTCAGGTGGTATCATAGGCTTTTTCTAGGTCTAAAAACATTCCAACTGTATGTTGATTTTTATCAATGAACTGCACAATGAAATATATCCGAAAATATATTCACTAGCAATTAGATACAAATAATTAAAATCTAAAATATATAAATATTAGAACATTTCATTAATATAAAATGGCAATTTCCAAATATGTATTTGACAATATATTGTGTTCTCACCTCATTATGATGTTTTTCTCTTAATTGTTGAACCTCAGACTCTTTTTCTGTAAGTCTATCGCTCAGCTCCGCCTAGGTTTGCAACACATACATATCGACGATTATTCTCATCATCTATGTGTGGTTATTATTTTAAATTTTCAGTAGTAATTAAGTCATTTAATACAGTACTTCTAGATTGATATATCTGAGCCATTAAGCACCAGTTCTCTTTCCATCTTTAAAGACATATTCCCACTGGATACAATTCTTTACAAATCTTTATAACTTAGTAATTTAAAAGTATTATTGTGTGACTCGTAAACCTGTCAATGATGCATGGTAATGTTTTGCTAAATTTACAAATTGTGTATTGATATCATAGATAATAAAAGTCAATTGACCTTGAACGACATTTTCTAGGTCAAAGACCAAACATATTTGCTTTTGCATATATCTAGTTTCTATGCAATTTACGTATGTATGTTTACCATATCTGTCATTATGATGAAATAATTATAAAGTCTAATTTTTTTTGTTTTTTCAGTAGAAGAGGAATTGAGGTTGTGATATCACTATAGTTTCGGGTGACTTGATATAGTAGACAGAGTGGTTGCATTATGAAGATATGTATTTACAGAAAATGTAAATATTTAGGAACTTTATTTCATAGAATCATACATGCAGTATATTATGTGTATTCCAAAAAATATAATAAGTCAATTAGGAAAAAAAACACGAATAAATGAAAACATATAAACAACTATTTGTTTAGATTACTACTATATTATATCGCGCGCGCGCAACAGTAAATACTTTATTATGCTGCTCGCGCGCACTGGGGGGAGGGTGTTACCTCCACGTGGTCCCCCTGGTAACTGCTTTTAGAAGGCTAAACACACCCTCAACCTGTTTGCCGTGGGTTGCATCCCGGATAGGTGGGAGAAGGGATCTTGGTGGTTGAGGGCGTAGGAGCCTGCGGACTCTATACTCCCAACACACCACTTTGGCCCTTATCTCATTGAGACGGGTGGTCTGGTGGGCCCAGCTAGATCAATCAGCTGGTCTCGTTGATTTGGTGTTCATACTTGTTCATTATTTATCGTTTCGCCTCATCTCATCATCAAAGACGTATGTATACAGGTAGCGCTTTTTCATTACTATATACACGAATCTGAACACCGAATCACGTTGCTCATGGGCTAATCAAGTGAATGGATGTGTACTGCGGTTATTGCAACTGCTGTTCTTTTGCTATGAGTATATTACCCTGGTAGCTCTGACAATTCTTCCTGCTGGTTACCGCGGGCAGATTGTCCCCTGGTAGGGCTCCATGGCGGGTGGAGCGCCAGGGTGATGAAAAACAATACTAATCCAATATGGCTGATGATCCTTCACCCCCGCCCAACACCAGCAAAGTGAAAAAAAGAAAGAAGGCAGAACAAAATAATACATCAGATGATGACACAGATGCCGAATTTATTGCAAGGTATACAAAAATTGTGACTGAGATGAAAAAAGCTAAAATCATGTTTCCACGGTTCCTCTTGATGATGTCTGGAGATGAGGACAAATCCCTCTCCAGACTCTCAACATTTGCCATACAAAAAGGCATAGAGGGCTTGGTTGGAGAGCCTAGTAACATCAAAAGGCTTAGGTCTGGCGACCTCTTAATTGAGGTCGACAGAAAAACCAACTCCACCAAACTCTTGGCAATCAAAGAAATAGCTGGAATTCCTGTGAAGGTTTCCCCACACAGGACTTTAAACACCTCAAAGGGTGTCATACGAACTCAAGAAATCAAAAACACCACCAATGAAGAACTTAAAACACAATTAAAATGACAATGAGTATCCGATGCCAGAATTATTACAATAAAAAAGAAAGAATGGAGATACAATCAAATTAAATACAGCGGTGCTCACATTTAACTTTCCAAAGCCACCGGCTGATATTAAAGTTGGATTTGAGCTATGCCCTATACAACTATACATACCACACCCTTTGAGGTGTTTCAAGTGCCAACAATTTGGACACCATCAGGAAGGTTGCAAGAGAGAGCGTGTCTGTGGACGCTGTGGTCAATCGACAGACCATCCTGACTCCTCTTGCACCTATCTAATAAAATGTGCCAACTGTGGCGGGAACCACACAGCCTATTCCAGAGATTGCCCCCGATGGAAAACGGAGAAAGAGATCCAACGAATCCGAACGGAACGGAAGATTTCTTTCCCAGAAGCTCGTAAAATTGTTGAAGGGGTTAACAAACAACCATCATTTGCCAGTGTTGTCGCGAAACAGGTTGTGTCGGTTGGTTGCCAGACTGATGCAGTAGAGATCAGATCTGCAACTGGTGCAACAAATGTTTCCGCAACACCTGCATCCTCTTCATCAAAACCTAATACAAGCAAAGATACCTCCACTGCCAAAAAACAAACTATGATCAATAAAAATACAACAACAACAGCTACCCCTACTGCCCCAAAGCCACTGGCAAATAGGGATTCAAAACAAACAAAAAATGGCAAAACAAATAATAAAGATAAGATCAAAGAAACGGTAAATAAACCACCAGTAGCTGAACAAACAAAACAAATTAACAAGAAAAGCACAAATAAAGGCAGTGGTCGAATGCCCAAGGGCACTGATGACCCGATCGCTACGAATAACAGATACGAATCAATGGAGGTATTTGTATCTCCCGACACCGTCGCTGCACTCCAAGCACAGATAAAACCAGGGAGGCATAAAAATTCATAATGGCCCACAAAATTATACAATGGAATTGTCGAAGTTTAAGATCAAATTACAATGACCTGGCTATTCTTCTGCAGGAGCACAGCCCATCGGCTGTGCGCCTGCAGGAGACTAACTTAAAACCTAACACTAACATAAGTTTTAAAAACTATTCAATAATCAATTGTTTTGGCCCTGCCAATAATGAAAGGGCCTGCTGGGGGGTTTCCATCCTTGTAAAGGATGGAACACCACATCAACAGATCACGTTGAATACAACTTTACAGGCTGTGGCGGTTAACATAAACTGTCACAGGCCAATGACGATATGTTCTGTTTATTTACCCCCAAACCGCTCAGTAGATGTTGTGGAATTGAGGCAGCTGGTAAAACAATTGCCCAAACCCTTCATGCTACTGGGAGATTTTAACGGGCACCACACAATGTGGGGCTGTAGGGACATCAACCCACGGGGCAGAATAATAGAAGACTTCCTCTCAGAGGAAAACCTCTGCATTTTTAATGATGATACCACCACCTATTTGCACCCTGCTTCAGGATCTGCAATAGCCATTGACCTAATCTTGTGTGATCCCGATTTATATTTGGATTACACTTGGAGGGTCAACGAGGATCTCTGTAGCAGTGATCATTATCCTATATTTATAGAGAGCAACAACTCTATTGTTGAAGAAAGAGTGCAGCATTGGAGGCTGCACAGAGCAGATTGGGAGGCCTTCCAACAGTCTTGTGGGGAGAGCCTCACAATCTCTCAATTTGAGAATGAAGAGGGGGTTGATGACCCTATAGCCCTTTTTACAGCCAAGTTACACAATATAGCAGATAAAAGCATGCCCAAAACCTCGACAGTTCCCAAAAAACTCAACAAACCCTGGTTTGATGAAGGTTGCCGAAAAGCAATAGACAAAAGGAAAAAATCCTTGCAAAAATTTAAAAAACATCCAACTAGACAAAACCTTGACGGATATATGAAAGATTACGCTAAAGCTCGCCGCACAATCAGTGAAGCCAAGCGGCAATCTTGGAGAGCATATGTCTCCACACTAAATAATAATACATCGGCAAAACATACTTGGCAAATGTCGCGCAGAATCAGTGGCAAGAGGAAAGATAAAACCATCCAGTACCTTGTAACTGATTCTGACACAATAACCAATAAAACGGATATTGCAGAAACGCTGGCGACATCCTTCGCTGCTAAATCATCGCCAGATCATTATCAGGAAAAATTTCTAAAGATTAGGGACAAGGAGAAGGAGAACACATTGGACTTTGAGTCAGATAATGACGAAAAGTACAATGTTAATTTCTCTAAACGAGAACTAATTAAATCTATAGCTCAGGCAACTGATTCGGCAACTGGCCCTGATGAAATTCAGTACCAGTTTCTGAAACATTTGCCTGATGTATCACTTGATCTGTTGCTTCTACTCTTGAATGATCTGTGGCAATCTCAGGATTTCCCAGATGGATGGAGAGAAGCAACAGTGATCCCGATCCCTAAACCTGGAAAAGATCGAACAGAGCCTAATAATTATAGGCCAATAGCACTGACAAGTTGTCTTTGCAAAATCATGGAGCGCATAATCAATCATCGTCTTACATGGTTTTTGCAAGACAATAACATAATAACTAAATATCAGTGTGGTTTTCAAAAAGGGAAAAGCACCACAGACCATTAGGTCAGACTTGAGACTTATATCCGTCAAGGTTTTGTTAAAAATCAACATACAGTGGGAATATTTTTTTATTTAGAAAAGGCCAATGATACCACATGGAAGGGTGGTATCATGAAAGATCTCCATGAAATGGGCCTGAAGGGTAGATTACCCTTATTCATTGACAATTTTTTGAAGGGGAGAAAATTTAAAGTCCGCTTGGACAACACCCACTCTTCACTAAATCCACAGGAGGAGGGTGTCCCACAAGGTAGTATCCTTTCACCAACTCTATTTACCGTTAAAATAAACAGTATAATTGATTCTTTACCACAAGATATTGAGAAATCATTATATGTTGATGATCTGGCTGTTTACTGCCAGTCAAGCAATATGGCAATAATTGAGCGGCGCCTGCAAGGTTGCCTCGATAAGTTGGTGACTTGTGCAGATGAGAACGGCTTTAAATTTTCTCCCACAAAAACTGTATTTGCACATTTTTGCAAAAAAAATGGCTTACAGCCTGAGCCTAATCTCAAACTAAATGGACAACAGCTTCCTGTTGAAGAGCAGGTCAAATTTCCTGGTCTTTTTTTCGACAAGAAGCTCAGTTTTATTCCACACATCAAATATATGAAAGATAAGTGTAGGAAAGCATTACAATTACTACGAGTTATATCCAGTAAGGATTGGGGTGGTGACCGGACAACCTTATTGAGGATTTACCGGTCTCACATCAGATCCAAACTGGATTATGGTTGTATTGTTTATGGTTCAGCGAGACGATCGTACTTAGCAGTACTTGATCCAATCGCGAACCAAGGTTTAAGATTATGCACAGGGGCATTTCGAGCATCACCCATCGAAAGTCTTCAGGTGGAGACCGGTGAGCCCTCTTTAGAGACTCGCCGGTTGAAGCTGAGCCTGCAATACTATATGAAAATGAAAGCAAATCCTGAGAACCCGGCATACTCGTGTGTTGTCAACCCTGAATACAAGAGATTGTAGACAGGGACTATACCTCCTTTGGGTAGAAGACTCCAACCCCATCTGGAGGACATGGAGGTGGAGCTCGACGCAATTAGCGTTGTACGCTCACCAGAATGTCCACCTTGGCTTCTTCAACAGCCTAATATACTTTTTAACCTCTCAGATCTCAGGAAAAGAGACACCTGTCCCCTTGTCTTCCAGAGCATGTTGCTAGAGCTATTTTGTAGATTTCCGAGGCACCGGAAGGTGTATACTGACGGATCAAAGGAAGACAAGAGGATAGCTATGGCATTTGTCTGTGATGATCATGAATTTAGCTGCCGCATTAACGATGAGGCTTTTATTTGCACAGCAGAGCTGTTAGCTATTGAAGCTGCCATTGAATACATATGGGATAGCAGTGACGAGGAGTTCATGATCATCACAGACTCGCTATCTTCATTGCAGGCTCTTAAGAGTCAAAAACTCAACAACCCAATTGTTTCCAATATTTTGCATATGTGTCACTACTTGTCAGGGCACAAGGACATTATTTTTTGCTGGGTACCCAGCCATATTGGAATACAGGGCAATGAACGGGCTGATGTTTGGCCAAGGCTGCCCTGGATAAGACAAAACAGTTTTATTATATACCATATACTGATTTCAAGTACAACATCTCTGTCTACCTTGATGACATTTTGCAAGGTGAATGGAACATCAATGTCACCAGCAAATTGTTTGAGGTACAACCAATCATTAAGCGATCTTTTACACCAATGGAACGCCGAAGAGATGACATTGTCTTATGCAGGGCCAGAATTGGCCATGCCTATTTCACAAACGGCTATTTATTGAGAGGAGAATTGCGACCTATGTGCTGCAATACTCGTCTCACTGTAAGACATGTCCTTCTCAGTTGTGCGAAATATGCGCACATCAGAAGGAAGTATTTTGCATTTAATTCCTTATTTGAGCTATTCAGGGACACCCCTGCTGGTTTTATTATTCAGTTCCTTCGGGAATGTAACCTATATTCTATGTTTTAATTATTAGACTTAGACTTGTAGTTTTTACACAATCACTCCAATTTCATGGAGATATAATGACTTGATAAGTCGTTCATTTTATAATCACTTCATATTTTACATTATTTATACTGATATTTTTATACTCATTAAACTGTGTTATAGTGCAGGCGCTACAACATGTCATCAGACTCGTTATATATAGGTGCCAGGAGCATCTTCATCTTATCATATCAAACATTTTAAACTGAATATTTTAGTACGATCATGCTTTTATTGGCTTTGTCTTCCCTTTACTACTTTAACTATACAATATGGGATATTCTAATACCTGAAATTTTCACTTAAATGGCCGAAAAGTGAAGTAAAGCAAATATTTTACTTGCTTACTATTCAGGGACACCCCTGCTGGTTTTATTATTCAGTTCCTTCGGGAATGTAACCTATATTATATGTTTTAATTATTAGACTCAGACTTGTAGTTTTTACACAATCACTCCAATTTCATGGAGATATAGTGACTTGATAAGTCGTTCATTTTATAATCACTTCATATTTTACAATTTTTATACTGATATTTTTATACTCATTAAACTGTGTTATAGTGCAGGCGCTACAACATGTCATCAGACTCGTTACATATAGGTGCCAGGAGCATCGTCATCTTATCATATCAAACATTTTAAACTGAATATTTTAGTACGATCATGCTTTTTTTGGCTTTGTCTTTCCTTTACTACTTTAACTATACAATATGGGATATTGTGATACCTGGAATTTTCACTTAAATGGCCATACTGGCCAAAAAGTGAAGTAAAGCATTTTACTTACTTACTTACTGCTCGCGCGCACTAAGTTTTGAGAGAACAATAAGATGATTTTTTTTCTATGGGGAACCCTGAGAATCTGTCGGATAAAATTCTATATTTGGTATCCTTCACCTTTAAATAAGCAAAACCACATCTTTTCTATATCTTTGTTAAAAATTATTGCACGACTTCTGGTTTCTGCATGATTTTGAGCTGATAAATTTATGTCTCATGTTTTTCTATCAAAATGACCTTTGATCTTCAAATTGAAAATGGTTACCACCAACACACAAGTAAAGTGTTTTTTTATGCACGTGAACTATAATATCATAAACATCATTTGTTTAATGGAAATCTAAAAAATAGACTACGTAATACGGCAGATTATGTTGCAAGGCATTCGAAACTGTGGTTAAGTACAGTATATTCTAACATGCTTTGCTGTGCTTAGTATTTAGAATGACATCATTATTTTAATAGTAAATATGAAAAATGACGTTCATCTTGGATTTTACAATAAACTATAGGTCAGACGATGAACAATAAACACCAGAAATGTTTGTTTCGGCCCCCAAGTCACACAAAATCAATAAATTGAGCAATTACGAGCCACAAATAAAAAAAAGGTTTAACTAACATTTTGATAGCCATTTTTTTCTTGTTCATATGAAGGTAAATCTCGAGGCCATTTTTTTTTTTTTCTTTCAAATTGACTCGTGAGTAGCGTTTAGTCCTAATCCACTTAGTCCGGGAGGCAGGTCGATTTATCTGACCGTCTTAGTCAGTAGAGTTTTTCAACTTATTCTTACATAAAATTTTGTCTAGTTTTCGAATGTCTCATTCCTACTTGCTCATCACTGTGCACAACGTCACAAATTGCAGATTTTCATGGTAACGTCTTTTAGACAAATATGGCGAAAAAATGTGTTGTATTGTAAGTAAAAATCATAAGCTAGTATAATACTACTTTTAAAAAACAGTAGATACGTAAAACCAATGCAAAATGTAACTAAGTACACCTGCCCCCAAACAGTATCACAAATTGAGTGGAAATGCATAGTTTGAAGGTTTATATGGTTACCATAGAAACCACTTTTCATATAATAAATTGTTGGCAATATATACATGCCATGATAATGGCAGAAGTTGCTTTGTTAAACGTATACTGTGTTTATAATTGCAATTTTCTGGAATACAAATATAGAAATAATATATCTTGACATAAATATATCAGTATATATTGGCATATACGCTCTACTAACCGATTTAACGCAGAAACCTAGGCACTACCCCCACTCTTCCGCTAAATTCACAGAGAGGTGGGGCACCAACAATCTACAATATTTGGTACAATCATAATTGTGTAAGAACATCAGCAGTATATAGTATATTAACCCCTCCTATGAGCAAATAAACAATAGGCTGTGGCTATACGTTATTGTGCTATCACCCTGAGGTCATGTTAAGGTCACCCAAGGTCGTCTCAAGTTCAAACTGCTAAAAGTTAGTCAAATATACACTTTTTACATTTTTAACCCCTCTAGTCTCTTAGTCTCGATTTATCTCATCGTCTTAGTAAGCCATGATGTGGGGCTATGTGTTATTGGAATATTATACAAATTAAGGTCATGTCAAGATCACCCCAATGTCACTCAAGGTCCAAATGGTAAGAATAATATAAATAATCACTTTTTTTCATTTTAAAGCTCTTTTAGTAAGGCTGATATATACGCATATTATGGGCTTGACCCCTTTCCAGAGGATAAATATTTTTTTAGGGCTGATTATTGATAACAATGGTAAATATGTTCAGAAACGTTCGGATGGCATCTTGTCAGGGGCAAAATTAAAGGTCGAAGACAATTTCAAGGTCAAATATGATTTTGCAACAAGTAAAGGTAGGAAAAAGTGTAAAACCTCTTTTTCGTGTAATTTTGACTGGCAAATTTATTTCTGCTATTATTATTATGATTCAAGGTCAAAGGTCAATTTTAAGTTCAAGTAAGGGGAAATATGACTTTTACCAAACAAAGCAAGTGTAATATCTTTTTTCGTGTGATTTTGAGATGGTGTTATTTTGGTGGTCTAGGCCTAAACTCGTTTTGGCATGATATCGACTGGCTAATCATATTCTCTTAGGGTTTTGGTGATTAAACATGTAGGTAAAAAGATCCATTTGACTGTGAAAATATCAAGGAACAACAGCAAATTACAAGTAAAAGGGCAGAGAGATTAAATGGCAATGAAAAAGCATCTAGAAGCGATGGGGCGTTTAAGGGCGATAGGAGAGGCGATTGGGAGTGACGAGAAGGAGTTAAAGGGCGACGGAGATGCACTATAGGACGACAGAAGAGTGTTAAAGTTTGACAAAAAGGCATTTAAAAGGAGACCAAGATGCATTAAAGGCCAACGGGCAGGCACTAAAGGGTTGCAAAGAGGCAATAAAAGACGATGTAGATGCGTTAAAGGGCGATGAAGAGGCGTTCAAGTGCAACAGGTGCATTGAAAGGTGGTTTGTAAGCATTAAAGTAGTAGTAGTAAATCTTTGCTTTACGTCACTTTTCGGCACAAGAGGTCTTTTAAGTGACATTGTAATACGATAAAGACGTTGTAGTCAATTGATGAGATGAATGATGTACAGATGATAATGTGAGGGTGGGGGTGATAGGGCATGGTGGGGTATTGAGAGCGTTTTCCTTCGCTCGCCCGATAAGGGGTTCTGGGCATGTCTAGGGGATATACCCCCAGACATGCCCAGACGGCCGGAGACTTGAGTTTCGCTGTACAATTTAATGATGAAACTCTGTGGCATTTTGCGCAGCTCCGCTATCCTCGGGTCGGATAGTCCCCAGAGTAACAATAGGAAGGATCACTCCCTCTGGGTAACTCCATTCATCCCACGTGAGAGACCTAATGTCAAACACGCTGTTGCCGGTTATTTAAGGCTACCACAGCCTACATCAGCGCCAGCACTGATGCGGGTGCTGCATTGGCTCCGCTGTTGAGCGGAGGAACCAGGGTACGCCACTGGCAATCCGCCCGAAGATTATAGCCAGATACAAGGAGGCTGCAGCTGCCCTTGGATGATTGCTGTAGACTAGTGCTTCCGTACAATGCCGTAACAGCATCCAACAGACGAAACAGATCCCTAATGACCCTCCCCGAATGGGGGCGAAAAGTACTACTACTAGCAATCATCCCAGTACCCCGTAAGCATTAAAGGGCAACGAGAAAGCATTGAGTGACGCTAATAGGCAATGGGGATGAGGTGTTAACAGCCGATGGAGAGGCGAGGTGGAGGCGCTAAAAGGAGATGGGGGTGTTTAAGGGAGACAAGAAAGTGTTAAATTGTCACAGTCGCTAACGGTCATGGAGAAGCGTAAAATGGTCTTGTATAGACGTTAAAGGGAAATGAGGAGGTGCTAGAGGGAGACAAAGAAGCATAAAGGGCGACACAAAGGGCGACACACAGATGGGAGAAGGCGATGGGGAGGCATTTAAGGGCGACGAAAATATGTTAATGGCCGACGGAGAGGCGTTAAGGGGCAATAGGGATTGATTTGAGGACGATGGAGCACGTTGAAGTGCGAAGGTGTGCAATAAAAGATGGCAGAGAGGCATTAAAAGTCGACGAGGAAGCGTTAAGTGACGATGGGGAAGTAGTAAAGGGTGATGGGGATGCATTAAAGGGCGATGGAGAGGCGTTAGATGGTGATGAGAAGGCGATAAAGAGTGATGGGTGGGCGTTAGAAGGCGACGAGAAGGCATTTCAGGGCAACAAGAAGGCATTAAATGGTGACAAAAAAGCGCTAAAGGACGACACAAATGTGTTAGATGTCTATGGAGAGCTTTAAAAGACGAGATAGAGGCGTTAAAGGGCAATGGGGAGGCGTTAAATGGCAACGAAAAGACATTGAAAAGCGATACATAATTGTTAAAGGGCAATAAGGAGCCTTAAAGGGCGAAGAGGAAGCATACAGGGCGACACAGAGGCGTTGAATGAACATGGGAATGTGTTAGAAAGCGACAGGAAGGCGTTAAAAGATAATAGGGTGGCGCTTAAGGGCGACGAGAATGAGTTATATGCCGGCTGAGAGGCGGTAAAGGCTGATGGGGAGTCATTTAAAGATGATAAGGAGGTGTGTTAAAGTGCGATAGGGTGCGTTAAAAGGTGCCAGAGTGGCATTTAAGGTCAACAAGGAAGCATTAAATAATGATGGAAAAACGTTAGAGGGCGATGAGGAGGCGTTAAAGGGCAATGGAGAGGCGTTAGATGTTGATGGAAAGTATTAAAGAGTGGTGGGTAAGTGTTAAACGGTGATGAGAGGGCGTATAAGGGCAATGAGAAAGCGTTTAAGGGAGACAGGAGCGTTAAAGGACGATGGAAAACTCTAATTAATATCGATAGAAAGGCTTTAAAAGGTGACATAGAGGCGTTAAAGAGCAGTGGAAAGGCGTTAAATGGCAACGAAAAGGCATTAAAATGTGACGTAGAGTTGTTAAAGGGCAGTGGAGAGGTGTTAAAGGGTGACAAAGAAGCATAAAGGGTGACACAGAGGCGTTAAATGGCAATAGAAAGGTTTTAAAAAGGTGTGGAAAATCAATAAAGGGCGATGGGGAGGCGTTTAAGGGCGAAGAGAAAGCATTGCATGACGATGGGAAGGTGTTAATGAGCAATGGGGAGTCTTATAAATGGTGATGATGTTGCGTTGAAGTGTGACAGGGAGCGTTAAGAGGTGGAGGCGAGGCTTAAAAAGGGCGACGAGAAAGTGTTAAATGATAATGTAAAGGCATCAAAGGGCAACTGGGAGGCGTTTAGGGCAATGCAGAGGCGTTAGATTGTGATGGGAAGGCGTTAAAGACGATGGGGAAGCGTTAAAAGGCAATGAGAAAGTGTTTAAAGACAACAAGCAGTAAAGGGCGACAGAGTGACTTAAAAGGCAATATTTAAAGGGCAATGTGGAGGCATTATATGCAATGAAGGGGCACTAAAAGGTGGCAGAGAGACGTTAAACGGCAATGAAGAATGACGAAAAGGCATTAAATTACGCCGGGAAAGCCTTCAATATCAACATAATAAATGTTGAAAGGTGACGCAGTGGCGTTATATGGTGATGGGAATTAAGGCGTTAAACAGCGATGGGGAGGCGAGAAGGGGTAAAGGGCGCCAGATGAAAGCATTAAATGTCAATGGAGAGGAATTAAACGACGGCGTGAAAGGGCAATAGGATATGTCAAATGGCTACAAAGTGGCACTAAAAGGCGACAAAGGGCAATGGAGAAGCATTAAAGAGCGACGAAGATGCATATAAGGCTGATTGAGAGATGTTAAAGTGTGACCAGAAGGCTAAATAGTATGAACTAAAGGGCGACGCAATGTATAGAGAGTGACGTAAAGTAGGCTAAAGTGTGACGGGTTGCGTTAAAAGGCGACGTGCAGGCATTTATTGGTGATAAAAGGCATTAAAGGGCAAAGACGAAGCATTAAAAGACAACAAAGAGAAGATAAAGGACAACAGAAAGGCACTAAAAAGCAACATATCCAGGTGGTAAATGACAATGTGGAGGCTTTAAAGGGTGACGAAGCAGCGCTAAAGGGCGACAAAGAGGCATCAAAAGGCGACGAAGAGGCACCAAAAGGCCAGGGAGAGGTGCTCAATAGCAATGGGGAACAAATGGAGAAGCGTTTAAGGGCGATGGCGATGCGTTAAAAGGCGACGAGGAAGCGTTAAGGGTGACTGAGAGGCGTTAATGCCGATTAAGATGTATTAAAACGTTAAACGATGATGGGGAGGCGTTGAAATATTATTGCACATTTTTTATTTATTTGTGAAAAAAGTTTTTAGAAATCGGACTTTGGAATTAACTACTACCATTTTCTAGTCATTATCAAATTAAAACAAGGTATTACATTGGTTGCTGTTTTGATTTGTTAGAATAATATTTCCGCTGATTTGACCTTGGAATTGACGTTTTGACTTAGAAGATGAAGTTGTTTCACACCAGTAATAAGCTAAACATAAATGGATTTTCCATTTTTAGGTCGCTTAGGCCTACCTCTTTTCACACGAAAAATATGCTTTACACTTGTTCTTAGTTTTAATCATATTTTTGGTCACGTAACATTGACGTTTTGAACTTGAAGATGGCCTTTAATCATCAAAGTTATTAGAGAAATTGATTCTCCAATTAAAATCATATCAAACATTTGCTTATTGCCACTTGCCTTCGTGAAAAAATAAAATTGTTCCTTTTTGATCTAATGACTTTTGACCTTGGACCTGACATTGTATAACCAAAATAATGCCATAAACGAATTATCCAGTAAAAATCTCACTAAAAAGAGGTATTATTTGTATTTTTTTTTTAAGTATACTGTGATTGTCACCTTTTGACTTTAAGATGACCATCAATCACCTAAATAATACCATAAATGTATTTTCCAGTCATAATCCCATGAAAAGAGGTATTACACATGCCCTAGCTTTATTTTGTAACAAGCATATTTTTGCTTACTTGACCTTGGAAATGACCTTTGACCTTGAAGAAAACCTTGAATCATGTTAATAATATAAAAAATGCATTTGCTAGTATTAATTACATGAAAAAGAGGTATCACACTTGTTCCTACCTTCACTTCTTGCAAACTCATATTTGATCTTGAAATAAACCTTTGACAATGAATGTTGCCCTCTAGCACAAATTTCTAAAGATTACTCAAATTCATCCAACAGTTTATCTTATCATCATTAATCAGTTTAAAAAATAATTTTACTCTAAAAAGGGATAAAATCCAGAACTGGTGTCGATCTGTAGGAACAAAAGGGTTAAAAAGTGCAAAAAAATTATATTTCCCCAGGCTCTACCAGTTTGACCTTGAGATGAGCTGAGAATGACCTTGATATGACCTCGGGTGATATCCCAATAACGCATAGTCCCAGCCCCTATTCTATTCGCTCCTAGCTAGGCGGGGATATACTAAATATTCCGCTGATGTGCTCAGACAATTATGATTGTACAAAATATTGTAGATTTTGGCGCCCCTGCTCTCTGGGAATTCAGCGGAGCGGGTGGGGGTGGTACACGGGTTTCAGCGTTTAATTGGTTGTTAGAGAGTATGTGCCAGTACATATAGATATATTGATATCAAGATATATAATTTCTATATTTAAATTCTATAAAATTGCAATTATAAACCCACTAAACGTCAAACAAAACAAATTGTGCCAATATCATATCATAAATATATTGTAATCAATTTGTTTTATGAAAAGAGGTTTCCATGGTAACCATATTAGCTTTCAAGCTTTGCATTTCCACTTTATTTGTGACCATGTTTGAGAGTAGGGGTACTTACTTACATTTTGCATTGGTTTTACGTATCTACTGTGTTTTAAAAATAGTATAATGCTAGTTTATTACTTTTACTTAGAGATACAACACATTTTTTTGCCATATTTGTCAAAAAGACGTTACTATGGAAATTTGTGACGTTGTGCACAGTGATGTGCAAGTAAGAATGAGACATTCGAAAACTAGACAAAATTTCATGCAAGAAAAAGTTGAAAAACTATACTGACTAAGACGGTCAGATAAATCGATCTGCCTCCCGGACTAACTATGTTACCACAAATACGTCATATTATCGTCCACATGTTTAGCAGTATACTTATAGTAACAGTAAATACATGAAAAACGGCGGATGTCTTGGATCTAAAGGTCAAATAAAGGTAATTTCTTTCCAAAGACACAAAGAAAAATTATCAATGAAAAATCTTGCAGAAACCATAAATTGTGCGTTTTTGTGCGACAAACTATAGAAAATATGGGGTTTTCTTAACATTTTGGTGGCTAATTTGAAGGTGAATGTCTCCAAATATAGAACGTTTTTCGACAGATTCGCATTCAGCACACGGAAATTATGTAAACACAAGTGAATACAAAAGTATAGGCATACACTAAACCCGAGCAAATTTTCATGTTTCAGATTTCAACCCGGGCTAAATAGATTTATTTTCATAAAAGGCTACAATATCCTTTCATTAAAAAATATGTGTGACATTTATAAATATAAATGAAACACATTTTTAAGCATACACATATATGGGTTCAGAAAACATATGCCAGATATAGATATGTCCGATAACTATCATTTATTATGTTGTTTTTAATGACCATGTTGACCAGTTTGGTTTTCTGTTCATTATGAATATTTTTTAGTAAAATTGCAATGGGTGATGTATTATTAGAACGGAAATTTAATTATCAGTTATATGGTATATTGCATGTGCAGATTGGTTAATCAGAATATCAACGACAGACGCTTACGTAACCATAGGGCCTACCCTTATTCTAGACAGGTTTGGGGGTAGGCCTACCCCCATAAAAGCAGTACAAATATAAACTTCGTTCCTATTGTTTACTGGTAACATCTCATTTCATGTTTTGGACATATCAACGCGTAAAAAAGTTGGTGTGGGTGAGTAGTGGGGGTGGGGGTGCATGGTGACCGATTCTGGCTGATGTATATTTGAATATTTTGCAATATTTGACCTTAAAATGACCACTAGCGGACAAAAAATGTTATTTCATTTTTTTTTCAAAATTGATGATATTTCCTAAACAATTTCGGTCATTTTGATGTGTTACACGACTAGTAAGACATGTGTTTAAGAAAAAATAATAAAAAAATTAGATCTAGGGTCATGACCTCTAGTGGTCAAAAAATGACCTTTAGGTGACCTAAATAAATGACACCCTATTTGTTGGAATCAGCATACGATTCTGAACAAGAAAAACGTAGGTGACAAGAATTAACATGAGATTCCCACGGAATTACATATGACCCTACACTAGTTACTAGGCCCCATTGGTTAGCAGACATGTGTAGCAATATTGTTTACCACAATTTAAAACATTGTATCTTATTGTACATGGGGATTGATTTCTTCCCCATTTTGATCCCAGGTAAGATAATCTCACTGACACTCACCTCTGTTTGAGATCTGAATTTTAATGCTTCTATCTCCTCTTCGTGTTCTTCTATTATCTTCTGATAATCTTTCACCTATATTTAAATAGTATACAGAATACTCTACACAATGACTACTAGTTTGTTTATTATCAAGTAAATAAGTAAGTTAAATGTCTACTTAACGTCATTTTTTGGCCAATATGGCAATATGGCCATTTCAGTGTCGTTAAAATTTAAAAACACAGAATTTGCTATGTTATAAAAGTCTAGCTGAAAATAGTTATCTTGGACTAATCAGTTAAAAGCTTTTTTCGGCAAACAACAATAGAGCTGTTTAAATATACAATGAGTATATATGCGGATGATCAACGGGTTCTGGGCATATGTAGGAGATCTACCCCCAGACATGCCCAGACGGCCGGAGACTTGGGTTTCGCTATGCAATTTATTGCTGAAACTCCGTGGCATTTCGCACAGCCCCGCTATCCTCCGGTCGGATAGTCCCCAGAGTAACAATAGGAAGGGTAACTACATTCATCCCCCGTGAGTGACCTAATGTCAAACACTATTGCCGGTTATTGAAGGCTACCACGGCCTACACCAGTGCCTGCACTGATGCGGGTGCTGCATAGGCTATGTTGTTGAGTGGAGGAACCAGGGTACGCCACTGGCAATCCGTCCAAAGATTATGGCCAAATACGAGGAGGCTGCAGCTTCCCTTGGATGATTTCTGTAGACTAGTGCTTCCATACAATGCCGTACAGCATTCAACAGACGAGACAGATCCCTAATGACCCTCCCCAGATAGGGGCGAAAAGTACTACTAATAGCAATCATTCCAGTACCCCTCTATCCACTTAAAATATAATATTAATATTATATCGTCAAACGTTGACAAACATGTCCAAAACGATCAAACTTGGATTAATAGACTGGACACCCGAGATAAAACACCTAGACATAACTATTACATAAAAGACACATAGAAAAACACTGAACGACATGAACTAGACATTGATACACAGGAAAACAATCTATATGATGAGAGAGCTGAGACGATATGGCAATATATGGCAATGGTTTCTTTCTGACATCCTGTATATTCCCCATGACGCCACAGAGAACCATACAATTGATGGAAAATAAACAAAAACACAAGAGAAAAAACTGTACAACACAAAACAGATGGACACCAATACACAGGAAAACAGTACACTATGAGAAAGTAGGTCACAAAGAATACACACAATTTCAACTTTTTTCGCTATAATTAGTCTGTCTGGGTGGTCTAGGCCTTTTATGAAGTTGCCCGTGTGGACCACGAGGAGGTGACACCGACCCCCCTTATTATATGGTGTTCCAAAAATTAGGAAATCAGCAAATGAGTAATGTTTATATGGATACAAGCGATATAAGCGATTGATTGATTTATCTGCAGAATTATTTTTTTAATGACAAGGTTATCGATTCATTTAGTTATATATGACCGATGAACCGCCAAAACACCAATATCTTTCAATTCAGTAGTATTTCAATTCTGTTCAGTTAGTTGCTAAATCGGTATTTGTTTCTACTTTAACTTCTGATAGAACCAATTTACGAGTATAGTGATACTATTGCATTGTCAGGTAAATATTGACGACAATTACCGATGCGCTGATGGATGAATGGTTAGAGCCATACAACTAAAAAATTGAGTAATGATAAAACTATGGTTATAGCTTACATGTAGAGCTAAAATAATATTTTGTTTAATATTGCATAACATCACCTCTTCAGAGTGGACCCTTTCTGACTGTGTATTCTCAAGATTGTTTGTATCTTCACTGCTTTCAACTAGCGATGGAATAAAAAAGTATTTTTTTAGACATACATCAATTTTGACATAAATAACGGTGTCTAATTAACATTGGTACGAGGACAAATACAACTAGAGATGTGTTTTTGCAAGGTCGAAAACGAATGTATCCACCTGCCAAGCATTTTAATTGACCCAATATTACTAATTAAACTGATAAAAAATAGCCACCATTTTCCCAAAAATCATTGAACCTTTTAGCTTTTGCATCAAAACAGGTATAACTGTCTACATACAAAATCACGAGTGATTCGGACTAGCGTTGACAAGGTCCCGAAAAATTTACAATTTCCGTCATTTTCATGAAAATCACTGAAAATATGGCCAAAACCTTTTCATTTTGTGGTCATGTTGGTAATTGCCCACATATAAAATTATCAGTGATTCGAACCAGTGGTTTTGTAGATATTGCGTTCATGAGACGTGTCGAGCGGCGGCAGAGACGAGGACGCTGGCTATCTACTGAATACATACATGCATCCCCCCCCATACATGCATCCGGGGGGATGCATAAATAGTTATATAGACCCATAATGTACATTTGTTTTACATTGCTGTTGAATGATACTCACCTGTAGTCGTGATTGCTGGGGTGGAAGGGTGCATACTGAGTTGGTAAGCAACCTCCACGTAACTGTTAAGATCAAATTCTAAATCCAGATGGAGGCTGGAGGGATCATGTGAGGCTGATATCTCCTCGGTCATGAACACCTCCAGCATCTGGTTGGCCAATGATCCATCGAGATAAATCAGCCAGAAATGTGCCAACTTGGTGAGAGAATGGAAGCGTATTTGTATGATCAGACTGCCTTCTACAGCTTGGATAACGTCCCCATAAGGCTTTAATAAAGCTGTCATTTTCAACAAAATTTGATCCTTAAATTCAGCACTTATATCGTAGATACTCTCACCCGACAGAGCTCTGATGCAAACACATTTCAATTCTCCATCTGGAAAATAATACACTGTTTGCACGATTTGGCGCATAAGCAGGACTCCCAACTAAATAGTTCAGTTTTAATCGCTGTGTGGCGTGTTGTAATAGAAAAGATGACTCACAACTAAATAGTTCAGCTTTTAGTCACTGTGTGGCGTGTTGCTATTGGGAAAGGTGTATAGAACAACACTAGGAAGAAAATTAGGCATGACCATTATATGGCTTTATATGAGTTATTATCGACAGAATTTGCTCTTTTATCTCTGTAGTTATGTTATGGATGACTACACAGGAAGTGGTCCTGATGCACTGAAATTTAAATTCAGCATCCGCATATCCTTTAATATAATATATTTGCGATATTCTCAAGGAAGTATACAACAAAATAATATATGATATCTTACCTGTGAATGATTTCTCCATATTTTCCACTTGTGACAGAGTTTGGTGATCTGAGAAAACAAACACATACAAAGTATATTATATTTATGAATATGAAAAAGTGTTTTCCCATTATTTGAGTGGTATACAGTTTTGTTATTAAAGCATAATTAAATTGTGGATTAATTCTATGATTACCGTTCTTTAATAGATCTTCTTTGTCTTTTAACTCGCGAAATATTTTTGGTTCATTTTGTTGTAAAACTTTCATTAGCGAATTATAGCATTGTTCTGTTCCTATGCCTCGTACAATACGCCACACCACCCAACCTGTCCTCTCCAGGCGATTAATTCGCTGTAGGGATTCCCTGTGTACTGGTTCTATAATCCCCAACACTATCATCTCATCTACCATAGTCAGAGGGTCTAAACGTTCACGTAGATCTGGGTAACTTATCAAAAGAAGAAATTTCTGCCAGGGCTGCATTTCTGAAACAACCATCAAGTGCCTGGTGAATAACTGAAAATACCATTAATTATTATTCCATTCTAGCAACACAATTCAAACACGATATGGTAGATCAGTTGTTGTATTTAAGCGAGTGTCTTTATAACCATATTTGTTGTATAGACGAGTGTACTTTCACAATAAATCAGGGTATTGTTTTAAAAAACCTTCTAAAAAGTTTTAGGAAGATCGCATGAAGTCAAGAGATTACAACTCTGAAGAGAAAAAATAATAACATGTGAGTCATTTGTTCGTATTTGTTCTCAAGAGCTTTTTTATTTATTTACAGTTTTATAAGAAACCAGTATCATGCTCGTGCTTGTTCGGTGACTTAGTTGGCGAGTATGTATGCTAATTTTCAGAACATTTGAATAAATATCTGTGAGTCAAACAATCACAATTATAAGCGACTATTTTGAATGTGATGCGTACCATTTTCCACCGCGTCCTGCAGGTTTGCATAGTGAACACATTGACCAAGTTTCAGAACAAATGAAAATAGAAACAGGCGAGACAATCTCTCTGGCAAGGGAACGCAGACATACTGTTGTACAGATAGGCTGATAAACAGATGTCATGGGGCGAGCACAGCCTTCGGCGCCATTGGCTGAGATAATCGTTCTTCAAAAATGTTGAAATATAAGATTAGGATGAAATACATTGGGGAAATAGTAACATAAATTATATAATTTAAGCAGATTATGGAGCTGACACATACAATAAGTAAATAAAATGGTTGCTAAATGTCGCTTTTAAACCATCATTTAACATGTTTAAGTGATTTGGTAATAAGTAGGTCTATGTAAATGAAAAATGGATGATGTGAGGATGTGGTGATTGGGTACAGTGGCACGCCCCCCCCCCCCGTTCAGCTGCCCTTGAAAAAATTGCATCACAGGTGTAGCCTGTGTACATTATCACAAGGAGAGCATAATATCACACATGATGGGTTTGCGAGAATTCATCTCAACAGGGAGCAGGAAACCCTTCTCGATACCTTGATATCACTGCTGCGGCTAATGTTGTTGTTGTTGTTGCTATCATAACTACTATTGGCCAAAATGAGATTGTTGCTGGGCCAACCTGGTAGTCTGGACGTGGGTCAACATTAAACAAATTTTGTACTGTAGAGGTGCGTAGGGGCGGATCCAGAAAACGATGTGACAATCCAAAAAAATCAAATAATTAGCGCTTTTTAGATCTGGAATTTTGTATTTCGACAGTATATTGCTGACATGGTCAAACCGGTCTAAATCTCTGTTATAGCCTGCCGGATGCCCTTTGCTATCGTTTGCCGGCTCCTGCTGCTTTGTTATCACTTCAAAGGGATGAGCTGGCCTCAAAGTTGTGCAAAGTTAAAGAGCACTAACTAACAATAGCTAACTGTTAATAGGTCCCCTACTGCATTTTCGTTTTGCACGACAGAATAGCGCTAATTTAGAGTTGGTTCAGAGATGTTCTTGAAAAATTAACCCCCCACATACCAGGTGCTTCACTTGGCTGAGTAGTCCGTGTCCCGGATTGCGGGTGTAATCTGTTAAGGTTTAATCTTTAAGGATTACTTTAATGGGAAATCTCTGTGACTGGTATAAAGGGCGGACATTTGTGTATAGATGAAATGTGTTATTTATTACATAGCTGGAGCATCTTTATTTTTTTCATAGTAGGCAAGTTTTCCCACAGTCGATAAACATGCCCTTAAAATACATTTAATTGTTTAAATCGAGGGGGGGGGCGGGGGACTATTCCAAATAATAATTTACGCCCCCCAGTTCCAATTATCCTGGGCACGCCACCGGGGTATGCTGGGCTATGAAGACTGTTTAACTTCACTCACTCGATAAGGGTTTCTGGGCTTGCTTAGGGGATTAACCCCCAGAAATGCTCAAAGCCAGACACACTCTATTGCCAGTAGTTTAATCCGTAAAATCCGTATGTACCGATGGTAAATCCATGAAGCTCCTGCGAAAAATTTTCAGGCTTCCCATCGCAATCGTCAGATATCGCTGCAAATAATAGTTATAATACGGGATCAGACTCGATAATTCTTGATCTATTTTTAACAATAGTGCTGCTAGATTGTTTATTGCTATTTTCGTAATTTTAAAGTTGGAATTTCTAAAGCAATGTCCAGCTTCAAAAGACGAAAAAATATGTTTGTTTATGAAAACAGATATATCGCAAGCTATTTGAGGAACCGAGCATTTTTAAAAAACAATTTTGTCATTTCCAGGGGAATTCTATTTGGATGGAGAACCATGCTTGAAACCGTACATAAGCGGGTCTAGTAAAATAGGGGTGAAATAAACACAACTGACCGCATTGTTGCATGGTGATAACCATTTTGCTGGTCAGATGATGCAGAGGCTTCAGTTCAGGCATCTGTAGCCCATTCAGAAACTCCACCAGGCACGGCCAGCCTTTCCTCTCTACTGTCATCAAAAGTTCAGCTGCACTATCCCGTGGGTTTGTTTTTGTTTTGGCCAAGATCACATGTTCTTCATTAAGTGTAATTTTCCCTTTAGAATATAAATGACCCGTTACCATAGCAACATTGTCTGTCATATTGTCCAGTAATTCCTTCCACATTAAGCGGATTACTTGTTTTGCAGAACCTTGTCGTAGGGAGCCAATATACTGTGTAGAGTCACTCGTACCATTATCATTATTTCTCAGGGTCAAGTCCGGCTCTATATCACCTGTAGATGCTAATAACATGAACACACATTTCATTACAAAAGGTAATAAATTTAAATGCTGCTTTTTTTTTGGTAACATTATATAATTTATAGTGTAATACACAAAACATAGCTACTAATAATACACGCACATTTATTACAGCTATAAGCCACCATATAGTCCAGTCAATGTAGGGTCAAAAATGACCCAACCTAGAACAAATTGCAACGTAATTTTTTGTTATGGCGAAGTATTCAGAAAACATTCAGGGATTCCAGAAAAAAAGTCTACACAAATATAAGTGGGGGAACATTTTCAAAACACCCTTTGAAGTCGACCTCTCATTCAACACATAAAGATTTCAGGGAGAATGTTTTGCGTGGCTGTGAAAGGATTTTAAATTTATATTAATCAAATCGTCGCCTCAGAGCTAAATGATCCTATCTGCCACTCTAACGAGTGTCAGATAGGATCCTTTAGCTCCGAGGCGACGAAAATGTCTTGATGTAACAATAATGTACGCCCACATGCCTATATCGCCATATCCAATATCTAGAACACTTTACTGAGAGCGTTCCAGTTAATTAACACATTGAACTCTAGACGCCAGTCGACCACATTAGTTCATTAAAAATACGAAAAGACCCACCACAAATTCCATAAGTTTTAATATTTTTCAGCTCAGAATCATTAATAGAAAATATGCTAAAATCCAATCGGTTGAAGGATACCTAATTTACATGAATCCAATATGGCCGCCATTGCATGTGCAGAGCACAATTTCATATACGACTTTGAATCGAATATAGGTAGGAGCAAGTGATTATTGATGATTTTCTGGTAATATCATGATGATTCAAGGTTATATTCAAGGTCAAAAGGTCAATTTGAAGGTCAAATGTGGCTGGATAATCTTTTTTCTTGTATTTGTGAGGTAATTCAAGGACAAAAGTAAATTTCAAGGGAACAAAAAGCGAAAATGTGTTTCAAAAAGAAAATAGGAGCCAGTGTCTTATTTTGACTCCAGGGATAAACTATTTCTGGTAGTACTTCAAATAAATCATAACATTCCCACTAGTTAACAGCATCAAAAAAGTCTCACGTGTAAAACAGACCATGGAGCGTGTTACCATGAGAAGAATGATAATTATAAACTAGAAATGTTATGACGTATAGCTGCATGATATGTAATACAATTAATGAACCTACACAGAAACAGGTCCTCTGACAGTCACATGATAGAACAAATTAATTGATATCTAATGTTACATAAAATAAAAAAGTGAACAATGCAGAAACATACAGTACATACACCGACACAACCAGACAGAAAGTTAAAAAAAAACACGAGCAAAATATATTGAAATCTAAGTAAGCTACACCACGCCAAGTAATACGTACTTTTATCTGAGAACATATTAATAGGCCTAAGCAACTAAAAGTATTGCACTATTCTGTAACCTTACTTGATTGATTTGTGGAACATTTGACTGTGTGTAACCACCAAAGTTTCTATTTCACAGGTGCAAACCAAATATGACAGTAGCCCTATAATGAGTGACGATTGTCAATGCGTTGTGGTAGAAGTAGGAAATTCCTTTCATTTGAGCATAATGTTAATCGAATAACGATGAAAAAATGGTTATGTGCTGCTAAGACATGAATGCATTTAAAAGAACAGTGTTTGGCCAAGGCACGCCCTGTTATGCACCGCTGACGCTAAAATGACAGGCGGCGACTATCCTGACATCTATTTTCTAGAAACAATGAGCCGTAATCTGTTCCGGATTACAACAGAGAAGCACACAAATTGACTTTAGGTTTCAGACACAAAATCTTTCATAACTGGTTCACAAAGAAAAATTGTGGGGAGCATCCATTACGAAAAATAGCGTTTCTATTTGGTGGTGTTAGCAACTTAGCATCCCAACATCCACCTCCGTATAGGAGACAGACACCAGTTGAATAATTTTGTTTGTTTCGAATCTAATAAGCACACATTACGTTTATTATGCTCTACTGGAGTGATGTACTTGTTAAAAGTTTAGTGTAGCCTATATCCATCATTGTGTTATACAGAGTCTTCTTATAACATGCATCCTATTGGTATTTCAATAGACGTTGTCAAATTCGAATGTACTACTAAACCCTACGTTGTCGAATTTCACTTCACTAAATACTGGCTAAGGAGAGGAACTCCAAGCACTTCCAATTTGTTTATCGGAGCTATAACGTATTATACTTGCAATAAATTCTTATCTGTGTTTGTTACAAAATCACAGAAATGCATTATCCATTCAAAATAAACAAAAAAAAACAAAACATTTTCCTATTTATATAATTTATGTAAAAATTACATCCTCATATTTTGTTACATTTAATACGTTCAACTTGATCGTTTCACACTGTAGTTGACCTTGAATCATCAAAATAGTATCAGATTTTGTTTCAGTTAAAATCACACCAACAAGAGGTATTCATTCGACTTGTTCCAATTTAAAGTTGTTAAAAATCAAATCTTTGCGTACTTGACCTTGAAATTACCATTTGACCCTGAATGTGACCTTGAATAATAAAAGTTTTGCTAGAAATAGGATTAACCCGTCAAAATTTGAAATTGACCTTATATATGACCTTGAATCACCAAACTAATAACATGGATTATTGAGGCAAAATTACATTTTAAATGTATTACACTTGTTGCTGATCATATTTGGTAAAAATCGCATTTCCACATTTTATGTCTTAAAATTGACATTATGACCTTCAAGATGATTTTAAATCATCATAATATTCCCGGAAAATCATTCTCCTATCACATACACACCAAAAAGAGGTCTTACATTTATTCCCCGCTTTATTTGTTGAAAAATCAAATATAAAAATTATGGTCAACAAATGCAGGCGGCCATCTTGGATTTGTGGAAAATTTGTGTTTCCACCAATTGGATTTTAGATGATTTTTATTATGTTTTTCTTTTGTTTATTCTGATCTGTTTGGTGCTTCATTTTTTGTCATTCAGTGGATTTTAATAGGTTTGATAATTTTTATAATTCAAGGTTTTTTTTATACTAAAAAAATCAGTTTTTGGCTTTTAAAAATATGCTCCCCCCATTATTTTTGTATTCTTTTTATATGTTATGTATATACCCATGTAGAGTCACATGCCATCAAAATAAATTATGTTGCAATTTGTCCTAGGTCAAAGTTCAATTTGACTGGACTCATACTGGACTGGACTCATATGCATTACAATTATAACTAGTCACACTCACGTTTACTACAACTGAAATAACTTACGTTCATCTTCTTCAAGGCGGCTTGAAATATATCCATTATGTTCTAGCAATGATGCTTTGATATTATAATAAGTTGAGCTGTCAAACGCCTTGGTAACGAGAGACAAAAAGCGGCAGACTCTTTCCCTTCTACTGTTCACTTCCAGGATGTGTTGTTTTTGCTTAAAAGTGATTTTTTGCTGTCTAAAAAAGTTATCTACCATAGGTACAACGTCTAGTTCATCCTCCAGAAATTCTGCATTTCGAAGAATTATTTGTTTCAAAAGCAGCGAATCTGAAATTGAAATCTATATATTTTATAACTGTAAATTCGTCCTCACAGTGACCGCACTATGTCGTAGTAATATTTTTAAATTTACACACCACAAATCTCCTCTGTGGTCTAGAGAGGGATCAGGAGCATGCCCCCAGGGTATTTTTTAAATCCAAGGCTTCAAATGGTGCATATTATAGCATATTTCGGCTCAAATATGGTCGTGTTTTTTTGTCAATGGTTTACAGTGGACCACCACTTTACGTGTGGTGAAGGTGGCAATAGAATATCTTACTTGTTGATTGTGATGTGTCGTCTGTGGGGTTAGAAGACATGACAGCGTCTGATTGGTTGTCAGCAGTAGGTGGTGTATTAGGCGTTGTCATATCTACTTAGATAGATAGATAGATTTATTCAGCATTCACATAAAAATTGGGTTAACAATCAGTATGATAAATACATTAAGTATTCAAAATACAATGTGACCACCATTCTGGAACACCAGGGATAAAAACACTGAAAAGTATCCTGGTGCAGGTCACTTATTTTCGCAGTGGTCCCTATATGCTGTTCCAGAGTGGCGGCGACAAGAGCAAGTTATTTTATACTTTCAATAAATACATTAGTTATATCATTGATTCTGTAGTTAGCTACACGTCAATGGTTATATCACAGATAAACTGGTGACTAGGAAAGTCATAGCATTTTCACAAAAAAATACAGCAGAAACTGCCTCGACTAGATGAAATATGAAATGATTATGAAAGTTTATAAATAGTGCATATGATGAAATATATCTTATCGCTGATAATATACACAAATGGAACCCTTATTATTTACAAGGGTTTCTGGAGCAATTTCCTGACTCTGTTTGTTATAAATAAATTAAAACATTGTAAGAAACGAGCTGAATAAAATGGCCTTATAATCTCTTAGAGCACATGAATCGGCAAACATACCTGCCTATATTTATAAGGCTGTATGATTGTAAATGTGAGAATTGCGAATCACTCCGATCTTCAGTAATTAGCTCTTCTCTGAGATGCTTATTGACTCCTTTCTCAAACGAAAGTAAGTCTTCAGCTGATCTCAGAGAAACTGGGAGCGCATTCCATATCTTACCGGCTGAGAATCTAAAAGTCTTTTTCCCCGATGATTTTACGTGGGGTAAAACTACTGATAGAAAACTATTTCTGGTGAAAAAAGAATGTTGATCATTGACCATGGAAATGTCCCGCTTTAAATATTGAGGGGCATTTCCATGGACAATTCGGTACATATTGTTTAGCTTGATTTGTTTAACCCTTTGACTAACTGGGATCCAGTGCAACAAAGTAAACTCTTCTATGCCAATGTGAGACCTAGGGGGGTAGCCTAGAACAAATCTCATAGTATTGTTTTGCAAAATGTGTAGTTTCTTTTGTAAGTCGACCTGGAGAACCTCAAATCATGCGGAGCAGGCATAATCAAAATGACATAAAATTAAAGATGTAGCCAAAAGTTTCCTAGAATTTCTATTCAAATATTTAGCCTGTCTCCATAGAAATTCGAGTCTAGAGTTTCCCTTTTTTAAAATACTTTCAGCTATATATTTCCCTCCCAGTGACTGGTCTAGGCTAACTCCCAGGTATTTCACATTATCTTTGGCAGTAAGTAAGTAAAATATTTGCTTTACTTCACTTTTCGGCCAGTATGGCCATTTAAGTGAAAATTCCAGGTATTACAATATCCCATATTGTATAGTTAAAGTAGTAAAGGAAAGACAAAGCCAATAAAAGCATGATCGTACTAAAATATTCAGTTTAAAGTGTTTGATATGATAAGATGACGATGCTCCTGGCACCTATATGTAACGAGTCTGATGACATGTTGTAGCGCCTGCACTACAACACAGTTTAATGAGTATAAATATATCAGTATAAATAATGTAAAATATAAAGTTATTATAAATTGAACGACTTATCAAGTCACTATATCTCCATGAAATCGGAGTGATTGTGTAAAAACTACAAGTCTAAGTCTAATAATTAAAACATAGAAAATAGGTTACATTCCCGAAGGAACTGAATAATAAAACCAGCAGGGGTGTCCCTGAATAGCTCAAATAAGGAATTAAATGCAAAATACTTCCTTCTGATGTGCGCATATTTCGCACAACTGAGAAGGACATGTCTTACAGTGAGACGAGTATTGCAGCACATAGGTCGCAATTCTCCTCTCAATAAATAGCCGTTTGTGAAATAGGCATGGCCAATTCTGGCCCTGCATAAGACAACGTCATCTCTTCGGCGTTCCATTGGTGTAAAAGATCGCTTAATGATTGGTTGTGCCTCGAACAATTTGCTGGCGACATTAATGTTCCATTCACCTTGCAAAATGTCATCAAGGTAGACAGAGATGTTGTACTTGAAATCAGTATATGGTATATAATAAAACTGTTTCGTCTTATCCAGGGCAGCCTTGGCCAAAACATCAGCCCGTTCATTGCCCTGTATTCCAATATGGCTGGGTACCCAGCAAAAAATAATGTCCTTGTGCCCAGACAAGTAGTGACACATATGCAAAATATTGGAAACAATTGGGTTGTTGAGTTTTTGACTCTTAAGAGCCTGCAATGAAGATAGCGAGTCTGTGATGATCATGAACTCCTCGTCACTACTATCCCAGATGTATTCGGTGGCAGCTTCAATAGCTAACAGCTCTGCTGTGCAAATTGAAGCCTCATCGTTGATGCGGCAGCTAAATTCATGATCATCACAGACAAAGGACATAGCTGTCCTCTTGTCTTCCTTTGATCCATCAGTATACACCTTCCGGTGCCTCGGAAATCTACAAAATAACTCAAGCAACATGCTCTGGAAGACAAGGGGACAGGTGTCTCCCTTCCTGAGATCTGAGAGGTTAAAAAGTATATTAGGCTGTTGAAGAAGCCAAGGTGGACATTCTGGTGAGCGTACAACGCTAATTGCGTCGAGCTCCACCTCCATGTCCTCCAGATGGGGTTGGAGTCTTATACCCAAAGGAGGTATAGTCCCTGGCTTGTTATTAAACAATCTCTTGTATTCAGGGTTGACAACACACGAGTATGCCGGGTTCTCAGGATTTGCTTTCATTTTCATATAGTATTGCAGGCTCAGCTTCAACCGGCGAGTCTCTAAAGAGGGCTCACCGGTCTCCACCTGAAGACTTTCGATGGGTGATGTTCGAAATGCCCCTGAGCATAATCTTAAACCTTGGTTTGCGATTGGATCAAGTACTGCTAAGTACGATCGTCTCGCTGAACCATAAACAATACAACCATAATCCAGTTTGGATCTGATGTGAGACCGGTTAATCATCAGTAAGGTTGTCCGGTCACCACCCCAATCCTTGCTGGATATAACTCGTAGTTATAGAAATATGACGTGCTCTTCAACAGTAAGCTGTTGTCCATATAGTTTGAGATCGGGCTCAGGCTGTAAGCCATTTTTTTTACAAAAATGTACACATAAAGTTTTTGTGGGAGGAAATTTAAAGCCGTTCTCATCCGCACAAGTCACCAACTCACGAGGCAACCTTGCAGGCGCCGCTCAATTATTGCCATATTGCTTGACTGGCAGTAAACAGCCAGATCATCAACATATAACGATTTTTCTATATCGTCTGGTAAAGCATCAATTATACTGTTTATTTTAACGGTAAATAAAGTTGGTGAAAGGATACTTCCTTGTGGGACACCCTCCTCCTGTGGATTTAGTGAAGAGTGGGTGTTTAAATTTTCTCCCCTTCAAAAAATTGTCAATGAATAAGGGTAATCTACCCTTCAGGCCTATTTCATGGAGATCTTTCATGATACCACCCTTCCATGTGGTATCATAGGCCTTTTCTAAATCAAAAAATATTCCAACTGTATGTTGGTTTTTAACAAAACCTTGACGGATATAAGTCTCCAGTCTGACCAAATGGTCTGAGGTGCTTTTTCCTTTTTTAAAACAACATTGATATTTAGTTATTATGTTATTGTCTTGTAAAAACCATGTGAGACGATGATTGATCATGCGCTCCATGATTTTGCAAAGACAACTTGTCAATGCTATTGGCCTATAATTATTAGGATCTGTTCGATCTTTTCCAGGTTTAGGGATCGGGATCACTGTTGCTTCTCTCCATCCATCTGGGAAATCCTGAGATTGCCACAGATCATTCAAGAGTAGAAGCAACAGATCAAGTGATACATCAGGCAAATGTTTCAGAAACTGGTAGAGAATTTCATCAGGGCCAGTTGCCGAATCAGTTGTCTGAGCGATAGATTTAATTAGTTCTCGTTTAGAGAAATTAACATTGTACTTTTCGTCATTATCTGACTCAAAGTCCAATGTGTTCTCCTTCTCCTTGTCCCTAATCTTTCGAAATTTTTCCTGATAATGATCTGGCGATGATTTAGCAGCGAAGGATGTCGCCAGCGTTTCTGCAATATCCGTTTTATAGGTTATTGTGTCAGAATCAGTGACAAGGTACTTGATGGTTTTATCTTTCCTCTTGCCACTGATTCTGCGCAGCATTTGCCAAGTATGTTTTGCCGATGTATTATTGTTTAGTGTGGAGACATATGCTCTCCAAGATTGCCGCTTGGCTTCACTGATTGTGCGGAGAGCTTTAGCGTAATCTTTCTTATATCCGTCAAGGTTTTGTCTAGTTGGATGTTTTTTAAATTTTTGCAAGGATTTTTTCCTTTTGTCTATTGCCTTTCGGCAACCTTCATCAAACCAGGGTTTGTCGAGTTTTTTGGGAACTGTCGAGGTTTTGGGTATGCTTTTATCAGCTATATTGTGTAACTTGGCTGTAAAAAGGGCTCTAGGGTCATCAACCCCCTCTTCATTCTCAAATTGAGAGATTGTGAGGCTCTCCCCACAAGACTGTTGGAAGGCCTCCCAATCTGCTCTGTGCAGCCTCCAATGCTGCACTCTTTCTTCAACAATAGAGTTGTTGCTCTCTATAAATATAGGATAATGATCACTGCTACAGAGATCCTCGTTGACCCTCCAAGTGAATTCCAAATATAAATCGGGATCACACAAGGATAGGTCAATGGCTGTTGCAGATACTGAAGCAGGGTGCAAATAGGTGGTGGTATCATCATTAAAAATGCAGAGGTTTTCCGCTGTGAGGAAGTCTTCTATTATTCTGCCCCGTGGATTGATGTCTCTACAGCCCCACATTGTGTGGTGCCCGTTAAAATCTCCCAGTAGCATGAAGGGTTTGGGCAATTGTTTTACCAGCTGCCTCAATTCCACAACATCTACTGAGCGGTTTGGGGGTAAATAAACAGAGCATATCGTCATTGGCCTGTGACAGTTTATGTTAACCGCCACAGCCTGTAAAGTTGTATTCAACGTGATCTGTTGATGTAGTGTTCCATCCTTTACAAGGATGGAAACCCCCCAGCAGGCCCTTCCATTATTGGCAGGGCCAAAACAATTGATTATTGAATAGTTTTTAAAACGTATGTTAGTGTTAGGTTTTAAGTTAGTCTCCTGCAGGCACACAGCCGATGGGTTGTGTTCCTGCAGAAGAATAGCCAGGTCATTGTAATTTGATCTTAAACCTCGACAAATCCATTGTATAATTTTGTGGGCCATTATGAATTTTTATGCCTCCCTGGTTTTATCTGTGCTTGGAGTGCAGCGACGGTGTCGGGAGATACAAATACCTCGTTATCGCTGCTTTCATCACCATCTACACACTCCATGGATTCGTATCTGTTATACGTGGCGATCCAGAATAGTAATGGTCCCAAGATGGATTCCTGCGGTACACCGCAGGGAACCGCCATGGGATCAGAAAAAATACCATCAACTTCAGTCTTCTGAAATCTATTTTTTAAATATGATGAGAACCAAGATGTTGAAAGATCATCCAAACCAATAGCTTTCAGTTTATTTAACAATATTTCATGATCGACAGTATCAAAAGCTTTTTGAAGGTCGATCATGACCATGCCAGTATAGTTTCCTTTATCCATATCAAATCTGATTTGGTCTGTCAGGTGTGCTAAGCAAGAATCGGTGGAATAAGAATTCCTAAAACCTGATTGATAATCATACAGTAGTTTTTCAGATCTTAAATAATTTTCTAACTGTTTATGTACAGTGTTTCTAGAATTTTTGACATGACAGTTAAAATAGAAACAGGCCTGTAATTCCCAGGCTCTGACTTTGCATTTTTCTTATAAAGAGGAACAACCCTTGCTGTTTTCATATCATCGGGTATACGCCCTGAATATAAAGATAAATTTATAATATGTGCTATTGCACTAGATAAGGGCAGCTGCAGCCTCCTCGTATCTGGCTATAATCTTCGGGCGGATTGCCAGTGGCGTACCCTGGTTCCTCCGCTCAACAGCGGAGCCAATGCAGCACCCGCATCAGTGCTGGCGCTGATGTAGGCCGTGGTAGCCTTAAATAACCGGCAATAGCGTGTTTGACATTAGGTCTCTCACGTGGGATGAATGGAGTTACCCAGAGGGAGTGATCCTTCCTATTGTTACTCTGGGGACTATCCGACCCGAGGATAGCGGAGCTGTGCAAAATGCCAAAGAGTTTCATCATTAAATTGTACAGCGAAACTCAAGTCTCCGGCCGTCTGGGCATGTCTGGGGGTATATCCCCTAGACATGCCCAGAACCCCTTATCGGGCGAGCGAAGGAAAACGCTCTCAATAACCCACCATGCCCTATCACCCCCACCCTCACATCATCTGTACATCATTCATCTCATCAATTGACTACAACGTTTTTATCGTATTACAATGTCACTTAAAAGACCTTTTGTGCCGAAAAGTGACGTAAAGCAAAGATTTACTACTACTACTAAATTGCACTAGATATTTGATTTGCCCCATCCTTGAGAAACCTAGCTGACAGCCCATCCAGACCAGTAGCTTTACTAACATTCAAGCTAAGCAAAGATTTTAGAATGTCTTCCTCTCCGACAGGAGAAAATTTAAAAGAGTTTTGTTTAGCACCTTTATCCTGGTTATATTTATAGACAAAATTTCCAGCATAACCACCAGTTATGTTTGATAGTTTGCCAACGAGACTAGCTGCCACAGTAGTAAAAAAAGTGTTAAAAATATTTGCAACAGTCATTTTATCAAAAGTGAGTTTGTCTTCAGATAATAAACCTATACATTTTGCACTGCTCTTTAATTTAGTAAAACCTAGAGATTTCACAGCTTTCCATATGTCTGTAGATGAATTCTTGCATTCTGAAATTTTGTTGTAAAAATAGTCTCTTTTTACCTTCTTTATGTTGTACTGGACCCTGTTTCTCAAGTTACAAAAATATTTATAATTTTTATCAGTTTTATTTTTCCGAAAAGTTTCAAGGGCTTGATCTCTTGCCCTGATATCATCAAGTAATTCAGATGTAATCCATGGCTCAGATCTCTGTTTTAACCGTTTTTCTTTGAGAGGTGCAATTTTATCAACCACAGACATAAACAGATCTTTAAAATTTGACCACGCTACATCAACATCATCACAATTTATGACTCTGAACCAATTTATTTCACTGAGTTTTTCATTAAAAATTTCTGTCGAGTAGTTCTTCATCGACCTGGAACGTATAGTGTTATGTTTATTAAATTTTGTTTTAGGACTATGCCTTGTACAATACGTAAGAAAATGATCGCTGATGCCAATGGGAATTACCCCAGATTGGCTGATTTTTCTTCATCAGAAACAATGATCACATCTAGTATTGAGCTACAAGTAGGTGTAATTCTAGTCGGTTTTTTGATAACCTGAACCCAGTTACAAATATATAGAAAATGTTTTATAGCCTGATATAAGGGTGACTGTGTTTTTGAAACATCAGAATTTAAATCCCCTAGTAAAAAACATTCTAATTCTAAAACACGATCTTTTTGTGTAAGTATACTACTTCTGGTGTAGTATCAGCAGTATGTGATGTATTAGTCATTGTCATATCTACTAATTCTTCTGATGTAGTATCAGCAGTATGTGATGTACTAGGCCTTGCCATATCTACATCTGGTGGTGGAGTATCAGCAGTCTGTGATGTACTAGGCGTTGCCATATCTACTTCTGGAGGGGTAGTATCAGCAGTATGTGATTCCATATCTACTTCTGGAGGGGTGGTATAGGCAGTATGTGATGTACTATGCGTCTGATTGGTTGTCAGCAGTATGTGATGTATTAGGCGTTGCCATATCTACTTCTGGAGGGGTAACTAACTAGTATCAGCAGTATGTGATGTACTATGCGTCTGATTGGTTGTCAGCAGTATGTGATGTACTAGGCCTTGCCATATCTACTTCTGGAGGTGTGGTATCAGCAGTATGTGATGTACTAGGCGTCTGATTGGTTGTCAGCAGTATGTGATGTATTAGTCATTGCCATATCTACTTCTGGAGGAGTGGTATCAGCAGTATGTGATGTACTAGGCGTCTGATTGGTTGACAGCAGCAGGTGATGTATTAGTCATTGCCATATCTAGTTCTGGTGGTGGAATATCAGCATTGTGTGATGTGTTAGTCATTGCCATATCTACTTCTGGTGGTGAAATATCAGCATTATGTGACATAATTACCAATAAATACTGTACCACTGTATAACTTAATAGAAATCTAGATATGTGTATATATCACATTATTTGCCTCTACTGGCCTAATACTGGGCCAATACATAATATAAACATAATATAAATGCTGTATTGGCTCAATACAGTGCCAATGTGAAAAACGTAATCCGGTCCAAGTGAGCTATTTGTATCGGGTCAATGAGGGTAATCCCCAGGCAGAAATCTGTATATTTTAAACCTAAAGTCACATGGGTCTCAAGACCACTTATCACTGCTTGTAGACAAGTGGTCACCGTCGATTTTCCGACCCAGAAAACACGAGACATTGATTCAATGTTGTTTTAATGCCCAGCGTTAGAACAATAGTGCGTCAACGTATCGTGTTTGCTGGGTAGTTCCCATAGTCTCGTGCATTATTAGCTCCCGCCGTCACCGTAGGTGAGACGGAGGGAGCTATGGATTCCGCCTCCGTTTTTTTTTACCTCTTCTTTTGCCTATAACTATAACTGTAAGAAAATAAGCTAGAATAACAATTTTTGGTATGTGGGTTACTTCCAGGTGGCTAATTTTACAGGTTAAAATATTTTTAATCTGAATTCAATACGCAAGGTCGCAGAGGAGAAGATGATGATGTTACGGCGTTGGGCCGTCCGTAAACAATTCGTTTCCGAAGCATATCTCTGAAAGTACTTGTCCGATTGTCTTCAAATTTTATACACAACACCCCTAGGGGGTCTAGTTGTGCCTTTTGGGGTATATGAACTTTGACCTACTTTTGGCTCAGAACTATGACCTATTTAGACGTTTTGACGCACACTTTGTTTCCGGAGCAGATCTCGAAAAGTACAGGGCCGATGACAGTCATATTCCACATACATGTTCTCTAAGGTCCCTAGTTGTGCCTTTTCAGGTTTTTGGACCTTGACCTTGAAATTGACCCAGCACTTCGACCTAATTTATAACATCGGTAAATCCGACTGAAATATTTTGTGGAATATCATGAAAACCGCTCAAGATAGCTACACCATTACTATAAAACAAATTGTGAGGTTTCAGGAGAGGATGCATCTTGAAAATTTTCAAGTCGATAAAATTAAAAATGGCCGCCTATCGGCCATTATTCACCTCGACAGGCCTGATATTCCGGAATATCATGAAAACCGCTCAAGATAGCTACACCATTACTATCAAACAAATTGGCAGGTTTCATGAGAGGATGCATCTTGAAAAATTTCAAGTTGATAAAATCCAAAATGGCCGCCTATCGGCCATTATTCACCTCGACAGCCCTGATATTGCCGAAGATCATGAAAGCCGCTCAAGATATCTACACCATTACTATAAAAAAAATTGTAAGGTTTCAGGGGAGGATGCATTTTAAAAAAAATTAACTCAACCAAGTTCAAAATGGCCGCCAATCGGCCATCATTCACTTTCACATGGCCGTTATTTGGTGAACCGTGCTAGATGGCAAGACCATTACTATAAAACGAAATGTGAGATTTCAGATGAGGATGCATCTTGAAAAAAATTGACTTGATCAAGTTCAAAATGGCCGCCTTTTCGGCCATTATTCATTTTCACATGGCCGATATTTCGTAAACCGTGCTAGACGGCTAGACCATTACTATAAAAAAAAGTGTGAGTTTTCGGGGGAAGATGCACCCTGAAAATTTTTAACTTACGAATTCAAGATGGCCGACAATCAGCATTATTTACCTCGATAGGCCTGATATCAGGTAAACCGTGCTAGATAGCTAGATCATTACTATAAAACAAAATGTGACGTTTCGGGAGAGGATGCCTTTTAAAAACTTTCGACTCAATCGAATTCAAAATGGCCGCCTATCGGCCACTATTTACTTTCACATTGCTGATATTTGGTAAACCGACTTAGATAGCTGGACCATTACTATAAAACAAAATGTGAGATTTCAGGAGAGGATGCATCTTTAAAAAAATTGACTCGATCAAATTCAAAATGGTCACCTATCAGCCATTATTCACTTTCACATAGCCGTTATTTGGTAACCGTACTAGATGGCTAGACCATTACTATAAAACAAAATGTGAGATTTCAGGAGAGGATGCATCTTGAAAAATTTCGACTCGATCAAATGCAAAATAGCCCCCTATCTGTCATTATCTACTTTCACATGCCCAATATTCTGCAAACCGTGTTAGATGGTAGTCCATTACTATACAACAAAATTTGAGGTTTCAGGGGAGGATGCACCCTTAAATTTTTAAACTAGTTTATGTCGAATTCAAAGTGACCGTAAATCAGCTATTATTTACCTCGATTTGCCTGATATCGGGTAAACCCTGCCAGATAGGTAGACCATTACTGGGATACTGATTAGGATCATTAATTTCAATGGAGGTTTGCAATCTCTGACAGACTGTCTAGTTCTTATCTTACTCTTAGACTGAGCTTCTTAGAGCTAGTTGTCTTGCGTCTTGATTTTTGACCTAGCCTAGGACTACATTAATAACTCTACACAAAATTGCTTAAATCAAGTTTTGATTCGGAGCGGGAGCTCCTGGACTTATGTAGTCTTGTTTTATCATTATACGTGCTTTAAAAATGAATTCACTTGGTGATCTCGGTATATTTAACCAATAGTTGTGTTGTTTTAAATTCTAATTTTCCCTGTATCCCATTTTGCTGGTACTATGTGCATGCAAAAGTTAAATTTACATTGTTTGGTCAACAAATGATGAAAGAGTATGAAATGGAATGGAAATAATGATTGACTACCCTTTTCGGACCGAAGGGCCATTTTGTGCCAGAAAGCATATTTCAAAGATCTCACAAATGAAGTGATAAATAGAGCACAACATTTTTATTTATATAAAATACACTAGATTCAAATCATTCGGTAAAACATCTTAGGTGAAGTAGTTGGTGCTGAATGAATAAATTAAGTGATGATGCTAAATAATCACGAAATATTTATATACCGCAGTAGTTCGCATTAAGATATCAGAAACAATACATCATCTGAATTTTGTCTAGATCACCATGGCGTTAATAACCCTTGAAGTGTTGAAATATGTTTGTATAAATTATGGACACCAAAGGTTTTTTTCGATTTGAACTCGTCATAAAGTAGTTAGCTCGTTCGCTTCATTTGAATTCCCATGTTATGGATCGACTTTAAATGTCAGAATCTGACGTACATAGAAGTCAGATTCTGACGTCTAAAAATGATTTCATTACGTTGATTTCCGTATTAATACACCTCATCTTGAAATCATAATACTGTCTTATGCTGATCAGAAAGATGTTTAATTAATACTATTGATGATTTTTAAAGTGCGAACATTTTATGACATGGCGGGGTTATGGAGTGCGGGTCCTTTAGTCAACATGATTGAGGGCCTTCTAAAATAATGAAACAGGCCTAAATATATAGACAATATCACCTGGTGTTTTCAGTATTGGCACTAGTATTTTGTTGAGGTGGCCAGTATTTTTTGGAGGCCGGAGGCCGAGGCAAAATACGGCCACCGAAACAAAATAATAGGGCCAATACTGAAAACACAAGGGTAATGTTGCATTTATTATATGGGTAAAATCAAAAATTGGGGTAATTTTGCAGCATCAAAAATGGCAGTGAGGTGACCATCAAAGAGGAGGAAAACTACCTGATGGGTTTGGTGCACTGATCCCAATAGAGCATAAAAAAATCACTGGCTGCGCTAAAAAAATTTTTTTCGCTTTAAAAACGTAATTTTAAAAAAGTTGCAACATTCCAATTACTACTCCGTTACCAAATCCAAATCATTTCAAAAATGATGTTACTTTGCTGAGCTTGACATCACACTTTTAAACGTGATATCCTTATTGAAGCATAATACTAAACAATCGTACCTCAAAACTGCTGAAAATTTGGGAAAACAAAAATCCTTATTTCAACTCCGTTACCACGCCAAAAAATACTCAACTCCGTTACCAAATGCTTGGCTCGACATAAATATAAACTGTATATTCTCTTATCATAACATCGATCATAAATGGGTGCTCTATTTATATGGGGACAACGAGCCATGGATGTTTTAAAAGACTAAATCACCAATCATTATGTCTGTAAAATCCATAAATTTGGCAATTCACTACTCCGTGCCCTTTTCTTGGTAACGGAAAAGAGTGGAACGGAGTAGTAAAATTAACAGTATTCTCAGGATTATTGAAAATATAAGGGCAATAATTTAAAGATATATTATACGGGTGGAAATAGTCCCCATAGCATCTGTTCTAGGCATGCAAGCATGTGATTTGAGCTAAGTGACAGTAGTTACCCCCAAATCTATGCATATTACACAAATATGTGCACAGATAGATAGCTATTTCTAAATTCTCACGATCACATGTAGTAAATCAGCAGCAGGATTATAATTAATTAAATGTTAACCTGTTGCATTGATAGGGTTAAAGAGCAGCGTGTGTCAAGGGGATTAGTTTTAGAGATCGAAATATTGTGCCAATGTATTTTTAATGATGGTGGTTCCTTTGTGGAAAAGTAGTGTTTGGTCAATCAGTTGAGTTCTCTTATCAGTGGACCCATGATGATATTCAGTGCTAGAGTGTTCCATAAGTTTAGATGGTGAACCAACGCTGAACGGGCAATGGGCTACACCTCAGGCAACAGCAGCCTGATGCTGTTGGCGTCGCTTGGTTCTGAGAGTGCGTAGCCTACCTGTGTCTGTGTCACGGGGGCAGTCTAGCAGTTGGTGATTAGTTACTCAGTCAGTCAGTTAGTTGAGAGAAGCCTAGTTACTATTCTAGCCTGGACAAGCCTTACACAGGGCCGACTATGTTATATTATTAGAAGACTTGAATTGAACTTGAAATTGTAATGAAATTGTGTATCAATAATTGTGAACTGTGTGCTAATATCTGTACTCTACATAAAGAACAATAAATAATTGAATTGATTAAGAACCTCTCACTTGGAACATCATTTACTAAACCTATGAAATAATATAGGTACAAAGATCCCAGATCCCCATATGAGTAAGTGCTGCAATCGCATTTACATTTGGTAGAAGAACCTGAGGCCGAAGATATCGAAAGAATGAAAATTACTTGTGGAAAACTAGATCAAATGTCGATCAAATCATTAAAATTGTTATATTTATATTATTGCAGAAATATACCATGGGCTGAAAGTACAAGACCTCCCCAGAGGACTTTGAAACGTAAAAATAACCATTTCAACGTAATTAGGTTATCCAAATTAATCGAGAATGAGGTATTACATTAGATTCTAGGGCTACTATGTGCAAAGTTAGAAATTCAAGGTGGCCATTGGCGGCCATTTTGAATTTCAGCGGTCATATTGGATTTTATGGGTAGGAATGAAAAACATCCATAACAGAAATTTATACTTAAATCCTTGGCGACATTTGTGCAAATTTTGTTGCTTTCACCCAAAAATGCAAGATCGTTGTGATATTTCAAGCTATTTCAAGCCTTTTTAAGTTAACTTACGTTTTTCGGCTGATAATCAACGCTGTTTCCTTATAGATCTGGCAGGTTGTCAGGCACCACCAAGTAAACTGTGATCAGGTTAAATAATATAGACGTGTCTGGGTGTAGTTCTTTCTCACGTAAACAGTCTGTGTAATGTACTTTGCGTATTTAGAACCCAGCAAACACGACACATTGAAATAATGTTGATTTTCTGCGACGCTGGCCAAACGTTAAACCGAGATTGTTCCAATGTATCGTGTTTGCTGGGAATACTTGTTTTTCATTGTGATAACCAGTAATGATTACTTCATTGTTTCGGTCCAGGTTTACTCCCTTGTTGTCCCTTCTGGATCCAGACAAGTTTTCAGGTGTCGCCAATCATGTGTAAAGTAAGGGGAATTTACACAGTCAATACACGCGTTATAACCAGGTAGAAAACCACACTTCATTGATTTGCTTGGCCAACAAATTCCATACATGGCATATTCGTGCTTGCAAAGTCTATGGTCAGGTATACTTTAAATGCAAACGACAGTATCTGCTCACTTTACAAGTGATCAGATACTGCATTTTGCCTTTGCAGAGCAGGACAGGCGAGGTTCCCAGCAAACACGACACGTTGAAACAATGATGTTTTAATGGGGCTGCTTTAATAAGTAATCAAGTTACCACACGGCTTATGGGTCAATAAAATCAATAATTTATGTTGTAAGATGTAATACCTGATCTAGTTTGATGACTATTTCCTTTCATTTGGCCTGGATTGGTTTTGCCTTTCTAATTCGTTAAAATATATAAATTCATCCATGTTTCTGAAGTTAGCCACACATTACCAGATGAGTGAGTGAGTGAATATTGCTTTACGTCGCTTTCTGCACAATCATGGCAATATCGCGACAGAAGGAAGCCCGAAGTCGGGACTATGCCCTACTCTTATCAAATGACTCTAAGAGTTCTTTGTAGTGCACAGTACCACAAACGGCACTGCACACTCTAGGCCTTTGAACAGTTTGGAACGCTGTATATTGCACAACCTCGATGAGAAACATCCGAACCGACCTGGATTCGAGTTTCGAGCCACAACCGAATTGAATGAGCCATCGGGGCTGGCTACATTAACAGATTATACGTGATTCCATTGATGTAGGTTAAATATTAACATTTATAGAAGCCACACAGAGCTAAATAGCAATGGCTTGCATTATCATACACTCCTATTGATAGCCGTTATCCTGTTGTCAAGGGCAGTAAGGCCACTATGTTTTTTTCTCTGTTTTAGATGAGCACGCGCATTAGATTTAGGCCGCGCATTACCAAAAAAACATGTGGGTTTTTTTCTGCCCAACGCGCGCATTGGGGTGTTGCCTATTTCCGAAACATTAAATTTTGAGGGATAGAAAACATTTTTTCTCGTCGCCCTCATTTAATTTTTTCAATAATTGGTCAAAAGTTCTTTTATTTGGTCGCCCTCATTAAATTTTCAAAAAATAGGTTCAATGTTTTTTTTCTCAAATGTTTTTTTTCGCACTCCCTCCTCAGATTTTGGATTTTATCTGATCTAAAACAGATAAATAAATAGTGGCCTAACCTGTCCTGCCGGCATACATCATAGGATAAATAGCTATACAAACCATATCAAACATGATACGTTAACACAATGCTGGTTTTATATTAAGGTTGCGTCATTTAGTTGTGGGTCTCGGTACCGAGACACAACTTCAAGTGGTTAAAAATGTAAATTTCATAATTCAGCGCTTCGCGGATTAATCGATGGATTCAATCTGGGAGAGTCCTTATTCTGACGAATAATAATAGTAAGTAAAATGGTGGCTATTTAATTGACTTAGTAATAGGTTAAAACTGTACAATATGTAGATGACAAAGGAGTGATGTATACATGATGACGTGAGGGCATGTACATCTCCAAACAAATAACACAAAAATATAGAATTGTTGTAAACTTTACATACCTGGCAGACCGCAGTGTAAACTTCTGTGAAGGGTTTATAGTATTCATGCTAGACTTCTCTCGGACTCTGCTGCGCTAGACCAACGATACTTGATCTGGATCTGTTAATTAGTTCGGTTCATCACGTCTAATCGAGTTGAGTAGTGCATCCTGGTATCAGAGTGTTCAAGAATTGCTACTTAGACATCCTAATAAATACCAACACGAAATAACACCAGAAGATGCTGATAGCGGGCACCTCTTCTGAAACTAAGTAGCTGAATCTATGGTGATCAACACGCATAACAGTGGACATTGTGTTTCACATCGAACAAATTGTGAAAAACTAACCTGCTTATCATTGATGACGCCCGTCTGTTAGACAACTAAGGCCAGTATTCTCCAAGCTGACTACCCAGCTCTTATGTATCTGATTGGTCGAAATGACTATGTCGACCAATCACATGTTTAGATCTCTTATCAGCTGATTTGGGATATCAGCGTGGCTGTATACACTATGTGTGTATTTAATATGCTAGCCATATTGGTGAAGGTCCTTCAGTTATACCATGGGGATAGTAGATATTATACACATACAAGTGTCTCTTCATTATCGTTTTAAGCTAATATTCAGTGCTGGTTTAATGCTGGGCTAGCGTAGTACACAATGGCCCATCATTAAACCAACACTGGATCAAAGTCTGGTGTTTGCTGGTTTGGCAGTCATCCAGAAACGCTCTGCCACGCCGACACACCATAATTCATGTTTCATATTCTGTGTTGAAACTAGATAACCTGGCACTCACCATCTGTTGGCTCTAGATATTTTTAGGCGCGTGGCCTACGTGATAATCCTCACGCCCGCCTGCTAGATAACCTGCCGCTCACCATATGTTGTCTCTTTTAGCGTGTGGCCTACGTGACATTCCTCACGTCCGCCCGCTAGATAGCCTGCCGCTCACCATATGTTGACTCCAGAGGTCTTTTGGAGTGTGGCCTACGTGACATTCCTCACGTCCGCCCGCTAGATAACCTGTCGCTCACCATATGTTTGCTCTAGATGTCTTTTGGCGAGTGGCCTACGTGACAATCCTTACGTCGCCCGCTAGATAACCTGCCGCTCACCATATGTTGGCTCTAGATGTCTTACAACGTCTGGCCTACATGAGAATCCTCACGTCCGCTCACTAGATAACCTGCCGCTCACCATATGTTGGTTTTAGATGTCTTCTGGTGTGTGGCCTACGTGACAATCCTCACGTCCGCCCATAGATAACCTGCCGCTCATCATATGTTGGCTCTAGATGGCATTTGCCGTGTGGTCTACGTGACAATCCTCACGTTCGCCCATAACCTGATTTGACCATTTGAACATTTGTTGGTCCTAATCAGGATAAATCAATCATTCTGATCAAGAGAGTCAGACAATTCAATTACTTTAATTTAAATCTTCTGTAGCGTCTATCTCCTCTAAGGACCGAGATCAGATGTGCGACAGACCAAAACAATATTCCAAAAGTGTCCATATTAAAGCAAGGTCCACAACAGACTGCCGGGCAGTGAATGAGCTAGGGTCCCAGCTAACACAAAACATTCTGCTACACTGCTAACAGTTCTCAAAATGTTCTCGATTTGTTCTTGTGATATGAGAACATTTGCGTATCATTCGGGGAATATTCTGTATCAGGGAATATTATACACATGTTCTAAATATGCTTCCAGTTAACAATTATCTCGATTTGCTCTTATCAAGGGAACATTTGCCTAACATCCAGAGAATATTCTGCATCAGAAAACATCATACAAACGTCCCAAGAATATTTCCATGGATCCAAGTGTTGGAAGCAACTTTTTTTTGTTGTGGATGCCAATATTTAGTGGGAGAAAATGCGCATGTATGGAGTTTGACTGCTGCGCAGTTCAGATAGGTTGGCTCTTGAATAGTCTGAATTTCACAATTTTTCGTAGTAACCAGGTAAATACAACGTGATCACAGCTTTTCGACAACAGTTTATCTCGCAGGTCTACATAGTCTGTTATTACGGACTACTATATGTGTAAATACAAAACGATAAAGTAATAGCTCAACCAATGACTTCTATACATATGTATAAATAAACACAATGGCCTAAGCCGACTCGATCAATGATAGCGCATTCATGTATAGGCTTATACCCCGCGAACACAATACATTGATCCAATGTTGGTTGATGTTGTACCATCGTATAGGACGCTGACCCAACATCAAACAACCGTTGGCCAAACGTCTCGTGTTTGCTGGATCATAACAACACTCATCGGAGAACGCGGATCTAGGTTTCTAAGAAACAAAACATCATTTTTAAAGATTTAGTATTGTGGGGAGCCTCCGTGAGCGAGAGGTAGCGTGCTCGGCCTCAGACCACCAGCGCTTTAATTTCAAATCCTGTATCTGGAGGATAGAGTCATCTCACTATCCTCAGGAGGTCGTCCTGGCCCAGTTTACTCTATATGTGGCCTAAAGCCCCATTCACTCATTGATTTTTATGCTCGTCGGTGGCGGATTATAATGGATCTGTTTTCAAAAGTGAAACGTATAGTTTTCTAGTCTCAAATTGCATTCTGTTAAATGTCGTTTAATTTGTATTGCTATATTTTCGACAGGTGTATTGTCATTGTAATCACTAAGTGGTATGATTTGAAAATTGACTGGCGATAAACACATGCCGTGGCACACTACTGAATGAATGAATGGGGTTTCAGGCCACCTTTGTGCACATATTTAGGCACACAACTAACATCGGCTGTAACAACTACACCACAGGGAGGGCTGAAAACTGTGATGAATGTTGAGAAAAAACCTAATTACTGAAGAAATGAACTGAATACTTTACTTATTACTTATTCTGAAACTGAATCTATGTGTGCTGCCGTGTTTGACCTGAGTTTAGGGGACATACACCAGCAGCGAGGCAGTGACCAGAAAGTAGTGAAGATGGTGAAACCTCTGTATAATATTATTGAAAAAATGGTTTAGAATAGATAGGAAATAGGCAAGGCCGATTCTTTAACTGTTACTTTGTTAGGACGTTATTAACCCTTCAGGCGCCGAGTTATGTAATTTATATTGTCACCCACTTGAACTTGCGTCCTGCTGACACGATTATAGCTGTGGTCAACGCTCAAAGAATTACAATTTGCCGAGAATCCTAACAAACAAACAAACTAACAAATTTTGTGCAATTGGTCACCTTAACTCCTATCTCCGAGTTACTATGTTTAGTCAAGTGGTTTCTATGAAAAACAGTTTTTGTATAAGACTTAGTCTCGTTATTGTAACTATTATGTTTTTTTCGCGCCTAGCGACCAAATGGTCTCAGTGAGAATCTCCAGGCAAATTATGTTTTGACCTATATTTTATATATCTTCGTTTGTCTGTCTGTCTCTGTCTGTCCATTTTGTGGTTGTCCTGGACAACCATACTTTTTACTCCTTGATACAAACACTGGTCATGTTTGCTTTACGGAGGGAGGATGATTCAATACAGTCTATAATCGTTTTTAGTGTTTTATTTGTCGATCAAATCACTTATATTGCGATTGAAATGGGGTGTTTAGAAATAAAATTTTGAAAATGTTTGGTCTCAAATTAAACAAATATGAGTAATTTTCACCCACTTGAATTTGTGGGTTGCGACACAAAACTTCCAGAGGGTGAAAATTCCATGTATTTAATTTAGCGCTTTGACCCTTTCACCACTGAAGCCCGTTTTTATGTGCTGAATGCTATGGCATTCAGCACATAAAAACGGGCTTCAGTGGTGAAAGGGTTAATGGTTACCATATACTAATGATTCTGCAAACAAATACAATTGTGAGTAAAGAACTACTGATTTAATTAACCCGTTAAGCCCCCACGATGCATTAAAGCATCATTTTACATCCCTGAAAACAGACTTAATTTTCTTACAACCAATGGTTTTAGAACGAAAATTTTCATGAAACTAGTTTACCAATACATGGTAATTTTCTTTAATTTTTAAACGACATCAAATCATCTTCATCCACTATAAGTCGAGAATTGCGACAGCAATTCGCGGCTTGTAGTGGATGAAGATGGCTATGTTAAACTCCGGCTTGAAAGGGTTAAAATGCAGAATAGCTTTGTGGATTAGAGCAGAATCATATATTTGTCTGAGTAGCACTACAAGTTATTCATAAAAAAATTACAAAACATCAAGAACAACTGAGACCATTTTTATTCCGATAATACGACACATAGATATAGAAAATGCTCGCCGCCATAGAGGTCATCATTGACCTTCCATTTGTAATCCATTTGTGATCCCACAATGATAGGTCAATGGATGATGTAGATCCCGATGCCAGGTGCATAGAAGTTATTGTATCATAATTAAAAAGGCACATCATTTCTTCCGAAAGTTTTACGGAACGATTAAATGGTAAATACGCAGAGCATATCATAAAAAAACCATCATATTTTGTGTAATAAAGTATGGAGACATATGCTACAGCACAATGAATGTGTAATGTATATACAAGTTGAATGACTATAACATGGAGGCTTATGAAGTCTAAGTACAGCAATAACAACAGTAACAGCATTAGTAACAAGAGTATCAACAATATCTACATGAAAGCATAGTGACTATAAAAATAAAGTTTGTCAAAGTCTAAATGTAATAAATAAAACCAATTGTAGCACGTACACTCCCGCAGGAGCAGTTGTCCATATGGGCGGGGGCCCTAGGGTTTTTGGTCAGCTCCGCTGCCTTTCACGCCAGAGTTCGGGGTTCGGTTCCCGGTCTCGGCGGTTTGAAAGAAACAAAAAATGTTTCTTCCCCATCCACGTGTAAAAGTCAGTATTGCGGGGAGCCTCCGTGATTCGAATCCTGTGTCTGAAGGACAGTGTCATCTCAATCATATCACCATCCTCAGGAGGTTCTCCTTGCCCAGCTTAGCCTATATGTGCACAAAGGTGGCCTAAAGCCCGATTCATTTAATTTAGTTGTCCATATTTATAAATTGAGATTAGGCAAAAACTGTTTTTGTTGGAGAAAATTTAAACTATTTTAATTCACACAAGTCGGCAACTTATCGGGCAACCTTGCATTTTTTATGCCTCCTGGTAATGTATTCATACTACCACATTGGTTTGTTATTTGAAAGGTGATTGTAGACCTAGCCCGGTTGGGAATTTAGCCCGGGTGTCCCCCTCTGTCCCCACCCCTACTCCTTCCTTAGGCTGAAGGGCGGGGCCGGAAGTTTCCCTTCGGCCTTGTACCCCCAGGCCCAGCTTAGGCCGGGGGACAGTGGCAGAAGTTTTGGTGTTTACCTGGCCTCGGTCCGGGATACAGCAGGCGCGAGCTTGGTTTAATTTAATCTCTCGGGGCTATTCTACATTCCGCTGGAGTGCCGAGAGTAGACTTGATTTAATTACTCTCTCAGAGCACTCTGGCCGTGCGACCTTTCCTAGTCGTGACGGCTTTCGTATTTCTGACTCTATATATATTAATTGATGCAATCCCGCATTATCAAGAAAATTCATTATTTTTCTCATTTTTATTTAGAGCATAATAATTTATTGTTTTATACTTGAAACTATTTTAGTATTATTTTCGTCACCTATCTTTACACTTTGTTTTACAATATTACTGTATGTGCGTAAATTAACTTTAAAAGCATTTGATTCTTGAGATTGGGATGGTGTAGAGCGATATGTTTTGTTTATTTCTATATTTAATATTTATTTCTATATTTTTTTAGATCCTATTATGCCAACAGTAATCCAATGTGATTTCTTGTGATTATATTTGCTAAACTGAATTATTTGTTTTGGAAAATATTTTTCGTTTGAATTTGTAGTAGTGGTAGTGGTAAATTAGTGCTCTATGTCACTTTTCGAAACTAATTATCATTTAAGTGAGATTGTAATACGATAAAAACAGTGAAGTGCATTAATGAGATGAATGATGTACAGATAATGACGGGTGGGGTGATAGGGTATGGTGGGTTGTTGAGTGTTTTCCTTCACTCATTCAATAAGGGGTTGTGGGCATGTCTAGGTCATTTGTCTAGGTCATTTGTTGAATGTTAACATGGATATAGAAGACATCCATCGCTCACATCGCCTGGGCCGACAGCGACAAGGAAAACCTCGCCCCATCATAGCTCAACTGGCGAGTTATAGACTAAAAGCTAAGGTTATGGCAGCTAGTAAAACCGACTGGTTCCTACGCAAAAAACAACTGAAAGAGGCACGTGAGAAAGGAGATAAGGATAAGAAGATGGAAAATCCCGCTGTAAACGTACGAGAACACCTGACCTGGCGCCGGCAACAGCTGATGAACCAACTCATACAGCAGAAGAAATCACGACTCATCATATCTATATGGACTGTAGATGGAGTCATGTTTGTACGAAAAACACCAGACTCTGCTCCTGTGCGCATAGTCAGAGAGCAGCAGCTGCGCTCATTTCTGGGAAGTTGAAAGATGAGTAACACATGATACATAACTGACATTATTCCATTTTCACAGAAAACTCGTTTGGATATACTGCTATTGTAAATGCAACGTTTTACCAGTAAGTCTCAACTTATTATATTTTGAATGCTATAAACACAATCTTCTCCGTCATTTTTCTGAGTTTGCTATCATCATTTGTGTTCATTGGTGTACATGCTTTCATCTATTATGTATTTTTCCATGCATGCACATCCTAGCGAAGGGAATATTGTAACCACAGTATCTCATTTTACATATGCATATGATTATGTTTGTGTACGATTATACAGATATAACCATATGCATATCCTCCGTTGTATTAGTACGTCTCATTATTTGTCTATAATTTAATTGAAATGTTGGTTTTAGTATACATCGGCAGATATTTCTTAAAAATGCCTAAATATTCTTATTCAGGTTTTGATCATATATATGTACTTTGCATCGTTAACACTTATATGTCAGTATAGTACCCGCCAGAAGAAGGACGATACACATTTATTTACTACTTAAATGGTATAGAATCTACTGTAGTCATCATTTTTCATCATTTGAAATTATTAAAACACGTAAAACGGATATAAATTGTTTATTTATGACAACATTTCGTTCCCAGGAAATTGTTTTTCAGATCAAGGCCACTTAATTAAATATTAGGTATATTATAAATCGTATAGGCTCCTTCTAAATAATAACAAGAAAAAAATAAAATAAAAAAATAAATAATAATGATAAAAATGGTATCAAATTATACAGTCATATAGATTGAAATTGTAATTTATAAGTTTATAATTATGATACTTTGCTATTTATTTCACTCGAGTTATATCGCTGATAATAACATAATAAAAGGCTTGATATTTTTGTTTATCAACAATAATTCGACTTTTGTAACGTTTTTATAAATTAGGGGTAAATATTTACTTCTAATTCATTTTGGGGAGGACGTTATAAAAATGTTCTCACTGCTTAATATATTGTATTTTTTCTCATTGATATTTTTGTTTGATATTTTTTTCATAATGCATGTACCTCACCGAACATTGCAGATTTTTTTGTTTTACTTTTCAAATAGTTTTGTTAAACAGACAGTTTATATTTGTTTTGTATTGATCATACCAAAGCATACAGATGTTACATACAGACAAGTATTTTGCAATGCCAGTTCGACAAATAGTTTATCTATTTTGCAACAAAATTATCATGGTATTTTTTTACATGAATTGTCTTATGTACATGCTTTGATACTTCGACTTTTAAACGTATGTAAATGTAGAAAATATGGCGAATTTTGTTGAAAGTGTCAGTGACACTATTTTAGAATCTTTAGGTGGTACTGAAAAAATTTTTTTGTGCAAAATTCTAGATACATCATCAGTCAACGAAAATGAGCCTGTTTTTATAAATTTGCATAAAAGCAAATTCTCTTTGTTGAGTCTAAATATACAGTCAATAAATGCAAAAATTGACGAATTACGAATATTAATAGAAAATTTAAGATTGAAAAACTGTCATTTTTCTGCAATCTGCTTGCAAGAATCTTGGCTGTCCGAGCATTCTGATCTTTCTCAATTTGACATTGATGACTATACGCTAATATCACAGGGAAAGCTATGTTGCGGCCATGGTGGCCTTATCATCTACTTAAGAAAAAATTTTGATTACACGAAAACAAACCTGGTGGAAAATACTAAAGTGTGGGAGAGTTTATTTATTGAAGTTTCTGGTTTTCTAAATAAAAAGATTATCATTGGAAATATTTATAGACCCACTCTTGTACATAAAAAGGACCATGACACTTTTTTAGAGGAACTAACACCGATCTTAATTAATTTACAAATTTGTAAACACGAGGTTGTAATAGCTGGAGACTTCAATATAAACCTTTTAAACATACGTGACAAAATAAATGTTAGTGACTTTTTTGACACTCTCACGTCAAATTCATTTTTTCCTCAAATTACTTTCCCAACAAGATTTTCAGAGCGGTGTGGTACCTTAATCGATAACTTCTTTGTAAAATATTCTCCAATAGGAGCTAGAAATGTTTCAGGTATTTTAACACATCGGCTCTCAGACCATCAACCATACTTTTTTAGTAATTGATCCTATACTAGTAAAACAAGTACCTCCTAAAATGATTGAATCTCGTAGATTAAACACTAAGAACATAAATGACTTCGTTGATGCGTTGTCCGCAAGTAATATGTATGATCAATTAAATACAGAAAGAGGATGTGACCCAAATGAGAATTACAACATTTTGTATTCAATCATTTCAAATTCTATAAATGAATATTTTCCTTTTAAAATGATTAAGTTTAAAAAACATAAACACAAACATAGTAAATGGATTACGCGTGGTATTATTAAATCTATAATTTATAGAGATAACTTGTACATCAATTTGAAAAAACTTGATATTTATTCGGATAATTATCAAACCGTAAAAATGAATTTTTCAAACTATAACAGGCTGTTAAAAAAAAATATCAAATTGGCCAAGAAAATGTATTACTTTTCTTGTTTTGAAAAATGTAAAAATGATATAAAGTCAACAGGGACCAATATTAAAGATATATTAAACAAGAAGACATCTACAACGTCTATTTCTGAACGTTTCAATATCAATAATCATTGTACTGAAGATAAGCAAATAATTGCGGACAGTTTTAACAATTACTTCACAAACATAGGAGTAACATTGACAAATAAAATAAAAAATTCTGGAACAAAAACTTTTAAATCATACCTGGACAAACCATCAGAAACCAACTTCAATTTTACCCTTGTAACTGAAACTGATGTTAAAAATGTGATTAAACAACTAAAAAGTAAATCTAGTCAAGGAGCTGACGGTCTTTCGGTTAAATTATTAAAATCAATTGAAAATATTATTGTGAAATCTTTGACTCTTATAACGAACCAGTGTATTGAAACAGGTGTTTCCAGATAAGCTAAAAATAGCTAAAGTTGTCCCTCTTTATAAAAAAGATGACGAAATACTAATCGAAAATTATCGCCCTGTCTCAATTCTACCTGCAATTTCGAAACGAGTGGCTCGTGGCAAATAAACTGTCACTAAATGTTAAAAAATCTAAATTTATGTTGTTTCACATGCCCCAAAAATCCATACAAAAACCTACATTAAATATTGGTAAATTACTATTGGAATGTGTCGATTGTTTTATTTTTTAGGTATACATTTTGATAAACATCTATCGTGGAATGAACATATCCATACAATAGCGAATAAAATAACAAAAACTATTGGAATCCTAAATAAGTTAAAACATCACATTCCGCTTAACATTTTATTAACCATATACAACACTTTGATTTTGCCACATATAAATTATGGTATTTTGTCATGGGGTTTTAAATCAGATCGAATTTTGAAACTTCAGAAGAAAGCTATTATAACGCTGAGTAAATTTAATGCACACAGTGAACGTATTTTTAAAAGATTAAATGTTTTAAAAGTAGATTCCTTGTACCAGATGAAATTGCTCATCTTTGGCTATAAATTGCAGCATAAAACCTTGCCTGCGTATTTTAATAATTTTAAACTGACACCGTTTTCACATATTCATAATCATGACACAAGAAATCGTAATTTACTATGCCCAGAGAGAGTCTACCATGAATTTGCAAAGCATAATGTTCGTTATGAAATCATAAATATTTTAAATACTTTTCCTGTCGACATCACCTCCAAAATTCATACACACAGTTTATCTGGATATGTTACATATATTAAAACATATTTTATAAAAAGTTATTCTGATTATTGTGATATTTTCAACTGTTATATTTGTCGTCAATAATTTATTCCTTATGTGTGGTGTTGTGCCTCACTTCTTTTTTTTATACTCTTGGATATGAAAGGGTGTATCTGCCGCTCTACAAAGTGCCAGATGGACCCTTTCATGTCCGGTGATAGGATACATATAGTGTATAATTATTATTAGTCAAATTGATACAGAATCATAGTTATTATGGATAAAATATTGTATATATTTCTTTAATTTACTTTTCATAATCATACACCAGGTGGTCCATGTGATAGCGGCACGTATATGCCTTGACATGGATCATCCTTGATCAACATATACTATTATTGATAAATATTGTTATTATTTTTTATGTATATTTGGTCAAAATAAATGATTTCTGTCTGTCTGTCTGTAATAAAGTGATCTAAGACATTATATGTTTTATAAGGGTCTACTGCTGAGGATTCATCCATTTCATGACATATATTATGCAATTTAAACTCGTTGGTAAAATGTACTCAGGCGTTTCAATACATTTTAATGCTGCTGTAGTATCTACTAAGCTGGCCCAGCATTACACGAACATTCGTCTAATGTTTCACGTGTATTGGTTATCAATAGATTATATTCGCCAGTGATGATCAAATCAATGTGATTTAAGACAATCGGGGCATATCCACCTGCAGCAAATTGATTTAAAAGTGCTTTGTTCAGGTCAGTATTTGGCTCTGGTACGTAGGTTTTGTATTCTGTCTACGCCCTGCTTTGGTCTTGTCGGCAAAATACGCATAGGTTTGTGTCAGTGGGAACATCGCTGATCCGTGTATACATGTGTTCAGAGTGGTACTGGGATGATTGCTAGTAGTAGTACTTTTTGCCCCCATCCGGGGAGGGTCATTAGGGATCTGTTCCGTCAGTTGCATGCTGTATGGCATGGTACGGAAGCACTAGTCTACAGCAATTATGCATGGGAAGCTGCAGCCTCCTCGTATCTGGCCATAATCTTCGGGCGGATTGCCAGTGGCGTACCCTGGTTCTTCCGCTCAACTGCAGTGCTAATGCAGCTCTCGCATCAGTGCTGGCGATGGTGTAGGCTGTGGTAGCCTTACACACTCGGCAATAGCGTGTTTGACATTAGGTCTCTCACGTGGGATGAATGGAGTTACCCAGAGGGAGTTATCCTTCCTATTGTTACTCTCGGGACTATCTGACTCAAGGATAGCGGAGCTGCGCGAAAAGCCACGGAGTTTCAGTATTAAGTTGTACAGCGAAACCCAAGTCTCTGGCCGTCTGGGCATGTCTGGGGGTAGATCCCCTGGACATGCCCAGAAACCCTTATCGGGCGAGTGAAGGAAAACGCTTTTAATAATCCACCATGCCCTATCACCCCCACCCTCACATCATCATCTGTAAATCATTGATCTCATTATTTGACTACAACGTTTTGATCATATTACAATGTCACTTAAAAGACCTTTTGGCCGAAAAGTGACGTAAAGCAATGATTTACTACTAATACTACATGTGTTCAGAAGTTTGGCATTCCCAGCATTTGTATATATTGATATGTGAGAATGCTAATCAGCATGTGGTCAGTTCCACTTTGACTTACATCAGCATTACCCACACATATCTTGGTGACTTTACCCACTCACCCTCTGGGGATTTTTAATATACAAATGTTTTGTGTTTTTATAGTGCTTATTACTCAACATAACTAGCAGGTTTTTGTGTGGTTTTGTTCGGAGTGACTTAAATACATACAATAAGGCGATTTGTGCAGATATGCTGCCAATATGTTCAGCGACTTCCTACCATGTTATTTATATTATACTTTGGTATATTCAGTGTACATGTACGGTATGGACATATCCCAACAATATGGAGGCCCAGTGGCATAAATCATACGGGTACAATAAACGAGGCTCTCAATGAGCGGGCTAAGATGATTGTTTACCCTCAAAGCACTGAATTAACTTGTAAAAAAACATCGCAACTAAAGGTTTTTTTTTAATTTGAAATCATCATAAATTTCTTAGTTAGCTCTTTCTGATTCATTTGTGTTATGGGTCTACGGTCATTATAAATATTTTTTACTGTTTCTTACAGCGTGGGGATCGACTTTGGTCGTCAGAATTTGACGTCTACAGACGTCAGATTCTGACGACTAAAGTCGATCCCCGCGCTGTAAGGATTAACCTTTTAGCCGCCGGTGCCGCATATATTCGGGTTTTCATTTTTTATTAGCACATTAACTACCCCATTTTAAATATGTTGAAGACAAAGTGTGACATCAACCAGCAAGATTTGAAAAGAGTTGACCTCCATTTTGTCAAATCTGAATAATTTTCACTCATTTGAAGTTGTGGATCGCGTCAGCGAGACACAACTTCAAGTGGGTGAAAATTCAAATTGAATAATTTGGCGGTTAAAGGGTTAATGAGTGGGTTAGGTGATCGTTTAAAAAACATCGATCATGTTTAGATATATATCATTCCAGCGTGTTAATAAGTAAGTCCAGTATTAATGGAGCAATTAGGAAATATATTGAATAAATATCAAGCAGAAATAACAAATTATATTTTCCTACAATCTTACATTCTTAACTACACAGACGACAAATCTCACTCTAAAACGAAATGTAGGCATATGACTGGACAACAGAATGTAACTGTAAACTTTCTCGCACTGTTTTTTATAATTTGGTTTGTCTATGTGTTTCCTATGAGCTATAACAGTAAACGATCACACGTGTTGGGTTACGAGTTGACACATAAAGCCTGGCATTCACTTGGTCCAGTAACATGGTTGTAGGTAGCTTGATATCATCCCATACATTTTCATCATGTTCAGACAGCAATTGTCCAGTGCAATGACCAGTTTGGTCAAAAACCAATACCTGATGACCGACATCATCAGCCACCAGTATATGACCGTCATTATCATGTATCAGGTCTTGTGGTCCATCCAGATATATACCAGGTCTCACTTCACCCTGCTGTACTCCACGTAATGAGGTGCCATCCTCCCTGATCCACATTATCTGACGGTGGCGCCGATCACTGATGACATAACCGTCACTAGCTGACAGTGACGTAATAAACCAAGGCTCCACCTCTGATGACAGCTGTATGTGACCCAGACACTGACCGTCACTACTGTATTTATACAGCCGGTTAGTGTGAGGGCTGCACACAACTACCTCACCACTACTGTTCACACACATACCTAAAGGCATGTAGTCCACCTTTATGTTTTTGACTGAAACCGATTTTACCTCTCCCCCTTCAGCAAATAGAGATACCCAGTGCAACATCCTGTTACTACTGTCAGATATGACCAGGTGGTTCTTGTCACTATTTACTAATCCCACCATATGACCGGGAGATATCAAACTTGATACAGAGTGCTCACTGACTGTACGACCTTCAGATTTATAGACATATAGAGATTTATCACCAGCATGCATTACTACCAGGTAGACTTTTTCTACCACCAGTCCTGTTATCCAGCGAGTACTTTTCATCTCTAGACTCCATATCTGTCTGACTGGCAGGACATTTGATGTCACCTGCAAAATATAACACATTATCAGTTAATATTTATTTATTATCACCATTAGTATCAAAGAGCAGGTGAAGTGATTTTAGTTTTACAAAATTATTAAGCTATATGTCACGATGAGCTGTACTGTGAATTCCCATAAAAATTAATTAAACATATAAACCATATAATAGTCCACTGATTATTAATTATTTGCAAAAAATGTTACTTGAAAAATAACTCTTCCTGGGCTGAGCTGGGGCTTCCACAGATGATATTACGCACAAAGTCTGCCCATTAATAACATGAATGATTTAAAGCAAATATAGTAGACGTTTTCGTATAAATGCTTGTGATTCTGGCCCAACATTCAAGCAGTACAGGGTCAGCGTCTCGTGCTTGAATGGCTGCGCACAAACTATTACGATGAGCCCGTATTTAAACCGAGTCAATGTGTGACTTCGGCCAGGAGTTTGAGCAGTGACGGGCCATAATGTGTAGTGTTGTCCGCCATTCTAGCAGCGTTTGCCCGACTTTTGTGTTGACCTTGCTCGAAATGTTGAAGATACGTTTACATCACCACCCACATGAACATGTGCAAGAACTAAAACCAATGAGAGAAAATTCCCCCACTTGTCGTCAGAAACCCCGTCATGACGTCAAAAATAAGTTCCGCCCACCACTTTTAAATCCGGTGATTAGATCCCAGTGTGCTTAAAGAATAATTCAACTGCAAAACGCGCATGTCTGGGACGATCAAGTGTAGGCCAACAGTAGCCTATTGAGTATAGATTGACGGCATTAATATAGCCACTGAACTGATTACAAGATACTACTTAAACGGGACATTGATCCAATGCTGTTTTAATGCTAGGCCAACGTCTGCGACGCTGGCCCAACATTGAACCAACATTGAATAATTATACAATGTTTGATAGAAAGTCCTCCTGCCCCAGCAAACACAAGACATTTTTATAACATTTATACAACGTCGGCCCAACGTCTTCGACGTTGGTCCAGCATTGCATAAAATCATACAAATGTTTTGTGTTTACTGGGATGTCAATACAAGCTTGGGGTTCAAGCAGTTTCCACATCCCCGCAGTAATACAGTGAGTTTGTTTGCAAGCCAGCGACCAAGTAGGGGCAAGGGCAAAGAGCTTTGAATTATTAACTCATAGATGTCGCTCAAGTATATATGAGCTTGCTCTGATTGGAGAACTTGCTCTTAATGAGGCTTTAGGTATGAAACACATATTTAGTATTATTATGGAATAGGGCCTTGGAATAGGGACCCTTGTCCCGCGAATTTTGACAGTTGACCACACCTTTAATCTCAAAGATGAAGCACTCTCGCAATTAAAACTATATTTAATATAGGATCAGTAAGGACTGTTAAGAGCTAACCCTGTACCTGATACTGTACCTTATACTCATGGAGCAAATCATTTTCTGCACAAGACTATAATGCCTGAGTAGAATTATCCTCCACTATGGTATTTACTACGATAGTAGTAGTACAGAAGTATTAGTAGTAGTAATTAGTACATTAATGCTCAACATCACTTTTTGGCATGAATGGTCATTCAAGTGACTTTGTAGTAAGCTAAGAACAGTTCAATTCGTTGATGAAATGAATGATGTAGTCTTCAGTCACCCAGCAAGGGGTTCCGGGCATGTTTAGGGGATTTACCCCCCGACTGTGGCCTTTCGCACAACTCCGCTAGCCTCGTAACAATCGTTGAGAATAACTATATTCATTCCAATTGAAAGAACTAATGTCAAACACTCTATTGCCTGTAGTCTAAAGCTCTACCATGCCCACATCAGTGCTTGAGCGAATGAACCAGAGTATGCAGCTGGTCAGACTTGTGGAGGTTGCAGCTTCTCTTAGATGGTAGTTGTGGACTAGTGCTTCCATACTATGCTCCACTACATGCAGCAGACGGAACAATCCATAGTGATATGCATCTGGTTGTAAAATATTAGCATGTATATTTCTGTAATATATCTATGTCTTTATAGACATGAGAGTGTACACTGAGTCAGAGACACACCTTATAGAGCAGGTAGTAAATCCATTGATAATCCCACGCATAACTATTAAATGTATTGATGAGGTATAAGTCTTGCGTCACCATGAAGATGGTAACAGCAGTGAGCAGGACGTAAACAGAAACATTTATTTATATCTATTCATCCTGCAGCAATGCTGCAACGAGTAAAGGTGACAGCAGTGAACATGTCGAAAACTAAGCTACTAAACGTACTAAATTTATTGAGGCAAAGAGATAAAATGTGTGGAAGATGTTCCAATCCTGGCCACGTTTTCCGCCATGTAGTAGGTGACAGACATAAGCAGGAATCGACAGAGACGTAGAAATTATTGATGTTATATTTATTCTGCCACGACAGCGATGCGTCAGTAGGAGTGCAGCCTCTATAAAACCAGGGGGTACTTTTGCTAAGAGTTAGAATGGGGGCCGGATTGTGGCCGAGAATCGCGAAAGAAGCCTAAACGTTAAGTTAAACTAATTTTGGCTGCTTTGCATGACTCACTGCTCGTGACAACTTGGCTTCAGGGAGACGTCAGTTCGGAGAAGAAATAAATGTATCTGGATATTTTCTAGCTGATAGACCCATGAAGGTAAGCACTGTCATGTACTATAGCAGTTATATTAATTAAACAATGGTGATGGAATTGAGTGTTGTTGAGATAGTTCCTGACTGGTGTGTTGCGTCATCCTGAAAACCCCTGCGCTGTATGGTTGGCCATCACCCTCTCAAATAAATAAACCTTCCGAGGATAATTAAAAACCTTCCGCGGATAATTTAAAACCTTCCGCGGACAATTAAAAACCTTCCACGGATAATTGAAAACCTTCCTCGGACAATTAAAAACCTTTCGCAGAGAATTATAACTTTCCGCGGATAATTAAAAACCTTCCACGATAGTTAAAAACCTTCTGCGGATAATTAAAAACCTTCCGCAGACAATTAAAAACCATCCGCAGATAATTGAAAACCTTCCGCAGAGAATTAAAAATGAACTCTCTGCGGAAGGTTTTTAATTATCCGCGGAAGGTTTTTAATTATCTGCGGAAGGTTTTTAATTATCCGCGGGAGGTTTTTAATTGTCCGCGGGAGGTTTTTTATTATCTGCAGAAGGTTTTTAATTATCCGCGGAAGGTTATAATTCTCCGTGGAAGGTTTTTAATTATCCGCGGAAGGTTTTTAATTATCCTCGGAAGGTTTATTTACTTATGAGGGTGATGGCCAACCATAGCGCTGTAGGTCGGACATGAAGAACCCTTTATTGATTTACAAATAGTTTCGTTTGACCGCCGTTTTGAATTATATCTAGTAATATTTAACAGTGCATGTACTATATGGTGCATATCAATTATAATTTTATCCAATTCTTTATTGCTATGATACAAGTCTAACGAAAAGTATATGAGCTCATCTCGAAATGATACCCAGTCATCTAATGCTATTGTCACCAACCTCCAAGTATGTCAATGATTCAAGCTCCATCTGCAAGTCTACTATTTCCTCGTAGCTTTGAACCTATGTACACACCAAGGAAATCAACAGTTAATTTGTTTGTGATAAAAAACGCGAATGACAAAATTAAATCGGTATATTGTTATCTTAAATCTGAGCTAGAGAGGAGCTTCGACGCAGGCATAAATGATTAAACTTCCGCTACAGAACAAAGTTTGCATGGACAGACCGGCAGACAGCTCGACAAACTGACTACTCAATGTCTACAGTCCGAGATATACAAAAGCAATTATTGTCCTATTTTTTTAAACATTATGGTAAGTCATGTAGGTTTCAGTGTTTTGTAAAATAAGAGTTTTGATGATTATATCACGTTGAGTAAGTAAGTAAGTAAAATGCTTTACTTCACTTTTCGGCCAGTATGGCCATTTAAGTGAAAATTCCAGGTATTACAATATCCCATATTGTATAGTTAAAGTAGTAAAGAAAAGACAAAGCCAATAAAAGCATGATCGTACTAAAATATTCAGTTTAAAATGTTTGATATGATAAGATGACGATGCTCCTTGCACCTATATGTAACGAGTCTGATGACATGTTGTAGCGCCTGCACTATAACACAGTTTAATGAGTATAAAAATATCAGTATAAATAATGTAAAATATGAAGTGATTATAAAATGAACGACTTATCTAGTCACTATATTTCCATGAAATTGGAGTGATTGTGTAAAAAGTCTTATGTCTAATAATTAAAACATGTAATATAGGTTACATTCCCTAAGGAACTGAATAATAAAACCAGCAGGGGTGTCCCTGAATAGCTCAAATAAGGAATTAAATGCAAAATACTTCCTTCTGATGTGCGCATATTTCGCACAACTGAGAAGGACATGTCTTACAGTGAGACGAGTATTGCAGCACATAGGTCGCAATTCTCCTCTCAATAAATAGCCGTTTGTGAAATAGGCATGGCCAATTCTGGCCCTGCATAAGACAACGTCATCTCTTCGGCGTTCCATTGGTGTAAAAGATCGCTTAATGATTGGTTGTACCTCGAACAATTTGCTGGTGACATTGATGTTCCATTCACCTTGCAAAATGTCATCAAGGTAGACAGAGATGTTATACTTGAAATCAGTATATGGTATATAATAAAACTGTTTTGTCTTATCCAGGGCAGCCTTGGCCAAAACATCAGCCCGTTCATTACCCTGTATTCCAATATGGCTGGGTACCCAGCAGAAAACAATGTCCTTGTGCCTAGACAAGTAGTGACACATATGCAAAATATTGGAAACAATTGGGTTGTTGAGTTTTTGACTCTTAAGAGCCTGCAATGAAGATAGCGAGTCTGTGATGATCATGAACTCCTCGTCATTACTATCCCATATGTATTCGATGGCAGCTTCAATAGCTAACAGCTCTGCTGTGCAAATTGAAGCCTCATCGTTGATACGACAACTAAATTCATGATCATCACAGACAAAGGACATAGCTGTCCTCTTGTCTTCCTTTGATCCGTCAGTATACACCTTCCGGTGCTTCGGAAATCTACAAAATAGCTCTAGCAACATGCTCTGGAAGACAAGGGGACAGGTGTCTCCTTTCCTGAGATCTGAGAGGTTAAAAAGTATATTAGGCTGTTGGAGAAGCCAGGGTGGACATTCTGGTGGGCGCACAACACTAATTGCGTCGAGCTCCACCTCCATGTCCTCTAGATGGGGTTGAAGCCTTATACCCAAAGTAGGTATAGTCCCTGGCTTGTTATTAAACAGTCTCTTGTACTCTGGGTTGACAACACACGAGTATGCCGGGTTCTCAGGATTTGCTTTCATCTTCATATAGTATTGCAGGCTCAGCTTCAACCGGCGAGTCTCTAAAGAGGGCTCACCGGTCTCCACCTGAAGACTTTCGATTGGTGATGTTCGAAATGCCCCTGAGCATAATCTCAAACCTTGGTTCGCGATTGGATCAAGTACTGCTAAGTACGATCGTCTTGCTGAACCATAAACAATACAACCATAATCCAATTTGGATCTGATGTGAGACCGGTAAATCCTCAGTAAGGTTGTCCGGTCACCACCCCAATCCTTGCTGGATATAACTCGTAGTAATTGTAATGCTTTCCTACACTTATCTTTCATATATTTGATGTGTGGAATAAAACTGAGCTTCTTGTCGAAAAACAGACCAAGAAATTTGACCTGCTCTTCAACAGGAAGCTGTTGTCCATATAGTTTGAGATTAGGCTCAGGCTGTAAGCCATTTTTTTTGCAAAAATGTACACATAAAGTTTTTGTGGGAGAAAATTTAAAGCCGTTCTCATCCGCACAAGTCACCAACTTATCCAGGCAGCCTTGCAGGCGCCGCTCAATTATTGCCATATTGCTTGACTGGCAGTAAACAGCCAGATCATCAACATATAATGATTTTTCAATATCTTGTGGTAAAGAATCAATTATACTGTTTATTTTAACGGTAAATAGAGTTGGTGAAAGGATACTACCTTGTGGGACACCCTCCTCCTGTGGATTTAGTGAAGAGTGGGTGTTGTCCAAGCGGACTTTAAATTTTCTCCCCTTTAAAAAATTATCAATGAATAAGGGTAATCTACCCTTCAGGCCCATTTCATGAAGATCTTTCATGATACCACCCTTCCATGTGGTATCATAGGCCTTTTCTAAATCAAAAAATACTCCAACTGTATGTTGATTTTTAACAAAACCTTGACGGATATAAGTCTCAAGTCTGACCAAATGGTCTGTGGTGCTCTTTCCTTTTTGAAAACCACATTGATATTTAGTTATTATGTGATTGTCTTGTAAAAACCATGTGAGACGATGATTGATCATGCGCTCCATGATTTTGCAAAGACAACTTGTCAATGCTATTGGCCTATAATTATTAGGATCTGTTCGATCTTTTCCAGGTTTAGGGATCGGGATCACTGTTGCTTCTCTCCATCCATCTGGGAAATCCTGAGATTGCCACAGATCATTCAAGAGTAGAAGCAACAGATCAAGTGATACATCAGGCAAATGTTTCAGAAACTGGTAGTGAATTTCATCAGGGCCAGTTGCCGAATCAGTTGCCTGAGCGATAGATTTAATTAGTTCTCGTTTAGAGAAATTAACATTGTACTTTTCGTCATTATCTGACTCAAAGTCCAATGTGTTCTCCTTCTCCTTGTCCCTAATCTTTCGAAATTTTTCCTGATAATGATCTGGCGATGATTTAGCAGCGAAGGATGTCGCCAGCGTTTCTGCAATATCCGTTTTATTGGTTATTGTGTCAGAATCAGTGACAAGGTACTTGATGGTTTTATCTTTCCTCTTGCCACTGATTCTGCGCAGCATTTGCCAAGTATGTTTTGCCGATGTATTATTATTTAGTGTGGAGACATATGCTCTCCAAGATTGCCGCTTGGCTTCACTGATTGTGCGGCGAGCTTTAGCGTAATCTTTCTTATATCCGTCAAGGTTTTGTCTAGTTGGATGTTTTTTAAATTTTTGCAAGGATTTTTTCCTTTTGTCTATTGCCTTTCGGCAACCTTCGTCAAACCAGGGTTTGTCGAGTTTTTTCAGAACTGTCGAGGTTTTGGGTATGCTTTTATCTGCTATATTGTGTAACTTGTCAGTAAAAAGGGCTATAGGGTCATCAACCCCCTCTTCATTCTCAAATTGAGAGATTGTGAGGCTCTCCCCACAAGACTGTTGGAAGGCCTCCCAATCTGCTCTGTGCAGCCTCCAATGCTGCACTCTTTCTTCAACAATAGAGTTGTTGCTCTCTATAAATATAGGATAATGATCACTGCTACAGAGATCCTCGTTGACCCTCCAAGTGTAATCCAAATATAAATCGGGATCACACAAGGATAGGTCAATGGCTGTTGCAGATCCTGAAGCAGGGTGCAAATAGGTGGTAGTATCATCATTAAAAATGCAGAGATTTTCCTCTGAGAGGAAGTCTTCTATTATTCTGCCCCGTGGGTTGATGTCCCTACAGCCCCACATTGTGTGGTGCCCGTTAAAATCTCCCAGTAGCATGAAGGGTTTGGGCAATTGTTTTACCAGCTGCCTCAATTCCACAACATCTACTGAGCGGTTTGGGGGTAAATAAACAGAGCATATCGTCATTGGCCTGTGACAGTTTATGTTAACCGCCACAGCCTGTAAAGTTGTATTCAACGTGATCTGTTGATGTGGTGTTCCATCCTTTACAAGGATGGAAACCCCCCAGCAGGCCCTTTCATTATTGGCAGGGCCAAAACAATTGTTTAGTGAATAGTTTTTAAAACTTATGTTAGTATTAGGTTTTAAGTTAGTCTCCTGCAGGCACACAGCTGTTGGGCTGTGCTCCTGCAGAAGAATAGCCAGGTCATTGTAATGTGACCTTAAACCTCGACAGTTCCATTGTATGATTTTGTGGGCCATTATGAATTTTCATGCCTCCCTGGTTTTATCTGTGCCTGGAGTGCAGCGACGGTGTCGGGAGATACAAATACCTCACTATCGCTGCTATCTGCCTCGTGTGAACAGTCCATGGATTCAAACCTATTATGTACAGATATGGGATCATCCATGCCCTTTTGCAGCCGACCGATCCCACTGTTATTTGTTTTTGGTTTAACTGTTGTATGCGTGCCTTTCTTTTCTTTTGTTGGTTTTTCTGCTATTGATGGTTTATTCGTTGTTTCCTTTCTCTTATCTTTGCTATTTTGAGGCTGAGTTGTGTTATTCTTTGCTTGTTTGGCATCTTGTTTGGCATCATTTTCTAGTATCTTTGAGGCATTGGGGGTAGCTTTATTGTTTGTATTATGTTTTGCTGAAGGGGCCGCAGCTGTTTTGGTAACATTTGTTGCACCAGCTGCAGACGTGACCTCCGGTAGGTCAGTCTGGCAACCAACCGACACAACCTGTTTAGCCAAAACGCTGGCATATGATGGTTTTCCAGTTACTCCTTCAACGATTTTACGAGCTTCTGGGAAAGAAATCTTCCGTTCCGTTCGGACACGTTGGATTTCTTTCTCCGTTTTCCATCGGGGGCAATCTCTGGAATAGGCTGTGTGGTTCCCACCACAGTTGGCACATTTTATTGGATAGGTGCAAGAGGAGTCCGGATGATCCGTCGATTGACCACAGCGTCCACAGACACGCTCTCTCTTGCAACCTTCCTGGTGGTGTCCAAATTGTTGGCACTTGAAACACCTCAAAGGGTGTGGTATATACAATTGTACAGTGCATAGCTCAAATCCAACCTTGATATCAGCCGGTGGCTTTGGGAAGTTGAATGTGAGCACTGCTGTGTTCAATTTAATTATATCTCCATTCTTTCTTATTGTGATAATTTTAGCATCGGAAACTCCTTGTCTTTTTAATTGTGTTTTTAGTTCTTCATTGGTAGTGTTTTTAATTTCTTGGGTTCGAATGACACCCTTTGAGGTGTTTAAAGTCCTGTGAGGAGAAACCTTCACAGGAATTCCAGCTATATGTTTGATTGCCAAGAGCTTGGTGGAGAAGGTTTCTCTGTCGACCTCAATTAAGAGGTCGCCAGACCTAAGCCTTTTGATGTTCTTAGGCTCTCCAACCAAGCCCTCTATGCCTTTTTGTATGGCAAATGTTGAGAGTCTGGAGAGGGATTTGTCCTCATCTCCAGACATCATCAACAAAAAGCGCGGGAAAGTTAGTTTTGCTTTTTGCATTTCGGAAATTTTTTGGTACCTTGCAGTATACTCGGCCTCTTCATCTGATGGACTGTTATTTTCTCTCTTTTTTCTTTTCTTTTGATTGCTAGTGTTGGGCAGGGGTGGATTGTCATCAGCCATATTGAATTGGTATTGTTTTTCATCACCCTAGCGCTCCACCCGCCTCGGAGCCCTACCAGGGGACAATTTGCCCGCGGTACCCTGCGTTAGAATTGTCAGAGCTACCAGGGTGATATACTCATAGCAAAAGAACAGCAGTTGCAATAACCGCAGTACACATCCTTTCACTTGATTAGCCCATGAGCAACGTGATTTGGTGTTCAGATTCGTGTATATAGTAATGAGAAAGTGCTACCTGTAGAATACGTCTTTGATGATGAGATGAGGCGAAACGATAAATAATAAACAAGTATGAACACCAAATCAACGAGACCAGCCGATTGATCTGGCCGGGCCCACCAGACCACCCGTCTCAATGAGATAAGGGCCAAAGTGGTGTGTTGGGAGTATGGAGTCCGCAGGCTCCTACGCCCTCAACCACCAGGATCCCTTCTCCCACCTATACGGGATGCAACCCACGGCAAACAGGTTGAGGGTGTGTTTAGCCTTCTAAAAGAAGTTACCAGGGGGACCACGTGGAGGTAACACCCTCCCCCCTATATCACGTTGAGGTGGATGATGAAGATGTCTTTGTTTGATTCCAGCGAGGCTTAAAGTTTACAATAATGAGGAGCATAGATATCCAAACATAAATTCATTAGCATTTAGAAAAATAATAATTAAAGTACGAAATAAAACAGTATTAGAGCATTTAATTAATCTAATAATGTGATGCTACCTAAATTACAAAACTATTCGGCACATATTGTTTACTCACCTCGTTATTATATGTTTCTCCCGGTTGTTGAATCTCACACTCTTTTTCTTGTATAATGTAATCGCTCAGCTTCGCCTATGTTTGCAACATATATACATTGAAGATTATTCTCTTCTGAGCACTATTATTATTTTTATTTCATATGTAAGTCTACTTTTTCACTTTATCTTTAACTTTATCAATAATAATATTACTGGGAGCTTCTTTCAATTTCTCCAATAACTTATTTAACAATATTTACCGATTGCTTTTCTCACAGAATATTTAACTATAAAAATCGAATAAATATTATCTGAAATAAAATCTAAATACTATTGCCACCAACCTTCTCATTATGCATGTATGTCAATAATTTAATATCCTTCTCTTCCACGTTTTTTATATTCTGAAAGCTCTGGACACAGCAAATACATCAATAATTCAACAAGTAAGATGTAGAGCAAAATTAAAAAGGTAACATGTTGTCTTACAAATGAATAATAAAGCTGATTCGACGCAAATACATATATTGTTGTACACTGTATAGCTTTATTTGAACAGTAAGTAAGTAAAATATTGCTTTACTTCACTTTTCGGCCAGTATGGCCATTTAAGTGAAAATTCCAGGTATTACAATATCCCATATTGTATAGTTAAAGTAGTGAAGGAAAGACAAAGCTAATAAAAGCATGTTCGTACTAAAATATTCAGTTTAAAGTGTTTGATATGATAAGATGACGATGCTCCTGGCACCTATATGTATCGAGTCTGATAACATGCTGAAGCGCCTGCACTACAACACAGTTTAATGGGTATAAAAATATCAGTATAAATAATGTAAAATATGAAGTGATTATAAAATGAACGACTTTTCAAGTCACTATATCTCCATGAAATTGGAGTGATTGTGTAAAAACTACAAGTCTAAGTCAAAACAGTGTCATTGTCAAAACAAATATATAATATATACTATAATACTATATACTATAATCAAAAAAAGTAAACCCATTTAGACATAAATATGAATGACATAAACAATGAACAGAGAAACCATTAAGTAAGTAAGTAAATGTCTTCTTTACCTCACGTTTCGGCCAGTATGGCCAGAGAAATCATTAAATCACAATTTTTTTTCAAAAATTAAAGACTTACAGTGCCCCCACAGTTGGTAATAAGGTCTGTGATATTGGAGGACATCACAGAGCGATCACAAACCGTGAGGACACCGTAAGTCACCACAGGCTAATTGTACGGCAATGGCTTCTCTATGACATGCTGCATTATCCGCCAGGATGCCACAGAGAAACCATTAAAACAATGAAATGCAAAATTAATTATATGACAATGGTTTCTTTCGGACATCCCGTCCAACACCAGGATGCCAAAGAGAAACCATTTACAAAAACGAATACATACAATAGAAATACTTAAGACAGTCCCGTATACTAATAGAACGTTAGACACACATCCACATACCGATTCAGATCATATTGAACATCACAAACCAATGACTATGCTCTGTATTTACCGCCAAACCGATTTAATATAGATTGAAAAGTAATGCAAAATACTCTAGACCCATATGTAATAACGTGAGAAAAACACAATATTAATAAAACGTTTGGGTGTGCTTGGCCTTCTATGAAGTTGCCCAGGGGGGACCACGCGGAGGTGACACCCATCCCCCCCTTATTTGAACAGACAGTGTAAGATCTGACCAACGAACTGTGTGTCAGATACAGGTCCCCGATACAGCGGTATCAGCAGGAAGTGAAATAAACCAAATAACTCTGTATAGCGTCCTAAACTACTGCCCACCACAGCCGTACCTGGCTTGTGCTACCTCTTGTCGTCAAGCCAGTCTCTTTTACTCAGTTCCTTCACATCATCATACATTCAAATACATCATAAAAGCATTCTATTGGTTAAGGTAATTCAGAGTCGATGATGAACCAGCCAGCCATGTGAAAGCAGTCGCGTCATCACATTACCTGAGCTGTGTACGAGGGGGGGGGGGGGCAGGGGGGGGGGGGCACTCGTCGTTTGGCACCTAGCTGTGTTGTCTAAGGCGAAACCTGCCGGCTTTTCCCCAGTATCCTCGGCCTCATGTTGATTAGAGCCGGTGGCATGTTTACGGAATGTTAGCCCGCCGCAACCAGAGTGGCAGGGCGAACACTCTGCATCGGCTCATTAAGCACCAATCACATAACTCCACGTATTTTTAAATTATTGTAAATCATGTAGGTTTCAGTGTTATATAAAATAATAATTTTGGTAATTTTTATTACGTTGTCCAAATGATGAATACTTGGCAGCAAGACGCATGATGAAGATCTCCTAGTTCTTTGTTTAATTCCAGCCAGCGAGGCATAATGTCTATATGAGGTGCACAAATATCCGAAAAAAAATTATTAGAGCATTTAATTAATCTAGTAAAGGCTTTTTGCCTAAATTGCCAAAATATTCGGCAATATATTGTTTTCTTACCTCGTTATTATATTTTCCTCTCTGTTGTTGAATCTCAAATGTTTTTTTTATATAATTATATTGCTCAGCGTTGCCTAGATTTGCAACATATAAACATATTTAAATTAACCATTATTTGTACTCTTTCGGAGGCCATCTTGAATTTTTGACAATTTGCGTAACTTATAATGCAACACGGATGCTCAAAATGCATTCTACACATCAACATTGGTAATATTAGAGGTTTTTAAATGTAATACTAGGATATATATTAAAATGTGACTTTTTATCGTGAAATCGCAGTGGTCATTTTGAAAATCGGTAAGATATCTTCAAATCACCTTGGTTAATTAAATCGAAAGACCAATTCCACTAGCCCAGCATCCCAGTGCCCATTCGTCAAACTCACATATAGATATACTTCCCAATGATACCAGACACAACCTGGTTAAAGTTTTTTTTAGTTAAATCACCCTTATTGCGGAAAGAACTTGGACGATGACTTTAAATGACCTCTGGTGACCTTTTCCACCACTACAGGTAGCCCAGCATTTATTGTACATACTCCCAGATATATAACCTTACCAAACACTGGCATGGTCAATTGCTTTCTTTAAATCACCCTTATCTCTTGGATTTTATGTGATGTGATATAGTGGTAAAATCGTTCAAAATGCGAAAATTGTGTGCTTTTATCACAATTTGAACGATTCTCCTCAATTATTACTCAAATCCGCTGCACTAGTACGCAAGTTATGATACAAACACGATTTGCCAGCCATTTTGTCGGCCATTTTGAATTTGGATATTTTGTATCACTATGAACAATAGAGCAAAAATTATGCCAGCAATAGATTATGCACTTATAGATTAGTAATATTAGAGGGTTATATTTTTACGGTAACCTCTTGGTGGCCATTTTGAAAAGTGTTAATTTGACTGTGAGTGGACAATATTGCATCTTGGAAACAGTTATTTCTTAAATCTACGTAAAATTTTCAATAATAATGATGCCGTCGCCAAATTCTTCTCATGATGCCCAGCCCCCCTGGCTTTAGTTTTCCAGAATAGAGTCTCTTCTATTATATATAAAAAGATAATAAAGTCTCTTCTATTATATATAAAAAGATAATATTTATACATTCACATATGCCTACACTCGAGAGAAATATTTTAACATTTGTTGTGTTATGTTGGCTGTGTCAAATGTCACATTTTATTAATATTACCACCTACCTCCGTGTGAGCTTTTGATTTCATTTTTTTTATTTCGCTCTCTTTTTCTTCTATAATATTCTGATAGTGTTCCACCTAGATGTAAAGCAAGTGCATACATGACAATAATATTTTTACAAAATTAGTTGCGAGGAATATTGTTTAGCACAAATGAATATATTGTGAATATATGTTTAAATATATAAATGTTTTAAAAATAACATTTCAGTGAAACGTTTTATTATAGTTATAAAATAATTTCACAAAACACTAAAATAACAAGTGTTTAATCTTCGAAATATTTTTGGTAGTGTATTTAAAACGTGACATAATACCTTTGCCTGAAACCTGTGCTTAAGAAAATCTGCAGCATTGCAGATAACGTTGTTTGAACATATTAAAACAAGGTTTCAGTAAAAATGCTTTTGTGAACTTTCTGTTTTTTTCTCTTGTTGTGTTAGTGCATGAGGGATTGTTTTCTGCACCATTTTGATCGCAACTATATACCCAAAAAACGTTTACGTGAATTAGCTATTATTTTCTCTTATCGTGTTAGAGCATGATGGATTGGTTCTCCCTCAAGCTTAGATAATTTCACTGTCACTCACCTGTGTTTGAGATCTGGATTTCAATGCTTTAATCTCCTCTTCGTGTTCTCCTATTATCTTCAGATAATGTTTCACCTATATTTCAATAGTATAAAGACGATTTAACATAATGACTATTAGCTTGTATATTATATAGTGTTCCGACTTAGTCCAAAAAAACAGTAAATGAGTAATGTGTATATAAATACAAGCGATACCAGCGATTCATTGATTTATCTGCAGAATCTATTTTTTGAAAGACAAGGTTATCGATTCGTTTAGCTATATATTACCGACAAACAGCCGACACAGCAATATCTTTCAACGCAGTAGTATTTTGATTCAGTTTTGTTAGTATACTTTGGCTGATACGATATTTGTTTCTATTATAATTTCTTATATAACGAATTTATGAGTATAGTGATGCTACTGTATCGTCAGGTTTTTTGCTATTATTCACGCTAACAGAATGGTTAGAGCCATATAAGTAAGAAATCATGAGTAACTAGAAAAGGAGTTTCCGAACTCCGAGGCCCGACTTTAGTCTGTTTGAGTGCTTTGGACAAAAAATGGCCTTATATTTTGTCAACATAACTGTATTTGTTTTCCTCATGGGCCTAATTCCTAATTGTCCTGGATATATTTATTGAAATAACCAAGGAGACAAGTACATATTGAACGTGCCGGCCTATTCCTTCCACCACCATCGCTGGTGCTGTTCAACATCCATGCAATACTTGCCAGTGAAACATGCTGCCGCGTGTCTCTTTCACTCCTGAACGTACTTTGACATTCACTGATAAGTCAGTGTACGCCTCTATACGATGTACCTGGTACACATAATATAGGCCTACCCACCCAATACCGGCTCAATGCTGGGCCAGCATTGCAGCCCATTGCTGGTTCAATGCCGGTCAATCATATTCGATGCTGGCCCAACATTGAAACAGAATTGGGTGATTGTCCCGAGTTTGCTGTGCCTGCCAGACGGGTGACGCTATATCTCCCGAAAGGACACTACCCGGATAACATGATACATTGGCCCAATTGTGAAATAATTGTGGGCCACCCGCTGCGAAGCTGGACCAACATTATTCCAACCAAAACCCCTTAAGCTTTTAACGACGAATATAATTGTGAATATATTTTTTTCTGAAGACTTTTTAAACACAAAAGTATTTAACCTAGGGACCTCAGGCAAAATAAACTTGATAGGATACCGACCTATGGCCGGTCCTAATGATAAAAAAACTACCGTTAGTTCCCACATGTATATCTAAAACAACATTTTGTTTAATATTGCATAACATTACCTCCTGAGAATGGACTCTCTTTGACTGTAAATCCTCCAGATTGTCTATATCTTCACAGCACTCAACTAGCAATGGAGTTAAAAGTATTTTTTAGACATACATCGATTTCGACATGAATTACTGTGCCCAATTCACATTGGTATGTGAGTATGAGGGCAAGTAACACTAGAGATGTGTTTTCGCTAGGAGGTCGAAAACGAATGTATCCCCCCCTGCGAAAAACATTTTAATTGATGCAATGTATTACTAAACTGACAAAAAAATCATTTAAACTAAGCCTTTTCATTTTCACATCCAAGCAGGTAACTGTCTACACACAAAATCACGAGTGATTTGGACTATCCTTCACAAGGTCTCGAAATTTTTTAAATGGCTGACATTTACGTGAAAATCACTAAAAATGTTGCCAAAACATTTTCATTTCATGGCCATAGATAGATAGTTATTTATTGACGACGGTAAGTCTATCAAACGACAAAATCAAAATCAAACGACATTATATACTAAAACAAGCACAGGTTAAATAAAATGTGCATGAGAACTATTTAAAATAACCTACAGTTGAACAGCATTGGCATGATATTTTTAGGTTTCCCGCACCAAAACCGGAGATAAAATAGCTAATGCATATAGCACAAAAAACCCTCTGGAAAGCGTAGAAACCGAGTAATTACATAATGAGTGAGAGTATGTATAAAGAAGAAAATAATAATATTAGTTACATTAAACATGTTAAAAAAACAATCTAAAAAATGCATTGACAGACGTCAGCTCGAAACACCAAGATGATTAGAGGAATCACCAGCCGCACCAGTCGCTGATACCACAGTGGTGCTCCCCCGACAGCATGGATGATTTTATGAGTGGATGATTAGAGGAATCACCAGCCGCACCAGTCGCTGATACCACAGTGGTGATCCCCCCGACAGCATGGATGACTTGATGAGTGGATGATTAGAAGAATCACCAGTCACACCAGTCACCCTATGCCCCAATCGTTTTTATAAAGCGGAGGTTTTCGACACGCTTAAGGTTTGAAAACAGCTATATGTGTATTTTGCTAAGCATATTACTAATAAGCGATGTGTAGATGACATAATATATATAAATTTGTTGTCGTTTGAGAGTGAGTCAAATTCACTGTTGAGTAGTTTGCTTGCGGCAAGTAAACTAGTTCGCTGCGTAGCGAAGTAAGAGCAAGTAATTAAAAAATGAATTTCGTCAACAACAGAGTTTGATGTACATCTTTGACATATGCGCTGTTCTAGTGGTAGTTTTTGCGGTTTGACATGCCTTCCTCGCTCAATTTCTAGCATATGTGAGCTCATTCTTAATCTTGATAGTGCCTTCATCCACCTTGTGTCGGGGATGTAAAACAGATATTCTTCTAGCGAGTGTTTGAATTTGAACTTTATGTACGTTCGTAATTTTATGGAGTTTCGGGCTTTGATAGACCAATCAACTTTATATGTAATAATCAAACATAATTTAACTTGTTTGATGAGACGATTGGCATTTTCTACCATATGATTTTCCCAAACGTCGCGGTGGTTTGTTCGGAATAATAATGACCTGATGTGAGAGCACCAATTTGTTTCACCAATAAAGTCAAGAGACGTTGTACACGATTCTCAAATAACAGCTTCTAGGCAAGGAGATCAAGCAAATCCAGTATTTCAAAGCTAGAATTTGTTGTTTTAAAAAGAGAGGATACCTTCCTGTATCCCCATAAATAGTAACTGATGTGGTTTGTTGTTTGACTCCAAGCATATTTTTCAAGAATGACAAATGGACTGTCTCAAAGTCCAATATTTCTTTACCAATAAATAGTACCTCGCTACCATACATCAGTATTGGCTCTATTTGGGCTTAAAATACTTTTAGAGACAATTTTGGCGTTAAATGTCCTAAGATGTGACTATAATTTCTAATTGTGAATATTGCTTTGCGAGCTTGTTCAGCCAGATACGAATGTTTTTTTACCAATAAATTTTTATTATTACTACACCAAAGACCTAAATATTTATATTTCTCCACGATTTCAAGCGTATTTTCGGCCAGTGTGAAAGAAAATGAATGTTTAGCGTATATTTGGTTGTAAATCACTATTTTTGTTTTAGCAATGCTTATTATCAGATTCCATATTTCACAGTACTTGTAAAATAAGTCAATTTGTGCCTGTAGGCTCTCTGCAAATTCTGAAAAGAGGACTATGTCGTCGGCAAATAGGAGGTACACAAGGTATATGTCTCAAGGTATCTTAAGACCGTATTTAGGATTTAAATATTTTCCGAGATCCTGCAGGAATTCATTAAAAAGTTTGGGGCTTAAGACACCCCCCCCCCTGCATGACACCATAACGGTTTTTAATAGGCTTGCTAATCTTGTCATTCCATTTAACTCGACTGTTAGATTTAAGAAATATAGATTTGATTGTCTTCAGAAATTTTGTGTCGATATTGCGCTGCTGCAGTTTCAGGATAAGTGCATCTCTGTTTAAATAATCGAAAGCTTTGGTCAAATCTATATAAACGTAGAGCGGTTTTTACGTGTTTTTTGCGTTTCAACCAGATTGTACAACTCAAATAAATTATCAGATGTCCCACAATATTTTTTAAAGCCTCTTTGTAGAGGATCATCGTCACGGCACACCAAGTTTTTGAATGACAATCTATTTTCGAGTACAGATTCAAAAACTTTCGCAAGAGAAGGAATCAGAAACTTTCCGATAGTTCTGTGGATCAGACTTATCACCCTTTTTGTGAACTGGGTATATCAACCCTTGTGCCCAGTCATCTGGATAATCTGCCGAATCGAAAATGGTATTGAATAATATTGGTAATTGCCCACATACAAAATTATGAGTGATTCGGACCAGTGATTCTGTAGATATCACATTAACAAGAGGTGGGGAGCAGCAGCAAGGACGGTGGCTATCTACTGAACACATACATGCATCCAACGAAAAACATAAATAGTTATATAGACCCATATGCACAGTTTTTGTAATATGGACCCATATGTACAGTTTTTGTAATATGGACCCATATGTACAGTTTTTGGAATATGGACCCATATGTACAGTTTTTGGAATATGGACCCATATGTACAGTTTTTGTAACATTGCTGTAAATATCACTCACCCATAGTCGTGATAGCTGGCGTTAAAGGGTGCATACCGAGCTGGTAGGCAACCTCTACATAACTGTTATGATCAAATTCTAGATCCAGATGGAGACTTGAGGGATCGCGTGAGGCCAGTATGTGCTCAGTCATAAACACCTGCAGCATCTGGTTGGCCAAAGATCCATCCAGATAAGCCAGCCAGAAATGTGCCAACTTGACGAGAGAATGGAAGCGTATGTCTATGATCAGACTGCCTGCTACAGCCTGGATAACTTCCCTGTATGGCTCCAAGAAGGCGGTTATTCTTCTAAGAATTTGATCCGATGTCTCAGCACCCATAGTGCAAATTATGTCACCAGATGGAGTCCTGATGCAGTGACATTTTAACTGTCCATCTGTAAAAAAACGCGAAAAAGTAAACATAACTGAACATGATATAGTAATTATAACTATTATCAATTATATGTAGGCCTATTTTACAGGCAGATAATATTTTATTAAAATATGATATTCTACAATTGCATAAATGTGATAAATGGCGCTAATTGGATAATATACTTCAAACTCTTTTTCCAATGAACACCTGCTCAAAATGTATCTTACCATGAAATATTAGTATGTAACATGTGATGTAACTAATATATGTTTAACAACATTTAATATCTTACCAGTGAATGCTTTCTTTAAATTCATCATCTTCTGAGATTGAGCTTGAGGATCTAAGGATACAACCCCATAAATATTATATATTCTTTGCAGTTTTGCACATTTGACTGCTCGAGTCTGATATTATTGTGTTGACAGCAGAAAACAATATATTGAAGGGAAATAACATTTTATTTGATTCAACGTTTTACTAATACCTGTTTTAAACGAATCCTCCTTATCTTTTAACAATTGAAATATTCTTGGTTCGTTCTGTTTCAAAACTCTCATGAAAGAGTTATAACATTGCTCTGTTCCATCATGTAGTACAATATGCCACAGAAACCATCCGTTTCTTTCTAGGCGATTCAGGCGTTGCAGTGTTTCCCTGTGTGCTGGTTCTATGATTCCAAGTCTTATCAGATCATCTACCATGGTCAGTGGGTCCAAATGTTCACGCAGGTCAGGGTAACTTGTCAACAGAAGAACTTTCTGCCAAGGCTCCATTTCTGAAACAACCACCACCTGCATAGTAAACGATTATAGATTAAAATATTCATTGTAAATAGTCATTGTAAATGGACGGGATGGCAGCTGAACCACGGCCCACGGGGTTTGTTTAACGTTTGTCCACCAGCAGTATGTCGTTCATTGGTCGTGCTTGCCCTGTGATGCGGAATTGCTTCGAGTTCTGACCAACATTTAAGTCATTGGCTAGACAGCAGTGTTTTCCAAGACAGGTCAGATTATGTGCTACTAGCAGAATGGTGGTTGGCATGTTTGGCAGGCCTTGAGTATTGTGTTGGGCGGTATTCAGTCGCCTTGTAAGGGACTGGATACTGCCTTTTGGCCCTGTCAGATGCGGGTGTGGGCGAGAATGTGGATTCTTCTACTGATCAAATCGCTGTGTCTTGGGCGAGGTTTGGCCCGAGAGTTAGAAAGAATCTGGGGTGCACTCTGGTGAAAGCTGTGATCCATCAAAGAGACTCATTATTTGTTTTGTGAAATATCAATAATTTCCTTAACATGGGACTTATAGTTGTCGGGATACGATGTATGAATCCGTAAATGGGCACCATCCGTCTATAATAATTATTGTCGATTGTAAGTCAAGAGGGGTACTGGGATGATTGCTAGTAGTAATACTTTTCGCCCCCATCTGGGGAGAGTCATTAGGAATCTGTTCCGACTGTTGAATGCTGTGTACGATATTGTACGGAAGCACTAGTCTACAGCAATCATCCAAGGGCAACTGCAGCCTCCTCGTATCTGGCCTTAATCTTCGGGCGGATTGCCAGTGTACGCTGGTTCCTCCACTCAACAGCAGAGCCAATGCAGCACCTACATCACTGCTGGCGCTGGTGTAGGCCGTGGTAGCCTTAAAAAACAGGCAATAGCGTGTTTGACATTAGGTCTCTCACGTGGGTAGTAGTAAATCATTGCTTTACGTCACTTTTCGGCACAAAAGGTCTTTTAAGTGACATTATAATACGATAAAAACGTTGTAGTCAGTTGATGAGATGAATGATGTACAGATGATGATGTGAGGGTGGGGGTAGTAGTAGTAGTAAATCATTGCTTTACGTCACTTTTCGGCACAAAAGGTCTTCTAAGTGACACTATAATACGATAAAAACGTTGTAGTCAATTGATGAGATGAAAGATGTACAGATGATGATGTGAGGGTGGGGGCGATAGGGCATGGTGGGTTATTGAGAGCGTTTTCCTTCGCTCGCCCGATAAGGGGTTCTGGGCATGTCTAGGGGATATACCCCCAGACATGCCCAGACGGCTGGAGACTTGAGTTTCGCTGTACAATTTAATGATGAAGCTCTGTGGCATTTTGCGCAGCTCCGCTATCCTCGGGTCGGATAGTCCCCAGAGTAACAACAGGAAGGATCACTCCCTCTGGGTAACTCCATTCATCCCACGTGAGAGACCTAATGTCAAACACGCTATTGCCGGTTATTTAAGGCTACCACAGCCTACATCAGCGCCAGCACTGATGCGGGTGCTGCATTGGCTCCGCTGTTGAGCGGAGGAACCAGGGTACGCCACTGGCAATCCGCCCGAAGATTATAGCCAGATACGAGGAGGCTGCAGCTGCCCTTGGATGATTGCTGTAGACTAGTGCTTCCGTACAATGCCCTACACAGCATTCAACAGACGAAACAGATCCCTATTGACCCTCCCCAGATGGGGGCAAAAAGTACTGCTACTAGCAATCATCCCAGTACCCCTCTTGGTGGTGTAGCCCATCGCAAAATCGTTGACCGGTAGTCGGTGAGGGAGCATTAAACCCTGGATGAAGAAAAATAAACACTGTCATAACATCAATTTTGAAATTAACCCTACTGAACAAGTCAACCAGCCAACGAAGCGCACATCCACTTACACCTTGCTGATTTAATGAACCACCCTTATACTATATTTAAATATAAACTTCATAGAATACAACGTACTGTGACCACTGTATACCGACGTTCTTTAAATATAATTAAATAAAATTTATAAACATAAATACATTTCAAATTACTGTATAATTATGTGGAAAGCAATTTTCCTATTTTATAATTTAAGCAACAATTTCCTAACAAATTCAACCACAATTCACTGCAAACAACTACTAATATGAGACAGTGTAACAATTAGTATAACCAGGAGTAAGTAAGTAAAATATTTGGTTTACTTCACTTTTCGGCCAGTATGGCCATTTAAGTGAAAATTTCAGGTATTACAATATCACATATTGTATAGTTAAAGTAGTAAAGGAAAGACAAAGCCAATAAAAGCATGATCGTACTAAAATATTCAGTTTAAAGTGTTTGATATGATAAGATGACGATGCTCCTGGCACCTATATGTAACGAGTCTGATGACATGTTGAAGCACCTGCACTACAACACAGTTTAATGGGTGTAAAAATATCAGTATAAATAATGTAAAATATGAAGTGATTATAAAATGAAAGACTTTTCAAGTCACTATATCTCTATGAAATTGGAGTGATTGTGTAAAAACTACAAGTCTAAGTCAAAACAGTGTCATTGTCAAAACAAATATATAATATATACTATAATACTATATACTATAATCAAAAAAGTAAACCCATTTAGACATAAATATGAATGACATAAACAATGAACAGAGAAACCATTAAGTAAGTAAGTAAATGTCTTCATTACTTCACTTTACAGCCAGTATGGCTTGAGACATCATGAAATCACAAAAAATTCTCAAAAATTAAAAGACTTACAGTGCCCCCACAGTTGGTAATAAGGTCTGTGATATTGGAGGACATCACAGAGCGATCACAAACCGTGAGGACACCGTAAGTCACCACAGGCTAATTGTACGGCAATGGCTTCTCTATGACATGCTGCATTATCCGCCAGGATGCCACAGAGAAATCTTTAAAACAATAAATTGAAAAAATAATTATATGGCACTGGTTTCTTTCGGACATCCCGTCCATCCCCAGGATGCCAAAGAGAAACCACTGCAAACACAGAAAAAAACAAATCATAGAGGAACTATGAGTAGACCTACAATGCCCCCACAGCTGGGGATCGGGTCTGTCATCGAGAACTAGCACGACAGAGCGATCACAATCCGTGAGAGCACTGTAAGGCACGCAAGTACAACGAAAAAATATATATAAATATGAATATATAAAGAATATATAAATAATCTAAACTGAAAACTATTCGAAAATAAACGTAACAACCTCAGTGAAAAACCACCGGAAAGCAAACATAAAAAACTTCACGTCAAAAAAATAGAAAAAACCTGGTTTGATGAAAGGTTTGGGTGTGCTTGGCCTTCTAAGAAGTTGCCCAGGGGGGACCACGCGGAGGTGACACCTTCCCCCCCCCCCAGTATAACCAGGAAACAATTTATATTCATATTTCTGATTATTTCGTAAATAGTTACTTTTACAAGTCAAATGCTACTGATGTCCTACTGAGGCAACCCGACTGAGTCTTATGACCAACATGACCCGCTGATCCACCGGAGCAGGCATGCTGCTGAGCACAGGCTCAAAACCGCAAATGAATTTCAAAGACCAGAATGCTACTTGAGTTTTGTGCTGAACCATTACCATCTGCATAGTCTTCTCCTATCAGACCGGGGGGGGGGAAGGGTATCACCTCCGCGTGGTCCCCCTGGGCAACTTCTTAGAAGGCCAAGCACACCCAAACCTTTCATCAAACCAGGTTTTGTTATTTTTTTGACGTGAAGTTTTTTGTGTTTGCTTTCCGGTGGTTTTTCACTGAGGCTGTTATGTTTATTTTCGGATGGTTTCAGTTTAAATTCTTTATATATTCTTTATATATTCATATTTATATATTTTATATATTTTTCATTGTACTTGTGGTGCCTTACAGTGCTCTCACGGATTGTGATCGCTCTGTCGTGCTAGTTCTCGATGACAGACCCGATCCCCAGCTGTGGGGGCATTGTGGGTCTACTCATAGTTCCTCTATGATTTGTTTTTTTGTGTTTGCAGTGCTTTCTCTTTGGCATCCTGGCGATGGACGGGATGTCCGAAAGAAATATAATATAATTATTTTTTCACTTCATTGTTTTAAAGGTTCTCTGTGGCATCCTGGCGGATAATGCAGCATGTCATAGAAAAGCCATTGCAGTACATTCAGCCTGTGGTGACTTACGGTGTCCTCACGGTTCGTGATCGCTCTGTGATGTCCTCCAATATCACAGACCTTATTACCAACTGTGGGGGCACTGTAAGTTTTTAAATTTTTGAGAATTTGTTGTGGTTTCATGATTTCTCTGGCCATACTGGCCGAAAAGTGAAGTAAAGAAGACATTCACTTACTTACTTAATGGTTTCTCTATTCATTGTTTATGTCATTCATATTTATGTCTAAATGGATTTACTTTTTTTGATTATAGTATATAGTATTATAGTATATATTATATATTTGTTTTGACAATGACACTGTTTTGACTTAGACTTGTAGTTTTTACACAATCACTCCAATTTCATGGAGATATAGTGACTTGAAAAGTCGTTCATTTTATAATCACTTCATATTTTACATTATTTATACTGATATTTTTATACCCATTAAACTGTGTTGTAGTGCAGGCGCTTCAACATGTCATCAGACTCGTTACATATAGGTGCCAGGAGCATCGTCATCTTATCATAACAAACACTTTAAACTGAATTCTTTTAATACGAACATGCTTTTATTAGCTTTGTCTTTCCTTTACTACTTTAACTATACAATATGGGATATTGTAATACCTGGAATTTTGACCATTTATTACCAGTTGGGTAAATATAATACTTATGTATACACACCTAAGAGTATTCAAACACGTGATGACCTATCCACAGTGGTATTTTAAGACCAGAATACATTTATTGGAAACGAGTGATCTAAGTGCAACAAAATAAAAAGATG
>OZ024906.1:520000-581781 GCA_964017125.1 Flabesymbios commensalis | reverse complement strand
CCACACTCACATTCACTACAACTATAACTAGCCACACTCACATTCACTACAACTATAACTAACCACACTCACATTCACTACAACTATCACTAGCCACACTCACATTCACTACAACTATAAGTAACCACACTTGTGTTCATAAAGAATATAACTAACAACACTCACGTTCATCTTCTTCGAGACGACGTAGAATATAGCCATTATCTTCTTGTAATGAAGCTTTAAGTTCGTAATATATTCAGCTGTCACATTCTGGCATAATGATAGACAGAAAGGTGCGAACTCTCACCCGTCTGCTTTCTTTGCTCAATATGTTTTTTTTTGCTCTATGGTGATCTTCTTTTTGAGAACTAAAAATGATAATACTGAGACCAATTCTAGCTCCTCTTCAAGATATTTTGCGTTTCTACGAATGATTAGTTTTAAATGTGCTGAATCTGTAAGAAAGATGTAAATTTTAAATGAAAAAGTGTATCATACAATTAAAATTTTCATTTATATTTTTGGGAATTGTGAAAAAAGAACACACTGACACAAAATGTTCTGGTGAAGGTATATATAATACCATCAGTTCTTAATGAACAGTTTTAATAAAAAAATGTAGATTAATAGATATGATCGATTCACATTTTTATAATTAAACAAAAATAATGAATTAAAACATATGTGTCTTCTAATTCCTATAATTATTTTTCATGTGATCTTTTTGGACTTAATATTACTTCTGAAGATATAATAATAATAATAATAATAATATTAATAGTAGTAGTAAATCATTGCTTTACGTCACTTTTCGGCACAAAAGGTCTTTTAAGTGACATTATAATACGATAAAAACGTTGTAGTCAATTGATGAGATGAATGATGTACAGATGATGATGTGAGGGTGGGGGTGATAGGGCGTGGTGGGTTATTGAGAGCGATTTCCTTCGCTCGCCCGATAAGGGGTTCTGGGCATGTCTAGGGGATATACCCCCAGACATGCCCAGACGGCCGGAGACTTGAGTTTCGCTGTACAATTTAATGATGAAACTCTGTGGCATTTCGCGCAGCTCCGCTATCCTCGGGTCGGATAGTCCCCAGAGTAACAATAGGAAGGATCACTCCCTCTGGGTAACTCCATTCATCCCACGTGAGAGACCTAATGTCAAACACGCTATTGCCGGTTATTTAAGGTTACCACGGCCTACATCAGCGCTAGCACTGATGCGGGTGCTGCATTGGCTCCGCTGTTGAGCGGAGGAGCCAGGGTACGCCACTGGCAATCCGCCCGAAGATTATAGCCAGATACGAGGAGGCTGCAGCTGCCCTTGGATGATTGCTGTAGACTAGTGCTTCCGTACAATGCCGTAACAGCATCCAACAGACGAAACAGATCCCTAATGACCCTCCCCGGATGGGGGCGAAAAGTACTACTACTAGCAATCATCCCAGTACCCCAATAATATTAATAATGATAATAATATTAATAATGATAATAATAATAATAATAATAATAATAATAATAATAATAATAATAATAATAATAATAATAATAATAATAATAATAATAATAATAATAATAATAATAATAATAATAATAATAATAATAATAATAATAATAATAATAATAATAATAATAATAATAATAATAATAATAATAATAATAATAATAATAATAATAATAATAATAATAATAATAATAATAATAATAATAATAATAATAATAATAATAATAATAATAATAATAATAATAATAATAATAATAATAATAATAATAATAATAATAATAATAATAATAATAATAATAATAATAATAATAATAATAATAATAATAATAATAATAATAATAATAATAATAATAATAATAATAATAATAATAATAATATAATAATAATAATAATAATAATAATAATAATAATAATAATAATAATAATAATAATAATAATAATAATAATAATAATAATAATGATAATAATGATAATAATGATAATAATGATAATAATGATAATAATGATAATAATGATAATAATGATAATAATGATAATAATGATAATAATGATAATAATGATAATAATGATAATAATAATAATAATAATAATAATAATAATAATAATAATAATAATAATAATAATAATAATAATAATAATAATAATAATAATAATAATAATAATAATAATAGTAATAATAGTAATAATAATAATAATAATAATAATAATAATAATAATAATAATAATAATAATAATAATAATAATAATAATAATAATAATAATAATAATAATAATAATAATAATAATAATAATAATAATAACATTAATAATAATAATAATAATAATAATAACATTAATAATAATAATAATAATAATAATAATAATAATAATAATAATAATAATAATGATTAGTCCAGCTGAATAATTCAAGTAAATGATTGATTTTGTTATTTTATCCTTTAATTGTGTTTTTTATGAACATACTTCAGAGCAACATCATTTACCATTACATTTCTGTTATCTACAATGGTAGACAATATTATACTCGAAAAATCATTCATTAACCCTTCCATCGCGGGGATCGACTTTAGTCGTCAGAATCTGATGATTATGACGATTATGATTATTTCAAATTGAAAAAGCCCTTCTTTGGTCTCCATCATATATATAGAATAATTCAGGGTTAATGGACCGTTTTTTTTCAATTTTGTCAGTTAGAAAAACGTCCATATTTACAAGTGACAAAATGAATTTATTCTGGCTATTATCCATGTTGCATGCATACAGGTATAGAGACAATTGTGAGATGGACACGACATCTTACAGGAATCAGATCGTCTACAATGTGGCTGCCTGAGAATAATCAACAATGTAGGCTGCTAACTAGCAGTATATGGTGTCACGTGATGATCACATAGCTGGTATAAATTTTGCATACAGAATCAATTTGTATGCGTTCTAAATCGACTTTGTAATTTTTGGTGTTCAATTGTTCAAAATGGTAAGTAAGTAAGTAAAATGCTTTACTTCACTTTTCGGCCAGTATGGCCATTTAAGTGAAAATTCCAGGTATTACAATATCCCATATTGTATAGTTAAAGTAGTAAAGGAAAGACAAAGCCAATAAAAGCATGATCGTACTAAAATATTCAGTTTAAAATGTTTGATATAATAAGATGACGATGCTCCTGGCACCTATATGTAACGAGTCTGATGACATGTTGTAGCGCCTGCACTACAACACAGTTTAATGAGTATAAAAATATCAGTATAAATAATGTAAAATATGAAGTTATTATAAAATGAACGACTTATCAAGTCATTATATCTCCATGAAATTGGAGTGATTGTGTAAAAACTACAAGTCTAAGTCTAATAATTAAAACATAGAATATAGGTTACATTCCCGAAGGAACTGAATAATAAAACCAGCAGGGGTGTCCCTGAATAGCTCAAATAAGGAATTAAATGCAAAATACTTCCTTCTGATGTGCGCATATTTCGCACAACTGAGAAGGACATGTCTTACAGTGAGACGAGTATTGCAGCACATAGGTCGCAATTCTCCTCTCAATAAATAGCCGTTTGTGAAATAGGCATGGCCAATTCTGGCCCTGCATAAGACAACGTCATCTCTTCGGCGTTCCATTGGTGTAAAAGATCGCTTAATGATTGGTTGTACCTCGAACAATTTGCTGGTGACATTGATGTTCCATTCACCTTGCAAAATGTCATCAAGGTAGACAGAGATGTTGTACTTGAAATCAGTATATGGTATATAATAAAACTGTTTCGTCTTATCCAGGGCAGCCTTGGCCAAAACATCAGCCCGTTCATAGCCCTGTATTCCAATATGGCTGGGTACCCAGCAAAAAATAATGTCCTTGTGCCCAGACAAGTAGTGACACATATGCAAAATATTGGAAACAATTTGGTTGTTGAGTTTTTGACTCTTAAGAGCCTGCAATGAAGATAGCAAGTCTGTGATGATCATGAACTCCTCGTCACTACTATCCAAGATGTATTCGATGGCAGCTTCAATAGCTAACAGCTCTGCTGTGCAAATTGAAGCCTCATCGTTGATGCGGCAGCTAAATTCATGATCATCACAGACAAAGGACATAGCTGTCCTCTTGTCTTCCTTTGATCCGTCAGTATACACCTTCCGGTGCCTCGAAAATCTACAAAATAGCTCTAGCAACATGCTCTGGAAGACAAGGGGACAGGTGTCTCCTTTCCTGAGATCTGAGAGGTTAAAAAGTATATTAGGCTGTTGGAGAAGCCAGGGTGGACATTCTGGTGGGCGCACAACGCTAATTGCGTCGAGCTCCACCTCCATGTCCTCTAGATGAGGTTGGAGTCTTATACCCAAAGGAGGTATAGTCCCTGGCTTGTTATTAAACAATCTCTTGTATTCAGGGTTGACAACACACGAGTATGCCGGGTTGTCAGGATTTGCTTTCATTTTCATATAGTATTGCAGGCTCAGCTTCAACCGGCGAGTCTCTAAAGAGGGCTCACCGGTCTCCACCTGAAGACTTTCGATGGGTGATGTTCGAAATGCCCCTGAGCATAATCTCAAACCTTGGTTCGCGATTGGATCAAGTACTGCTAAGTACGATCGTCTCGCTGAACCATAAACAATACAACCATAATCCAGTTTGGATCTGATGTGAGAGCGGTAAATCCTCAGTAAGGTTGTCCGGTCACCACCCCAATCCTTGCTGGATATAACTCGTAGTAATTGTAATGCTTTCCTACACTTATCTTTCATATATTTGATGTGTGGAATAAAACTGAGCTTCTTGTCGAAAAACAGACCAAGAAATTTGACCTGCTCTTCAACAGGAAGCTGTTGTCCATACAGTTTGAGATTAGGCTCAGGCTGTAAGCCATTTTTTTTGCAAAAATGTACACATAAAGTTTTTGTGGGAGAAAATTTAAAGCCGTTCTCATCCGCACAAGTCACCAACTTATCCAGGCAACCTTGCAGGCGCCGCTCAATTATTGCCATATTGCTTGACTGGCAGTAAACAGCCAGATCATCAACATATAATGATTTTTCAATATCTTGTGGTAAAGAATCAATTATACTGTTTATTTTAACGGTAAATAGAGTTGGTGAAAGGATACTACCTTGTGGGACACCCTCCTCCTGTGGATTTAGTGAAGAGTGGGTGTTGTCCAAGCGGACTTTAAATTTTCTCCCCTTTAAAAAATTATCAATGAATAAGGGTAATCTACCCTTCAGGCCCATTTCATGAAGATCTTTCATGATACCACCCTTCCATGTGGTATCATAGGCCTTTTCTAAGTCAAAAAATACTCCAACTGTATGTTGATTTTTAACAAAACCTTGACGGATATAAGTCTCAAGTCTGACCAAATGGTCTGTGGTGCTCTTTCCTTTTTGAAAACCACATTGATATTTAGTTATTATGTGATTGTCTTGTAAAAACCATGTGAGACGATGATTGATCATGCGCTCCATGATTTTGCAAAGACAACTTGTCAATGCTATTGGCCTATAATTATTAGGATCTGTTCGATCTTTTCCAGGTTTAGGGATCGGGATCACTGTTGCTTCTCTCCATCCATCTGGGAAATCCTGAGATTGCCACAGATCATTCAAGAGTAGAAGCAACAGATCAAGTGATACATCAGGCAAATGTTTCAGAAACTGGTAGTGAATTTTATCAGGGCCAGTTGCCGAATCAGTTGCCTGAGCGATAGATTTAATTAGTTCTCGTTTAGAGAAATTAACATTGTACTTTTCGTCATTATCTGACTCAAAGTCCAATGTGTTCTCCTTCTCCTTGTCCCTAATCTTTCGAAATTGTTCCTGATAATGATCTGGCGATGATTTAGCAGCGAAGGATGTCGCCAGCGTTTCTGCAATATCCGTTTTATTGGTTATTGTGTCAGAATCAGTGACAAGGTACTTGATGGTTTTATCTTTCCTCTTGCCACTGATTCTGCGCAGCATTTGCCAAGTATGTTTTGCCGATGTATTATTATTTAGTGTGGAGACATATGCTCTCCAAGATTGCCGCTTGGCTTCACTGATTGTGCGGCGAGCTTTAGCGTAATCTTTCTTATATCCGTCAAGGTTTTGTCTAGTTGGATGTTTTTTAAATTTTTGCAAGGATTTTTTCCTTTTGTCTATTGCCTTTCGGCAACCCTCGTCAAACCAGGGTTTGTCGAGTTTTTTCGGAACTGTCGAGGTTTTGGGTATGCTTTTATCTGCTATATTGTGTAACTTGTCAGTAAAAAGGGCTATAGGGTCATCAACCCCCTCTTCATTCTCAAATTGAGAGATTGTGAGGCTCTCCCCACAAGACTGTTGGAAGGCCTCCCAATCTGCTCTGTGCAGCCTCCAATGCTGCACTCTTTCTTCAACAATAGAGTTGTTGCTCTCTATAAATATAGGATAATGATCACTGCTACAGAGATCCTCGTTGACCCTCCAAGTGTAATCCAAATATAAATCGGGATCACACAAGGATAGGTCAATGGCTGTTGCAGATCCTGAAGCAGGATGTAAATAGGTGGTGGTATCATCATTAAAAATGCAGAGGTTTTCCTCTGAGAGGAAGTCTTCTATTATTCTGCCCCGTGGGTTGATGTCCCTACAGCCCCACATTGTGTGGTGCCCGTTAAAATCTCCCAGTAGCATAAAGGGTTTGGGCAATTGTTTTACCAGCTGCCTCAATTCCACAACATCTACTGAGCGGTTTGGCGGTAAATAAACAGAGCATATCGTCATTGGTCTGTGACAGTTTATGTTAACCGCCACAGCCTGTAAATTAGTTTTTAATGTTATATGTTGATGTGGTGTTCCGTCCTTCACAAGGATAGAGACACCCCAGCAGGCGGGGGGGATGGGTGTCACCTCCGCGTGGTCCCCCCTGGGCAACTTCATAGAAGGCCAAGCACACCCAAACGTTTTATTAATATTGTGTTTTTCTCACGTAATTACATATGTGTCTAGAGTATTTTGCATTGCTTTTCAATCTATATTAAATCGGTTTGGCGGTAAATACAGAGCATAGTCATTGGTTTGTGATGTTCAATATAATCTGAATCGGTATGTGGATGTGTGTCTAACGTTCTATTAGTATACGGGACTGTCTTAAGTATTTCTATTGTATGTATTCGTTTTTGTAAATGGTTTCTCTTTGGCATCCTGGTGTTGGACGGGATGTCCGAAAGAAACCATTGTCATATAATTAGTTTTTCATTTCATTGTTTTAATGGTTTCTCTGTGGCATCCTGGCGGATAATGCAGCATGTCATAGAGAAGCCATTGCCGTACAATTAGCCTGTGGTGACTTACGGTGTCCTCACGGTTCGTGATCGCTCTGTGATGTCCTCCAATATCACAGACCTTATTACCAACTGTGGGGGCACTGTAAGTCTTTAATTTTTGAAAAATGTTTGTGATTTAATGATTTCTCTGGCCATACTGGCCGAAACGTGAAGTAAAGAAGACATTTACTTACTTACTTAATGGTTTCTCTGTTCATTGTTTATGTCATTCATATTTATGTCTAAATGGGTTTACTTTTTTTGATTTTGGTATATAGTATTATAGTATATATTATATATTTGTTTTGACAATGACACTGTTTTGACTTAGACTTGTAGTTTTTACACAATCACTCCAATTTCATGGAGATATAGTGACTTGAAAAGTCGTTCATTTTATAATCACTTCATATTTTACATTATTTATACTGATATTTTTATACCCATTAAACTGTGTTGTAGTGCAGGCGCTTCAACATGTTATCAGACTCGATACATATAGGTGCCAGGAGCATCGTCATCTTATCATATCAAACACTTTAAACTGAATATTTTAGTACGAACATGCTTTTATTAGCTTTGTCTTTCCTTCACTACTTTAACTATACAATATGGGATATTGTAATACCTGGAATTTTCACTTAAATGGCCATACTGGCCGAAAAGTGAAGTAAAGCAAATATTTTACTTACTTACTTACCCCAGCAGGCCCTTTCATTATTGGCAGGGCCAAAACAATTGACCATTGTATAGTTTTTGAAACTTATGTTAGTGTTAGGTTTTAAGTTAGTCTCCTGCAGGCACACAGCTGTTGGGCTGTGGTCCTGCAGAAGAATAGCCAGGTCATTGTAATTTGACCTTAACCCTCGACAGTTCCATTGTATTATTTTGTGGGCCATTTATGGTTGTTTCTTTTTCCCTGGATTCAACTGTGCATGGATTGCAGCGGCAGTAGGCGCAAGCTTAAGGCTTACCCCATCATCGCTGCCGTCCTCATCATCTGCAGGCTCTACTACTTCCATAGCTTGGAATTGGTTGTAAGTGGAGACTGGGTTTTTCATTGCCTTTCTTAGCCTATCTGGTGGTTTTGGCTTGGGTTTTATTTTAGGCTTTTGTTTCTCTGAGCTCTTTGAATCATCTTTTGATTTATTAGTAACTGTTTCAGATGTTTGAGTGCTTAGTCTACTTGCTTTTGTTTTTTCAGCAGAGCCAGATTGTTTTGTGTTTGCTGCTGATGTGTTTGCATGTTTTTTGGCAGTGGAGGTATCTTTGCTTGTATTAGGTTTTGTTGAAGAGGATGCAGGTGTTGCGGAAACATTTGTTGCACCAGTTGCAGATCTGATCTCTACTGCATCAGTCTGGCAACCAACCGACACAACCTGCTTCGCGACAACACTGGCAAATGATGGTTGTTTGCTAACCCCTTCAACAATTTTACGAGCTTCTGGGAAAGAGATCTTCCGTTCCGTTCGGATACGTTGGATCTCTTTCTCCGTTTTCCATCGGGGGCAATCTCTGGAATAGGCTGTGTGGTTCCCGCCACAGTTGGCACATTTTATTGGATAGGTGCAAGAGGAGTCAGGATGTTCTGTCGATTGACCACAGCGTCCACAGACACGCTCTCTCTTGCAACCTTCCTGATGGTGTCCAAATTGTTGGCACTTGAAACACCTCAAAGGGTGTGGTATGTATAGCTGTATAGGGCATAGCTCAAATCCAACTTTAATATCAGCCGGTGGCTTTGGAAAGTTGAATGTGAGCACCGCTGTATTTAATTTGATTGTATCTCCATTCTTTTTTATTGTAATAATTCTAGCATCGGATACTCCTTGTCTTTTAATTGTGCTTTAAGTTCTTCATTGGTGGTGTTTTTGATTTCTTGAGTTCGTATGACACCCTTTGAGGTGTTTAAAGTCCTGTGAGGGGAAACCTTCACAGGAATTCCAGCTATTTCTTTGATTGCCAAGAGCTTGGTGGAGTAGGTTTCTCTGTCGACCTCAATTAAGAGGTCGCCAGACCTAAGTCTTTTGATGTTCTTAGGCTCTCCAACCAAGCCCTCTATGCCTTTTTGTATGGCAAATGTTGAGAGTCTGGAGAGGGATTTGTCCTCATCTCCAGACATCATCAACAGGAACCGTGGAAACATAATTTTCGCTTTTTTCATGTCAGTCACAATTTTTGTATACCTTGCAATAAACTCGGCATCTGTGTCATCATCTGATGTATTATTTTGTTCTGCCTTCTTTCTTTTTTTCACTTTGCTGGTGTTGGGCGGGGGTGAAGGATTATCAGCCATATTGGATTAGTATTGTTTTTCATCACCCTGGCGCTCCACCCGCCATGGAGCCCTACCAGGGGACAATCTGCCCGCGGTAACCAGCAGGAAGAATTGTCAGAGCTACCAGGGTGATATACTCATAGCAAAAGAACAGCAGTTGCAATAACCGCAGTACACATCCTTTCACTTGATTAGCCCATGAGCAACGTGATTTGGTGTTCAGATTCGTGTATATAGTAATGAAAAAGCGCTACCTGTATACATACGTCTTTGATGATGAGATGAGGCGAAACGATAAATAATAAACAAGTATGAACACCAAATCAACGAGACCAGCCGATTGATCTGGCCGGGCCCACCAGACCACCCGTCTCAATGAGATAAGGGCCAAAGTGGTGTGTTGGGAGTATGGAGTCCGCAGGCTCCTACGCCCTCAACCACCAGGATCCCTTCTCCCACCTATACGGGATGCAATCCACGGCAAACAGGTTGAGGGTGTGTTTAGCCTTCTAAAAGAAGTTACCAGGGGGACCACGTGGAGGTAACACCCTCCCCCCCGTTCAAAATGGTGGTCATCTGAAAAAGACACTGGCAAAATGCATGGACTGCATAGGCCTAAGTGTGATATTCCCTTTTCTAATAACAAGTGATACAGCTGCTTTTGAAAAAAAAAATAGTTAAACCAACATTGATCACCATATAGACCCCTGGTCCTGTATTTGATCCCCATATAGACCCCTGGCCCTGTATTTGATCCCTATATAGACCCCTGGCCCTGTATTTGATCCCTATATAGACCCCTGGCCTTGTATTTGATCCCTATATAGACCCCTGGCCCTGTATTTGATCCCTATATAGACCCCTGGCCTTGTATTTGATCCTGATATAGACCCCTGGCCCTGTATTTGATCCTTATATAGACCCCTGGCCCTGTATTTGATCCTGATATAGACCCCTGGCCCTGTATTTGATCCTTATATAGACCCCTGGCCCTGTATTTGATCCCTATATAGACCCCTGGCCCTGTATTTGAACCCTATATAGACCCCTGGCCCTGTATTTGATCCCTATATAGACCCCTGGCCCTGTATTTGATCCCTATATAGACCCCTGGCCCTGTATTTGATCCCTATATAGACCCCTGGCCTTGTATTTGATCCCTATATAGACCCCTGGCCCTGTATTTGATCCTGATATAGACCCCTGGCCCTGTATTTGATCCTTATATAGACCCCTGGCCCTGTATTTGATCCCTATATAGACCCCTGGCCCTGTATTTGATCCCTATATAGACCCCTGGCCCTGTATTTGATCCCTATATAGACCCCTGGCCCTGTATTTTATCCTTATATAGACCCCTGGCCCTGTATTTGATCCCTATATAGACCCCTGGCCCTGTATTTGATCCCTATATAGACCCCTGGCCCTGTATTTGATCCCTATATAGACCCCTGGCCCTGTATTTGCTGCCGATCTTGTTGCAGCCTATAATTCTGAACATAGATTTTCAGGCAGCCGCACTGGAAACGGTCTGAATCCTTTAACATTAACCCTTTGAGTGCGGGCGACGCTTTTAAGCGCATTCATACTGTTTTTCCACAACTAAAATTTGACAGAAATTGAACAAATATGCATGTATAAATCTTGAGTAAAGCCCCCATTGTGAAATTTAGCAGGTTTAATTTTTAAGTGAGGAGGTATTTTCCTTTCATTTGAAGTTGGCAATTGCGTGAGCAATGCCAACTTCAAATGAAAGGAAAATGTTAAGTAGTAATGAAGCACTTAAAGAGTTATGATATATACTATGTGGTAAGATAAAATTACACATAATTACAAAAATGGGCCATGAACATATACATAGTTTTAAAGTTTATAATGCATCCTGCTGACTTTTGCAGTTTAGAATCACAATTAAATTGTCTTCATGATATTGATAATATGGGTAAATCATACCTGAATGAACAATTATATATAAATATATATATAGCATAGATTACATATGATGATTCTGGGGAAGTCGCACCAGGGAAGTAATTAGGGTTGTCCATCTCAGGAGGTGTAAATGGCACTACTTGATCTAAAATAATGTAATATTGCATTAACATACCATTACCATTTTATTAACATGCTATGGAATGATAAGAAAGCGAGCAGGCCAATGCTGGTGTTGAAACTCTAGTAAAATTTATCAACCCTAGAGATGAAATAATCTCAAAACGTCTTAAAAAAGAAAGAAAATAAAATGATAATGAAATCAATAAATCCAAACAATCGATGACTAGTTTTTAAATGGTCAGAGATCCAAATACCTTAATTAATTGATTGATTGATTGATTGATTGAGTGAGTATGTGAGTGAGTGAGTGAGTGAGTGAGTGAGTGAGTGAGTGAGTGAGTGAGTGAGTGAGTGAGTGAGTGAGTGAGTGAGTGAGTGAGTGAGTGAGTGAGTGAGTCAGTGAGTGAGTGAGTGAGTGAGTGAGTGAGTGAGTCACTGAGTCACTGAGTCACTGAGTCACTGAGTGAGTAATGTTGCTTCCCGGTATGTTTTGAAAGTGTTGCTTTACGTCGCTTTCTGAACATTATCGCCCGAAGGCACAACTCTTATTGAAAATACTTAGATGATGCATTTGAACAGTTTTGACCACTACATATGCTCAACGGCCCAAGTATTGTACTCTATTACAAACCATGCACGCTCCATCATTTCGTTGGAAAATAACGTGCACCCATAGGGCCAAAACCACAAGTTGTTAGGAAATCAGACATGGCCTGTTGCAAAAGGTTGGCCAACGGAAATCACCTCATATATTCAGCAATACAACCTACGTGGACAACCTTGCACTTTTTTGCAGAAAATGCACAAAAATCCAAGATGGCCGCCATAAATTTATCGTAGTTTACATATAACTTTTTAACTGTTTCTTCTAATTTAATGTGTGACAAATGATTTCTGAAGTTTTTCTGCGTGTCAATTCCATTTATAGCACTACTTCATTGATTGTAGGCATACTCAGGCTGTTGGAGGTAAATATCAAAGTCAAAGTAAATTTAAAAGGACCGGTTGATCATGTATATTCCAGAAATAGTATGTTTACTGTAATATTCATATGAAACATGAGTAACGCAAACTACAAGCACGCTGGTGCTGTATAACCTCTTTTGAGCGGCCGTTCATGACAGGTGGGCGTTCATAGGAGGCAGCCGTTAAAAGAAGTTTAGATATCGGGCGGTGGTGGCTGGATATGGCTTTCTGCACATTGTGACAATATCACTACAGAAGGAAGCACGAGCTATACTGTCAAAATCTAATATAATTATTTCAAGGATTCTGCATAGTGCACAATAGACTTGACTTAGCGACAACAAAGAGGTATGGCAGTATGTCCATTAACACGATAAACAAAAATGAAGCCATAAGCCAATAACTAAGAGTAGCAGAAACCGTGACAGAAGTGTGAGAATGTCAGTGATAGTCTTTTCAGTTTCAAAATGCTGGATTAATGTTGGCCCAGTGTTTGCCACGCTAGCCCAACGTTAACCCAACGTTGGATCATTTTTTCTTGCTAGTTTTGTTTCATACTCACGTATATATATATTTAGATCCGCGTCGTCGCTTAACACACTCTCCAGAATACACACTTCAAACCACACTTCACATTACGCTTCAGGTCACGCTGCTCACTCCCACCAGACTAGTGTGGCCCGTATTGACTATTACCAGAACTATTACTGAAGTCCACCAGACATATCCCGCCGAGCGCCAAGATCAATACCTATACCGCTCCTAGCAACAGCGATTAAGAGTTTTATGTATATAAGCCTACTGGAAGTGTATGAAAACATCCTTGTTTGCTATGGGTTTACACCCGTCCAGAGTTCGCTTACACCGCTAAGTCCGTGTCCAACCTATAAAATATTACATATTAACCCTTTAAGCCCTCACGATGCATAAAATCATAATTTTACATCCCTGAAAACTGACCTAATTTTCCTACAACTAAGGGTTTTAGAACGAGAATTTCCATGAAACTGGTTTACCAGTACATGGCAATTTTCTTTACTTTTTCACCCACATCAAATCATCTTCATTCACTACAAGTCGAGAATTGCGACAGCAATTTGCGGCTTGTAGTGGATGAAGATGACAATGATAAATTCAGGCTTGAAGGGGTTAATCAACTATTGCGGCATTATCGTAGACGGTGGGTGGCTGTCTAAATAACGATCGATAAAAGATACGTAGACCTGTTATTTGACACTTTTGTCGAATTTATTTCAACATCGAAAACACAATATTTTCCAATATATGAAATAGTTATTTCACCTGCTCAAATAGTATCCTCAAAAATACGATATACAACAAAGTATATTCAGAAAGTGTCCTACTTTCTAACTTGCTATTAGTTTTCTTAGAAAGCAGGACATCCCTGAAATGAAACTGTTAGAAAGCAGGACACTTGTTCAAAATACTTTGTTGGATATCGTAGACTTGGATGCCAACATTTCAGAAGGTAAAATAATGGTTTGATTTATTGGATAAAATTAATGTATTTTCAGATTTTTTTTGATGCAGTAGATTCATCCATGTTGAAAGAATAGCTTCGTATGCGTTTGATAATGGCTCATTAGAAAGCAGGCCACCATCTTAGAAGGAGTATCTGCATGACAAGACAGAGGGTTATTGTTCAGGTTAGATTGTTTATTCTAAAGTTCTCTCTGACTCTCCTCTGTGTTATACCACCGCTATCTGATTTGGTTTTGTTACTATATATTAGATAAATTTATCACGTGTAATCAAGTCGCTAAGAAAGGAATGAAATAACAACTGAAGATGCACCTCGTCTTCAGTTAGAAGCTAATGGGAGGAACTGAATCAATCTGTAGTGATCGAAACACATGCACAGTGTTGCGCTTCACCAATACAGTACAGACGGCAAAAAAATATTATCATTGAAGACGCCATCTGTTAGGCAGCTAAGGCCGGAATGGTCAGCAGCCGACACAGATCTCCTATCAGCTGATTGGTGGATATCAGCGTGGCTGTATTTTATTGATTTATTTATTCATTAAATTCATTCCCCCACAAGTGAGGAAAACATGTATATTACATACACACACACGTATCACACATAAGAAATATCACAGTATATGTATTAAAAACGGGTCAATAATTTAGCTGAAATATGCGTGGTAGAGTTTCTATTTAAAAAATCACTTATATACAACACTCGCAATGAGTTTACTATACCCCGTCTCTAGCATAATACTTTTGAGTATATATAAATGTTGAAAGTGCAGAGAGCAGGGTGATAGACCCATGCCAAGTAGTCTGCGTGCATTTACTGTACTTTCCGGTTAATAAATATTTAGACATAAAAATGAGCACAGACTCCGTACTGGAGAATTCACTAAAAATATCCTTTTCATCAGGCGTATGGACATAGATTACAGCCTTTGTTCAATATGTAAGATACCGAGAGCTGTCAACAACTTGGAGTGATGGGAGTACGTACTCAGACCAAGAAAAGATTTAACAATTGTACCCTGAAGTGATTTGAGCTTACTATACATTGCTCTATTTAAATAAACGGTTTCAAGCCGGAAGGTTAAAATAGGGCGGCAAATGTTGTGCCATAGGTGGAGCTTCAGCTCAACCAGGGTATGGCATACCAACATTATTTAGACTAAAATATGATTTATGACATTTTAAAATTCTGCTGTCGACCTGATTGATGCATTTTCCATCGCTGGATATATTCATGCCTGAAATTTAAATATAACATTGTCAATAGGTACCTGGACTAACAACCATTTTGGCTCACACTTAAGTATTGTTTGCAAACATGATATACACTTAGTCTTAACACGCTGGATCAAAGTTAAACCAACATTGATTCAACGTTTTGTCTGCTGGGAAGTATTTCTTGATTATTGCTTTCGAATCAAATACGATACATTGTTCCAATGTTTGGCCAGCCTCGTAGACAGTGGCCAAACATTGGATCAACACTGATTAACGTCTCGAGTTTGACTGGTAGTCATCCAGAAATCTGTTTGCTATAGAGGCCGTCTGTTTGCAGGTTTGGTACTCATCCAAATAATAAGTACATCAGACCCTGCGACTCTTGACACCACAACACAGAATACATATTTCATTGAAACTGGATAACCTGTCGCTCACCATTTGTTTGCTCGCATATGGCCTACGTGACAAACCTTACTTCCGCCCGTAACGTGCCTTTACCTTGGAGAATTGTTGGTCCTAATCAGGTGAAATCAATCAGGCTAATTAGCGATCTGCGGGATGCATTGCTTTAACATATTTTATTGTTTTTGCTGATGATACCAATGTATTTTTAAGTGGTAAGGATCCAGATGTTTTATCGGAAATGATGAATAAAGAATTATGTAAATTATTTAAATGTCTGAAAGCAAATAAACTATCCCTTAATGTGAAGAAAACACATTATATTTTATTTCGATCTAAAAATATATCTGTACCTACTATGAAAACTCAGGTGAAAATAATGGACGTATGTATTGGGGAAGTGCAAAGTACTAAATTTCTAGGTGTTGTTATTGACTGTCATTTAAATTGGTCTAAACATATAAACTATATACAGACTAAAGTCTGTAAAGGGATAGGAATAAACAATATGATTAAACAATGTATAAACAAAGAAACACTAAGAACATTGTACTTTTCATTTGTGTATCCGTATCTATACTATTGTATTGAAGTTTGGGGTAACGTCCAAGATTGTTACAGGGACACGATCGTTGCGTTACAGAAGAGAGCTGTGCGCATTATTTTTATTCACCGTTATTAGCGCATTCCGAGCCTTTGTTTATACATTTAAAAATACTTATTTAAAAAGCTCTATTTTTATACGGTAGCTGTTTTTATGTAAAGGTACGAACATAATGTATTACCATCAATCTTCAATCATAATCATGCATGTCTATAACAGAGATGTGCACCAGGCTAACACTAGACAAGCAGATAAAGTTCGTCCCGCTAAATATAGAACTGTTCTTGCAAGTAAATCTCTTACAATTTCGGCCGTAGGAATTTGAAATGATATACTTTCAAATCTTGATGTAAACTTATCTTTCTCTCTGTTTAAAAAACGTCTATTTGAGAATTGTCTACATTAATTATTTCTTTTTGTTGGCTAAAACAGCAGTTGTTATATTTCATGAGTATCTCTATTTGTGTTATGTTTTATTCATTGTTTATATATATTTGCACATAATTACCTATTTTGCACTCATTTCGATTGTAGCAATTAAAGCAGCCCCTTGGGATGACATCAATTTTCGTTTTTAATTCCGCACTGAAGTAGTGTATCACACGGATCATGTTTTTTTTCAGAATTTTCATATTTTTACAAATATTTTTAATCAACATTTCTATGAAACCAGAAGTAACCCAAACAAACTATTTGTATACCTGAAGGACGATTGAATGTTTTCACAGCATTGGGCCACATGCTGATGGCATCGGCCCAGCGTTGGGTAGACAATCAGTGCTGCAGGTGTGTCCTCCCGTGTCCTGACTATGAGACACCAATTAGCGGCGACTGCTCTGATCTTACCGTCTGATACGTGGGAATATGTGATGTAAAGTGCTTAATATTGCTGACTTGTTCTGTTAACATTGCAATACACGATCTGGAAATACAACTATTTCGCTCTTTTTCGGTGCTTTAAAAGTGTTTTTTGACTTTTTCGTATTTTGAGTTAAGATCAGTAGGCTATATAGCTTCAAATAAATTAAATTTTCAAAATTGACAACATTGAAAATGTCTCATCCCAAGGGGTCCCTTTAATTTTGCGTAATTAATGCTAGGACACAATAATCCTATGATTCTTTGTCCATTTTGGCACAATGCTATTTTATGTTGGTCATGCATGTCATGTATGTGTTATTATGGGTCAATAAACTATTCTATTCTATTTAAAATTAAAAACAAAAATTGCTGTCATCCCACGGAGCAGCTTTAAATTAAGTTCGTTAACAGAGTAAACAGTAAAGGAAATTGGGCGGAAAAGCCAAATAAAATAAATGGGTTTTTATTATTTTAGGAAACAATCAATAACTATTAACACCTCACAGGCCAAAAAACAGGCATGTGATTGGTCGAAAGGGTTATTTCGACCAATCACATTGTGATTTGTGGATATCGGCGTTACTGTAAGCCTATATTATGGATTTATGTCATGTAGCCTAATACATGTACCGATGTTCAGTTTATTTACTGAGCAATTCTCCGTCTCTAAAGGGGGGGGGGGGCAGGTCCCGTAGACACGACACATCGACCAAATATTGGTCCGACGTCGTAGACGGTGGGCCAACATTGGGCCGTTGTGTCTGTGTTTGCTGCCCCCCCCCCTCATCTGCTTTTTTTTACAAACACTACACGTGTGTGCAGCACGAGGGCGGGATGATTCATACAGCCGAGGAAAATGTTTATATTTTCTTATCAAGATTCTAACATGTTGAGCAGGCCATTCTGAATGAAGGACTGGTTCGACTGACTTGCAGAATAGCTTTGTGAATTAGCGCTGAATAATATATGTGTTGAAAATAAAAATAGAAAGTTAGTTTGGAAAAAATGACAAAACATCAGCGCAACTGAAACCGTCTTTATTCCAATAACATAACGTACAAATACAAAATGTTACAACAGAAGTTCAGTATTCTCTACAACAAGTACAGTTTGTGTTTACCCTTTAAGGTCTGACGATGCATTAATTAAAGCATCATTTTACATCATTGAAAACATACCTGATTTTCTTACAACTATGGGTTTTAGAAGGCAAATCTCGATGAAACTGTTCTACGAATACATGGTGATTTTCTTTGATTGATCACCCACTTCCAGTCATCTTTATCCACTACAAGTCGAGAATTGCGACAGCAATTCGCGGCTTGTAGTGGATGAAGATGACAATGGTAAATTCAGGCTTGAAAGCACGACTAAGTAAGTTTGAGTTTTAACGTCACTTTTCGGCCAGTATGGCCATTTAAGTGACAATTGAGTAGTAGATTAATATCTTATTTTATATAATAAAAGTGGTAAAGTAGCTAAGCACGCGTACTCTTTTTAAAATTGTATTTCTTTTAAAATATAATCGCTGTTGTTGGGAGCGAAATGGGTGATTAAACATCACGATTGGCAAATTATTGTCTAAACTTAACAAATATGATCAGTTTTCAGTCACTTGGAGTTATGGGATGGGATGGAATACATTCCAAGGTAATAAAGGACACATTTTCATTATATATTGAACAACTCTTACATATTTTGAATTTGTCTATTTTACAAGGTGTATTTCCAAGTGAACTAAAAACTGCTCGTGTTATCCCTATTTATAAAGGTGATAACAATATGATTATAAGTAACTATAGGCCTGTTTCTGTGTTAACAGTGTTCTCCAAAATTTTCGAATGTATAATGTATAACAGACTGTTTAATTTTATCACGAAACATAATATACTTTATAAATACCAGTTTGGTTTTAGAGAAAAACATGGAACGAATTCTGCCCTAATTGTGCTCACAGATAAAATTGCTACAGCTATAAGTGGAGGTAACCTTGTTTTAGGAGTCTTTCTTGATTTCAGTAAAGCTTTTGATACTGTCGATCATACTATTTTACTAAATAAATTATATAAGTATGGTATCAGAGGAATTGCTCATGATTGGCTTGAAAGTTATTTGTATAATAGAAAACAGTTTGTTTCTTTTAATAATCATTGTTCAGATATGAACGATATCACTTGTGGTGTGCCCCAAGGATCCATACTTGGACCCTTGCTATTTTTGTTATATGTGAATGATATTGTTGAAGTATCCTCTGTTTTATTACCCATATTGTATGCCGATGATACCAGCTTATTTTTGATTGGAAAGAACATTAATGTATTAATACACAATATGAATGATGAATTGGCAAAAGTATTACAATGGTTAAACTGTAACAAATTGTCTTTAAATATTAAAAAATCTCAATATATTGTATTCCGATCGATCAAGAATTATCCAATTGAAATAAACACTGTCAAGATTAATAACCAAACATTAAACAAAGTTAAATCTACGAAATTTCTTGGGGTCATTATTGATGAATTCTTAAATTGGGCGGAACATATTAACACCGTAAAAACAAAAATCTCGAGAGGAATTGGAATTTTATGTAAAGCTAGACATGTATTGAAAACATCGACTTTGGTTACACTTTATAATAGCTTTGTCTATCCATATATTAATTATTGCATTGAAGTATGGGGTGGAGCTAGTGATAAATCTATTAAATCTCTATTTAAAGTTCAGAAAAGGGCTGTTAGAATAATTAAATCAGCCTCATATTTAGCCCACACCCAACCAATCTTCCATGCATTAAAGATACTGAATATTTATAAGATATATGAGTTTAAAGTGTCTTTATTTATGTACAAAATGGAGATGCAATTGTTACCTTCTTTATTTAGCGACATGTTTGTAAAACATTCTGATGTTCATAACTATCCAACTAGACATGCTCATAATCTACGTGTAACTTGTAAGCATAAAACCAAATTATCTGAACAGTCTATTAGAACTGCTGCTATATCAATATGGAATCATATATCTGTCAATCTAGATACCAATTGTTCAATATGTACCTTTAAATATAAACTTAAAAAATATTTATTATACCATAATATTCCTAATAGTAGAACTCCTTAGATATGATACTGGCTCATGACTGAATTTGTTAATTACTTAATAATTTATTATTTATTTCATTGCACGTTTTTATGCACATTGCACATGTATTGTCGTTTTTGTGGATCCACGGGGATGTGTCTACCACTTTAACGAGTGGGAGATATAGCCTTTTGTTTCCTAGGAGTCGACATATTATTTTTGTAATTAATGAGAGGGCATATAATGTCACCCGATATTCTGTCCTTTTTGTCATTTTGTTTATCAATTTTGTTCTGTATATTGTTAATACAGATATTTCATATTTTCTATAATATTGTTCAGTTTAATATGTTAGATTTCCAGATTTTCGGTGTATTAACATGATTAATGTGATTTTGTTAATGTTTTTGTTGATATGCATTTATGACAATAAATAATCTTGAATCATAATCTTGAATCATGGGTCGCGGAAGCGGACAACTTTCAGTAAAAAAATAATTATTTAACTTGGAGCTCTAAGGGTTATTTTTTATATTTTTTTAGCGCTCTAAGGGTTAATGTCGCTTTAAAGCAGATACAAGACGTTGAATCAATGTCGGTGGTCCAACGTCGTAGGCGGTGGACCGACGGTAAACCAATATTGATTCAGCGTCTTGTGTCTGCTGGGTTAAGGTCACTTTTTCGGCAAGTATGGCTATTTAAAGAGACACAATCAGGCTTAAATCATTTTAAAAAATCAGTGTTTTTATTTTGGCTTCTTAATATGGCCATGAGATGTGAACATGCCCATAGACTAGAATTGCGGAAGTCTTTTAAATTTTGGATTTCTGTGGCAACGAAGCAAATGTGCCAAAAGCCCGTTTTATCAGTTATTCCCGAATTTCTTATTATTTTGGACATGCATGTCAGAAATTAAATTTCGTCATTTCTTGCTTAACTAGCAAAAGCGCAACACACAAATTAAAAAACTCATGCAATTCTAGTCTATGGACATGTTGACTTATTATGGACATATCAAGGAGCCAAAATACAAATACTGATTTTTTAATGATTTCACCCTGATTGTGTCGCTTTAAGTGACTATGCGCGGGTTAAAACATTATCACATTGACTGGTAGTCTTCCAGAAATCTGTTTGCTATAGAGGCCGTCTGTTTGCAGGTTTGGTACTCATCCAAATAATAAGTACATCAGACCCTGCGACTCTTGACACCACAACACAGAATACATATTTCATTGAAACTGGATAACCTGTCGCTCACCATTTGTTTGCTCGCATATGGCCTACGTGACAAACCTTACTTCCGCCCGTAACGTTGGAGAATTGTTGGTCCTAATCAGGTGAAATCAATCAGGCTAATTAGCGATCTGCGGGATGCATTGCTTCAACAACATATTCTATTGTTTTTGCTGATGATACCAATGTATTTTTAAGTGGTAGGGATCCAGAGGTTTTATCGGAAATGATGAATAAAGAATTTTGTAAATTATTTAAATGTCTAAAAGCAAATAAACTATCCCTTAATGTGAAGAAAACACATTATATTTTATTTCGATCTAAAAATATATCTGTACCTACTATGAAAATAATAGATGTATGTATTGGGGAAGTGCAAAGTACTAAATTTCTAGGTGTTGTTATTGATTGTCATTTGAATTGGTCTAAACATATAAACTATATACAGACTAAAGTCTGTAAAGGGATAGGAATAAACAATATGATTAAACAATGTATAAACAAAGAAACACTAAGAACATTGTACTTTTCATTTGTGTATCCGTATCTATACTATTGTATTGAAGTTTGGGGTAACGTCCAAGATTGTTACAGGGACACGATCGTTGCGTTACAGAAGAGAGCTGTGCGCATTATTTTTATTCACCGTTATTAGCGCATTCCGAGCCTTTGTTTATACATTTAAAAATACTTATTTAAAAAGCTCTATTTTTATACGGTAGCTGTTTTTATGTAAAGGTACGAACATAATGTATTACCATCAATCTTCAATCATAATCATGCATGTCTATAACAGAGATGTGCACCAGGCTAACACTAGACAAGCAGATAAAGTTCGTCCCGCTAAATATAGAACTGTTCTTGCAAGTAAATCTCTTACAATTTCGGCCGTAGGAATTTGAAATGATATACTTTCAAATCTTGATGTAAACTTATCTTTCTCTCTGTTTAAAAAACGTCTATTTGAGAATTGTCTACATTAATTATTTCTTTTTGTTGGCTAAAACAGCAGTTGTTATATTTCATGAGTATCTCTATTTGTGTTATGTTTTATTCATTGTTTATATATATTTGCACATAATTACCTATTTTGCACTCATTTCGATTGTAGCAATTAAAGCAGCCCCTTGGGATGACATCAATTTTCGTTTTTAATTCCGCACTGAAGTAGTGTATCACACGGATCATGTTTTTTTTCAGAATTTTCATATTTTTACAAATATTTTTAATCAACATTTCTATGAAACCAGAAGTAACCCAAACAAACTATTTGTATACCTGAAGGACGATTGAATGTTTTCACAGCATTGGGCCACATGCTGATGGCATCGGCCCAGCGTTGGGTAGACAATCAGTGCTGCAGGTGTGTCCTCCCGTGTCCTGACTATGAGACACCAATTAGCGGCGACTGCTCTGATCTTACCGTCTGATACGTGGGAATATGTGATGTAAAGTGCTTAATATTGCTGACTTGTTCTGTTAACATTGCAATACACGATCTGGAAATACAACTATTTCGCTCTTTTTCGGTGCTTTAAAAGTGTTTTTTGACTTTTTCGTATTTTGAGTTAAGATCAGTAGGCTATATAGCTTCAAATAAATTAAATTTTCAAAATTGACAACATTGAAAATGTCTCATCCCAAGGGGTCCCTTTAATTTTGCGTAATTAATGCTAGGACACAATAATCCTATGATTCTTTGTCCATTTTGGCACAATGCTATTTTATGTTGGTCATGCATGTCATGTATGTGTTATTATGGGTCAATAAACTATTCTATTCTATTTAAAATTAAAAACAAAAATTGCTGTCATCCCACGGAGCAGCTTTAAATTAAGTTCGTTAACAGAGTAAACAGTAAAGGAAATTGGGCGGAAAAGCCAAATAAAATAAATGGGTTTTTATTATTTTAGGAAACAATCAATAACTATTAACACCTCACAGGCCAAAAAACAGGCATGTGATTGGTCGAAAGGGTTATTTCGACCAATCACATTGTGATTTGTGGATATCGGCGTTACTGTAAGCCTATATTATGGATTTATGTCATGTAGCCTAATACATGTACCGATGTTCAGTTTATTTACTGAGCAATTCTCCGTCTCTAAAGGGGGGGGGGCAGGTCCCGTAGACACGACACATCGACCAAATATTGGTCCGACGTCGTAGACGGTGGGCCAACATTGGGCCGTTGTGTCTGTGTTTGCTGCCCCCCCCCCCTCATCTGCTTTTTTTTACAAACACTACACGTGTGTGCAGCACGAGGGCGGGATGATTCATACAGCCGAGGAAAATGTTTATATTTTCTTATCGAGATTCTAACATGTTGAGCAGGCCATTCTGAATGAAGGACTGGTTCGACTGACTTGCAGAATAGCTTTGTGAATTAGCGCTGAATAATATATGTGTTGAAAATAAAAATAGAAAGTTAGTTTGGAAAAAATGACAAAACATCAGCGCAACTGAAACCGTCTTTATTCCAATAACATAACGTACAAATACAAAATGTTACAACAGAAGTTCAGTATTCTCTACAACAAGTACAGTTTGTGTTTACCCTTTAAGGTCTGACGATGCATTAATTAAAGCATCATTTTACATCATTGAAAACATACCTGATTTTCTTACAACTATGGGTTTTAGAAGGCAAATCTCGATGAAACTGTTTTACGAATACATGGTGATTTTCTTTGATTGATCACCCACTTCCAGTCATCTTTATCCACTACAAGTCGAGAATTGCGACAGCAATTCGCGGCTTGTAGTGGATGAAGATGACAATGGTAAATTCAGGCTTGAAAGCACGACTAAGTAAGTTTGAGTTTTAACGTCACTTTTCGGCCAGTATGGCCATTTAAGTGACAATTGAGTAGTAGATTAATATCTTATTTTATATAATAAAAGTGGTAAAGTAGCTAAGCACGCGTACTCTTTTTAAAATTGTATTTCTTTTAAAATATAATCGCTGTTGTTGGGAGCGAAATGGGTGATTAAACATCACGATTGGCAAATTATTGTCTAAACTTAACAAATATGATCAGTTTTCAGTCACTTGGAGTTATGGGATGGGATGGAATACATTCCAAGGTAATAAAGGACACATTTTCATTATATATTGAACAACTCTTACATATTTTGAGTAAGTAAGTAAGTAAAATGCTTTACTTCACTTTTCGGCCAGTATGGCCATTTAAGTGAAAATTCCAGGTATTACAATATCCCATATTGTATAGTTAAAGTAGTAAAGGAAAGACAAAGCTAATAAAAGCATGATCGTACTAAAATATTCAGTTTAAAATGTTTGATATGATAAGATGACGATGCTCCTGGCACCTATATGTAACGAGTCTGATGACATGTTGTAGCGCCTGCACTATAACACAGTTTAATGAGTATAAAAATATCAGTATAAATAATGTAAAATATGAAGTGATTATAAAATGAACGACTTATCAAGTCATTATATCTCCATGAAATTGGAATGATTGTGTAAAAAGTCTATGTCTAATAATTAAAACATGTAATATAAGTTACATTCCCGAAGGAACTGAATAATAAAACCAGCAGGGGTGTCCCTGAATAGCTCAAACAAGGAATTAAATGCAAAATACTTCCTTCTGATGTGCGCATATTTCGCACAACTGAGAAGGACATGTCTTACAGTGAGACGAGTATTGCAGCACATAGGTCGCAATTCTCCTCTCAATAAATAGCCGTTTGTGAAATAGGCATGGCCAATTCTGGCTCTGCATAAGACAACGTCATCTCTTCGGCGTTCCATTGGTGTAAAAGATCGCTTAATGATTGGTTGTACCTCGAACAATTTGCTGGTAACATTTATGTTCCATTCACCTTGCAAAATGTCATCAAGGTAGACCGAGATGTTATACTTGAAATCAGTATATGGTATATAATAAAACTGTTTTGTCTTATCCAGGGCAGCCTTGGCCAAAACATCAGCCCGTTCATTACCCTGTATTCCAATATGGCTGGGTACCCAGCAAAAAATAATGTCCTTGTGCCCAGACAAGTAGTGACACATATGCAAAATATTGGAAACAATTGGGTTGTTGAGTTTTTGACTCTTAAGAGCCTGCAATGAAGATAGCGAGTCTGTGATGATCATGAACTCTTCGTCACTACTATCCCAGATGTATTCGATGGCAGCTTCAATAGCTAACAGCTCTGCTGTGCAAATTGAAGCCTCATCGTTAATGCGGCAGCTAAATTCATGATCATCACAGACAAAGGACATAGCTGTCCTCTTGTCTTCCTTTGATCCGTCAGTATACACCTTCCGGTGCCTCGGAAATCTACAAAATAACTCAAGCAACATGCTCTGGAAGACAAGGGGACAGGTGTCTCCCTTCCTGAGATCTGAGAGGTTAAAAAGTATATTAGGCTGTTGGAGAAGCCAGGGTGGACATTCTGGTGGGCGCACAACGCTAATTGCGTCGAGCTCCACCTCCATGTCCTCCAGATGGGGTTGAAGCCTTATACCCAAAGTAGGTATAGTCCCTGGCTTGTTGTTAAACAGTCTCTTGTACTCTGGGTTGACAACACACGAGTATGCCGGGTTCTCAGGATTTGCTTTCATCTTCATATAGTATTGCAGGCTCAGCTTCAACCGGCGAGTCTCTAAAGAGGGCTCACCGGTCTCCACCTGAAGACTTTCGATTGGTGATGTTCGAAATGCCCCTGAGCATAATCTCAAACCTTGGTTCGCGATTGGATCAAGTACTGCTAAGTACGATCGTCTCGCTGAACCATAAACAATACAACCATAATCCAGTTTGGATCTGATGTGAGACCGGTAAATCCTCAGTAAGGTTGTCCGGTCACCACCCCAATCCTTGCTGGATATAACTCGTAGTAATTGTAATGCTTTCCTACACTTATCTTTCATATATTTGATGTGTGGAATAAAACTCAGCTTCTTGTCGAAAAACAGACCAAGAAATTTGACCTGCTCTTCAACAGGAAGCTGTTGTCCATATAGTTTGAGATTAGGCTCAGGCTGTAAGCCATTTTTTTTGCAAAAATGTACACATAAAGTTTTTGTGGGAGAAAATTTAAAGCCGTTCTCATCCGCACAAGTCACCAACTTATCCAGGCAGCCTTGCAGGCGCCGCTCAATTATTGCCATATTGCTTGACTGGCAGTAAACAGCCAGATCATCAACATATAATGATTTTTCAATATCTTGTGGTAAAGAATCAATTATACTGTTTATTTTAACGGTAAATAGAGTTGGTGAAAGGATACTACCTTGTGGGACACCCTCCTCCTGTGGATTTAGTGAAGAGTGGGTGTTGTCCAAGCGGACTTTAAATTTTCTCCCCTTTAAAAAATTATCAATGAATAAGGGTAATCTACCCTTCAGGCCCATTTCATGAAGATCTTTCATGATACCACCCTTCCATGTGGTATCATAGGCCTTTTCTAAATCAAAAAATACTCCAACTGTATGTTGATTTTTAACAAAACCTTGACGGATATAAGTCTCAAGTCTGACCAAATGGTCTGTGGTGCTCTTTCCTTTTTGAAAACCACATTGATATTTAGTTATTATGTGATTGTCTTGTAAAAACCATGTGAGACGATGATTGATCATGCGCTCCATGATTTTGCAAAGACAACTTGTCAATGCTATTGGCCTATAATTATTAGGATCTGTTCGATCTTTTCCAGGTTTAGGGATCGGGATCACTGTTGCTTCTCTCCATCCATCTGGGAAATCCTGAGATTGCCACAGATCATTCAAGAGTAGAAGCAACAGATCAAGTGATACATCAGGCAAATGTTTCAGAAACTGGTAGTGAATTTCATCAGGGCCAGTTGCCGAATCAGTTGCCTGAGCGATAGATTTAATTAATTCTCGTTTAGAGAAATCAACATTGTACTTTTCGTCATTATCTGACTCAAAGTCCAATGTGTTCTCCTTCTCCTTGTCCCTAATCTTTCGAAATTTTTCCTGATAATGATCTGGCGATGATTTAGCAGCGAAGGATGTCGCCAGTGTTTCTGCAATATCCGTTTTATTGGTTATTGTGTCAGAATCAGTGACAAGGTACTTGATGGTTTTATCTTTCCTCTTGCCACTGATTCTGCGCAGCATTTGCCAAGTATGTTTTGCCGATGTATTATTATTTAGTGTGGAGACATATGCTCTCCAAGATTGCCGCTTGGCTTCACTGATTGTGCGGCGAGCTTTAGCGTAATCTTTCTTATATCCGTCAAGGTTTTGTCTAGTTGGATGTTTTTTAAATTTTTGCAAGGATTTTTTCCTTTTGTCTATTGCCTTTCGGCAACCTTCGTCAAACCAGGGTTTGTCGAGTTTTTTCGGAACTGTCGAGGTTTTGGGTATGCTTTTATCTGCTATATTGTGTAACTTGTCAGTAAAAAGGGCTATAGGGTCATCAACCCCCTCTTCATTCTCAAATTGAGAGATTGTGAGGCTCTCCCCACAAGACTGTTGGAAGGCCTCCCAATCTGCTCTGTGCAGCCTCCAATGCTGCACTCTTTCTTCAACAATAGAGTTGTTGCTCTCTATAAATATAGGATAATGATCACTGCTACAGAGATCCTCGTTGACCCTCCAAGTGTAATCCAAATATAAATCGGGATCACACAAGGATAGGTCAATGGCTGTTGCAGATCCTGAAGCAGGGTGTAAATAGGTGGTGGTATCATCATTAAAAATGCAGAGGTTTTCCTCTGAGAGGAAGTCTTCTATTATTCTGCCCCGTGGGTTGATGTCCCTACAGCCCCACATTGTGTGGTGCCCGTTAAAATCTCCCAGTAGCATAAAGGGTTTGGGCAATTGTTTTACCAGCTGTCTCAATTCCACAACATCTACTGAGCGGTTTGGCGGTAAATAAACAGAGCATATCGTCATTGGTCTGTGACAGTTTATGTTAACCGCCACAGCCTGTAAATTAGTTTTTAATGTTATATGTTGATGTGGTGTTCCGTCCTTCACAAGGATAGAGACACCCCAGCAGGCCCTTTCATTATTGGCAGGGCCAAAACAATTGACCATTGTATAGTTTTTGAAACTTATGTTAGTGTTAGGTTTTAAGTTAGTCTCCTGCAGGCACACAGCTGTTGGGCTGTGGTCCTGCAGAAGAATAGCCAGGTCATTGTAATTTGACCTTAACCCTCGACAGTTCCATTGTATTATTTTGTGGGCCATTTATGGTTGTTTCTTTTTCCCTGGATTCAACTGTGCATGGATTGCAGCGGCAGTAGGCGCAAGCTTAAGGCTTACCCCATCATCGCTGCCGTCCTCATCATCTGCAGGCTCTACTACTTCCATAGCTTGGAATTGGTTGTAAGTGGAGACTGGGTTTTTCATTGCCTTTGTTAGCCTATCTGGTGGTTTTGGCTTGGGTTTTATTTTAGGCTTTTGTTTCTCTGAGCTCTTTGAATCATCTTTTGATTTATTAGTAACCGTTTCAGATTTTTGAGTGCTTAGTCTACTTGCTTTTGTTTTATCAGCAGAGCCAGATTGTTTTGTGTTTGCTGCTGATGTGTTTGCATGCTTTACAATTGGTTCTGCTGTTGTTGTAGCGACATTTGTTGTTTTTTGTATTCCAGGTTTTTTCTGTATCTGGGGGTTTGCTAACGTTACCGCACTAACAGTTGCACCCGTCGCAGGCATGATCACTATGGGATCAGTCTGGCAACCAACAGACACAACCTTCCGTGCAGCAACACTAGCAAATGATCTTGTTGGTATGTTGTTCTTCCCCTCAACTATTTTCCTGGCTTCTGGGAAGGAGATCTTCTGCTCGGTGCGAACTTTCTGAATCTCCTTCTCCTTCTGCCATACAGGGCAATCTTTCGAGAAAGCAGTGTGTTTCTCACTACAGTTTACACATTTCACAGGGTTGTTGCAAGAGGAGTCATTGTGGTCTGGCTGACCACATCGACCACAGACTTCATCCCTCTTGCAATTTTCCCTGTGATGTCCAAAGCGCTGACACTTAAAGCACCTCAAAGGCTGAGGCACGTATAGCTGGACTTTGACCCTTTCAAAACCCATCTTCATGGTTTCCGGTGGAGTTGGAAACCTGAAGGTAATGATGGCCGTATTCAGTTTGACTATTTTGCCTTCCACTTTCTTAGTTAGTATGCGTGCCTCTTTTGCTCCGGCATGCCCGAGTTGAGCAATGATCTCCTCATTGGTTGTGTTCCTCAACTCAGGTGTCCGGATTACACCCTTCGAGGTGTTTAGTGTCCTATGCGGGGAAACCTTGATGGGTTTTCCCGCAAGCTCTGTAGCTTTTTGAAGGTTGGTAGAGTGAGATCCTCGGTCAACCTCAATTAAGAGGTCACCGGATCTCAGCCGCTTGATGGACTTAGGCTCTCCAGCCAAACCTTCGATGCCCTTTTGTATGGCAAAAGATGAGAGCTTGTGAAGGGATTTCTCCTCATCATCAGGCATCATCATCAAAAACCTAGGAAATAGTATATGACCTTTTTGAATTTCTTGTCTTGTTTGATTGTATCGAGCTCTAGACTCATTGTCAATATCTGATTCTTCTGTGTGTTTTCGTCTTTTTTTTGTGTTCGAGGTAGTCGGGGGTGAATTGTCGCTATCCATGGTTGATAGGCTATGTTTTTCATCGCTCAGGCTCTCCACCCTCCTCGGAGCCCTACCAGGGGACAACCTTCCCGGGAACACCAGCAGGAAGTATTGCCAGAGCTACCTGAGCGATATACTCGAAGCAGAAGAACAGCAATTTCAATAATCACCATGTACACATTCCTCCACCAGATTAGCCCATAAGCCACAATGACGTGATGTCCATGATCATGTAGTTGTAAATGAGAATGAAACTCTATACATGCGTCAAAAAAAGGTTGATGATGAGAGGTGAGGATGATATTAGACAATTATGGACATCAAGCCAAGAGACAAAAGCCGATTGATCTGGCCGGGCCCACCAGACCGCCCGTCTCAATGAGATAAGGGCCAAAGTGGTGTGTTGGGAGTATGGAGTCCGCAGGCTCCTACGCCCTCAACCACCAGGATCCCTTCTCCCACCTATACGGGATGCAACCCACGGCAAACAGGTTGAGGGTGTGTTTAGCCTTCTAAAAGAAGTTACCAGGGGGACCACGTGGAGGTAACACCCTCCCCCCCTACATATTTTTATACGGTAGCTGTTTTTATGTAAAGGTACGAACATAATGTATTACCATCAATCTTCAATCATAATCATGCATGTCTATAACAGAGATGTGCACCAGGCTAACACTAGACAAGCAGATAAAGTTCGTCCCGCTAAATATAGAACTGTTCTTGCAAGTAAATCTCTTACAATTTCGGCCGTAGGAATTTGAAATGATATACTTTCAAATCTTGATGTAAACTTATCTTTCTCTCTGTTTAAAAAACGTCTATTTGAGAATTGTCTACATTAATTATTTCTTTTTGTTGGCTAAAACAGCAGTTGTTATATTTCATGAGTATCTCTATTTGTGTTATGTTTTATTCATTGTTTATATATATTTGCACATAATTACCTATTTTGCACTCATTTCGATTGTAGCAATTAAAGCAGCCCCTTGGGATGACATCAATTTTCGTTTTTAATTCCGCACTGAAGTAGTGTATCACACGGATCATGTTTTTTTTCAGAATTTTCATATTTTTACAAATATTTTTAATCAACATTTCTATGAAACCAGAAGTAACCCAAACAAACTATTTGTATACCTGAAGGACGATTGAATGTTTTCACAGCATTGGGCCACATGCTGATGGCATCGGCCCAGCGTTGGGTAGACAATCAGTGCTGCAGGTGTGTCCTCCCGTGTCCTGACTATGAGACACCAATTAGCGGCGACTGCTCTGATCTTACCGTCTGATACGTGGGAATATGTGATGTAAAGTGCTTAATATTGCTGACTTGTTCTGTTAACATTGCAATACACGATCTGGAAATACAACTATTTCGCTCTTTTTCGGTGCTTTAAAAGTGTTTTTTGACTTTTTCGTATTTTGAGTTAAGATCAGTAGGCTATATAGCTTCAAATAAATTAAATTTTCAAAATTGACAACATTGAAAATGTCTCATCCCAAGGGGTCCCTTTAATTTTGCGTAATTAATGCTAGGACACAATAATCCTATGATTCTTTGTCCATTTTGGCACAATGCTATTTTATGTTGGTCATGCATGTCATGTATGTGTTATTATGGGTCAATAAACTATTCTATTCTATTTAAAATTAAAAACAAAAATTGCTGTCATCCCACGGAGCAGCTTTAAATTAAGTTCGTTAACAGAGTAAACAGTAAAGGAAATTGGGCGGAAAAGCCAAATAAAATAAATGGGTTTTTATTATTTTAGGAAACAATCAATAACTATTAACACCTCACAGGCCAAAAAACAGGCATGTGATTGGTCGAAAGGGTTATTTCGACCAATCACATTGTGATTTGTGGATATCGGCGTTACTGTAAGCCTATATTATGGATTTATGTCATGTAGCCTAATACATGTACCGATGTTCAGTTTATTTACTGAGCAATTCTCCGTCTCTAAAGGGGGGGGGGCAGGTCCCGTAGACACGACACATCGACCAAATATTGGTCCGACGTCGTAGACGGTGGGCCAACATTGGGCCGTTGTGTCTGTGTTTGCTGCCCCCCCCCCTCATCTGCTTTTTTTTACAAACACTACACGTGTGTGCAGCACGAGGGCGGGATGATTCATACAGCCGAGGAAAATGTTTATATTTTCTTATCAAGATTCTAACATGTTGAGCAGGCCATTCTGAATGAAGGACTGGTTCGACTGACTTGCAGAATAGCTTTGTGAATTAGCGCTGAATAATATATGTGTTGAAAATAAAAATAGAAAGTTAGTTTGGAAAAAATGACAAAACATCAGCGCAACTGAAACCGTCTTTATTCCAATAACATAACGTACAAATACAAAATGTTACAACAGAAGTTCAGTATTCTCTACAACAAGTACAGTTTGTGTTTACCCTTTAAGGTCTGACGATGCATTAATTAAAGCATCATTTTACATCATTGAAAACATACCTGATTTTCTTACAACTATGGGTTTTAGAAGGCAAATCTCGATGAAACTGTTCTACGAATACATGGTGATTTTCTTTGATTGATCACCCACTTCCAGTCATCTTTATCCACTACAAGTCGAGAATTGCGACAGCAATTCGCGGCTTGTAGTGGATGAAGATGACAATGGTAAATTCAGGCTTGAAAGCACGACTAAGTAAGTTTGAGTTTTAACGTCACTTTTCGGCCAGTATGGCCATTTAAGTGACAATTGAGTAGTAGATTAATATCTTATTTTATATAATAAAAGTGGTAAAGTAGCTAAGCACGCGTACTCTTTTTAAAATTGTATTTCTTTTAAAATATAATCGCTGTTGTTGGGAGCGAAATGGGTGATTAAACATCACGATTGGCAAATTATTGTCTAAACTTAACAAATATGATCAGTTTTCAGTCACTTGGAGTTATGGGATGGGATGGAATACATTCCAAGGTAATAAAGGACACATTTTCATTATATATTGAACAACTCTTACATATTTTGAATTTGTCTATTTTACAAGGTGTATTTCCAAGTGAACTAAAAACTGCTCGTGTTATCCCTATTTATAAAGGTGATAACAATATGATTATAAGTAACTATAGGCCTGTTTCTGTGTTAACAGTGTTCTCCAAAATTTTCGAATGTATAATGTATAACAGACTGTTTAATTTTATCACGAAACATAATATACTTTATAAATACCAGTTTGGTTTTAGAGAAAAACATGGAACGAATTCTGCCCTAATTGTGCTCACAGATAAAATTGCTACAGCTATAAGTGGAGGTAACCTTGTTTTAGGAGTCTTTCTTGATTTCAGTAAAGCTTTTGATACTGTCGATCATACTATTTTACTAAATAAATTATATAAGTATGGTATCAGAGGAATTGCTCATGATTGGCTTGAAAGTTATTTGTATAATAGAAAACAGTTTGTTTCTTTTAATAATCATTGTTCAGATATGAACGATATCACTTGTGGTGTGCCCCAAGGATCCATACTTGGACCCTTGCTATTTTTGTTATATGTGAATGATATTGTTGAAGTATCCTCTGTTTTATTACCCATATTGTATGCCGATGATACCAGCTTATTTTTGATTGGAAAGAACATTAATGTATTAATACACAATATGAATGATGAATTGGCAAAAGTATTACAATGGTTAAACTGTAACAAATTGTCTTTAAATATTAAAAAATCTCAATATATTGTATTCCGATCGATCAAGAATTATCCAATTGAAATAAACACTGTCAAGATTAATAACCAAACATTAAACAAAGTTAAATCTACGAAATTTCTTGGGGTAATTATTGATGAATTCTTAAATTGGGCGGAACATATTAACACCGTAAAAACAAAAATCTCGAGAGGAATTGGAATTTTATGTAAAGCTAGACATGTATTGAAAACATCGACTTTGGTTACACTTTATAATAGCTTTGTCTATCCATATATTAATTATTGCATTGAAGTATGGGGTGGAGCTAGTGATAAATCTATTAAATCTCTATTTAAAGTTCAGAAAAGGGCTGTTAGAATAATTAAATCAGCCTCATATTTAGCCCACACCCAACCAATCTTCCATGCATTAAAGATACTGAATATTTATAAGATATATGAGTTTAAAGTGTCTTTATTTATGTACAAAATGGAGATGCAATTGTTACCTTCTTTATTTAGCGACATGTTTGTAAAACATTCTGATGTTCATAACTATCCAACTAGTAAGTAAGTAAGTAAAATGCTTTACTTCACTTTTCGGCCAGTATGGCCATTTAAGTGAAAATTCCAGGTATTACAATATCCCATATTGTATAGTTAAAGTAGTAAAGAAAAGACAAAGCCAATAAAAGCATGATCGTACTAAAATATTCAGTTTAAAATGTTTGATATGATAAGATGACGATGCTCCTGGCACCTATATGTAACGAGTCTGATGACATGTTGTAGCGCCTGCACTATAATACAGTTTAATGAGTATAAAAATATCAGTATAAATAATGTAAAATATGAAGTGATTATAAAATGAACGACTTATCAAGTCACTATATCTCCATGAAATTGGAGTGATTGTGTAAAAAGTCCATGTCTAATAATTAAAACATGTAATATAGGTTACATTCCCGAAGGAACTGAATAATAAAACCAGCAGGGGTGTCCCTGAATAGCTCAAATAAGGAATTAAATAAAAAATACTTCCTTCTGATGTGCGCATATTTCGCACAACTGAGAAGGACATGTCTTACAGTGAGACGAGTATTGCAGCACATAGGTCGCAATTCTCCTCTCAATAAATAGCCGTTTGTGAAATAGGCATGGCCAATTCTGGCCCTGCATAAGACAACGTCATCTCTTCGGCGTTCCATTGGTGTAAAAGATCGCTTAATGATTGGTTGTACCTCGAACAATTTGCTGGTGACATTGATGTTCCATTCACCTTGCAAAATGTCATCAAGGTAGACCGAGATGTTATACTTGAAATCAGTATATGGTATATAATAAAACTGTTTTGTCTTATCCAGGGCAGCCTTGGCCAAAAACATCAGCCCGTTCATTACCCTGTATTCCAATATGGCTGGGTACCCAGCAAAAAATAATGTCCTTGTGCCCAGACAAGTAGTGACACATATGCAAAATATTGGAAACAACTGGGTTGTTGAGTTTTTGACTCTTAAGAGCCTGCAATGAAGATAGTGAGTCTGTGATGATCATGAACTCCTCGTCATTACTATCCCAAATGTATTCGATGGCAGCTTCAATAGCTAACAGCTCTGCTGTGCAAATTGAAGCCTCATCGTTGATGCGGCAGCTAAATTCATGATCATCACAGACAAAGGACATAGCTGTCCTCTTGTCTTCCTTTGATCCGTCGGTATACACCTTCCGGTGCCTCGGAAATCTACAAAATAACTCGAGCAACATGCTCTGAAAGACAAGGGGACAGGTGTCTCCTTTCCTGAGATCTGAGAGGTTATAAAGTATATTAGGCTGTTGGAGAAGCCAGGGTGGACATTCTGGTGGGCGCACAACGCTAATTGCGTCGAGCTCCACCTCCATGTCCTCCAGATGGGGTTGAAGCCTTATACCCAAAGTAGGTATAGTCCCTGGCTTGTTGTTAAACAGTCTCTTGTACTCTGGGTTGACAACACACGAGTATGCCGGGTTCTCAGGATTTGCTTTCATCTTCATATAGTATTGCAGGCTCAGCTTCAACCGGCGAGTCTCTAAAGAGGGCTCACCGGTCTCCACCTGAAGACTTTCGATTGGTGATGTTCGAAATGCCCCTGAGCATAATCTCAAACCTTGGTTCGCGATTGGATCAAGTACTGCTAAGTACGATCGTCTCGCTGAACCATAAACAATACAACCATAATCCAGTTTGGATCTGATGTGAGACCGGTAAATCCTCAGTAAGGTTGTCCGATCACCACCCCAATCCTTGCTGGATATAACTCGTAGTAATTGTAATGCTTTCCTACACTTATCTTTCATATATTTGATGTGTGGAATAAAACTGAGCTTCTTGTCGAAAAACAGACCAAGAAATTTGACCTGCTCTTCAACAGGAAGCTGTTGTCCATATAGTTTGAGATTAGGCTCAGGCTGTAAGCCATTTTTTTTGCAAAAATGTACACATAAAGTTTTTGTGGGAGAAAATTTAAAGCCGTTCTCATCCGCACAAGTCACCAACTTATCCAGGCAGCCTTGCAGGCGCCGCTCAATTATTGCCATATTGCTTGACTGGCAGTAAACAGCCAGATCATCAACATATAATGATTTTTCAATATCTTGTGGTAAAGAATCAATTATACTGTTTATTTTAACGGTAAATAGAGTTGGTGAAAGGATACTACCTTGTGGGACACCCTCCTCCTGTGGATTTAGTGAAGAGTGGGTGTTGTCCAAGCGGACTTTAAATTTTCTCCCCTTTAAAAAATTATCAATGAATAAGGGTAATCTACCCTTCAGGCCCATTTCATGAAGATCTTTCATGATACCACCCTTCCATGTGGTATCATAGGCCTTTTCTAAATCAAAAAATACTCCAACTGTATGTTGATTTTTAACAAAACCTTGACGGATATAAGTCTCTAGTCTGACCAAATGGTCTGTGGTGCTCTTTCCTTTTTGAAAACCACATTGATATTTAGTTATTATGTGATTGTCTTGTAAAAACCATGTGAGACGATGATTGATCATGCGCTCCATGATTTTGCAAAGACAACTTGTCAATGCTATTGGCCTATAATTATTAGGATCTGTTCGATCTTTTCCAGGTTTAGGGATCGGGATCACTGTTGCTTCTCTCCATCCATCTGGGAAATCCTGAGATTGCCACAGATCATTCAAGAGTAGAAGCAACAGATCAAGTGATACATCAGGCAAATGTTTCAGAAACTGGTAGTGAATTTCATCAGGGCCAGTTGCCGAATCAGTTGCCTGAGCGATAGATTTAATTAATTCTCGTTTAGAGAAATCAACATTGTACTTTTCGTCATTATCTGACTCAAAGTCCAATGAGTTCTCCTTCTCCTTGTCCCTAATTTTTCGAAATTTTTCCTGATAATGATCTGGCGATGATTTAGCAGCGAAGGATGTCGCCAGCGTTTCTGCAATATCCGTTTTATTGGTTATTGTGTCAGAATCAGTGACAAGGTACTTGATGGTTTTATCTTTCCTCTTGCCACTGATTCTGCGCAGCATTTGCCAAGTATGTTTTGCCGATGTATTATTATTTAGTGTGGAGACATATGCTCTCCAAGATTGCCGCTTGGCTTCACTGATTGTGCGGCGAGCTTTAGCGTAATCTTTCTTATATCCGTCAAGGTTTTGTCTAGTTGGATGTTTTTTAAATTTTTGCAAGGATTTTTTCCTTTTGTCTATTGCCTTTCGGCAACCTTCGTCAAACCAGGGTTTGTCGAGTTTTTTGGGAACTGTCGAGGTTTTGGGTATGCTTTTATCTGCTATATTGTGTAACTTGGCTGTAAAAAGGGCTATAGGGTCATCAACCCCCTCTTCATTCTCAAATTGAGAGATTGTGAGGCTCTCCCCACAAGACTGTTGGAAGGCCTCCCAATCTGCTCTGTGCAGCCTCCAATGCTGCACTCTTTCTTCAACAATAGAGTTGTTGCTCTCTATAAATATAGGATAATGATCACTGCTACAGAGATCCTCGTTGACCCTCCAAGTGTAATCCAAATATAAATCGGGATCACACAAGGATAGGTCAATGGCTGTTGCAGATCCTGAAGCAGGGTGTAAATAGGTGGTAGTATCATCATTAAAAATGCAGAGATTTTCTTCTGAGAGGAAGTCTTCTATTATTCTGCCCCGTGGGTTGATGTCCCTACAGCCCCACATTGTGTGGTGCCCGTTAAAATCTCCCAGTAGCATGAAGGGTTTGGGCAATTGTTTTACCAGCTGCCTCAATTCCACAACATCTACTGAGCGGCTCGGCGATAAATAAACAGAGCATATCGTCATTGGCCTGTGACAGTTTATGTTAACCGCCACAGCCTGTAAAGTTGTATTCAACGTGATCTGTTGATGTGGTGTTCCATCCTTTACAAGGATGGAAACCCCCCAGCAGGCCCTTTCATTATTGGCAGGGCCAAAACAATTGATTATTGAATAGTTTTTAAAACTTATGTTAGTGTTAGGTTTTAAGTTAGTCTCCTGCAGGCACACAGCCGTCGGGCTGTGCTCCTGCAGAAGAATAGCCAGGTCATTGTAGTTTGACCTTAAACCTCGACAGTTCCATTGTATGATTTTGTGGGCCATTATGAATTTTTATGCCTCCCTGGTTTTATCTGTGCTTGGAGTGCAGCGACGGTGTCAAGAGATACGAATACCTCGCTATCGCTGCTATCTGCCTCATGTGAACAGTCCATGGATTCAAATCTATTATGTACAGATATGGGATCATCCATGCCCTTTTGCAGCCGACCGATCCCACTATTATTTGTTCTTGGTTTAACTGTTGTATGCGTGCCTTTCTTTTCTTTTGTTGGTTTTTCTGCTATTGATGGTTTATTCGTTGTTTCCTTTTTCTTATCTTTGCTATTTTGAGGCTGAGTTGTGTTATTCTTTGCTTGTTTGGCATCTTGTTTGGCATCATTTGCTAGTATCTTTGAGGCATTGGGGGTAGCTTTATTGTTTGTATTAGGTTTTGCTGAAGGGGCCGCAGCTGTCTTGGTAACATTTGTTGCACCAGCTGCAGACGTGACCTCCGGTAGGTCAGTCTGGCAACCAACCGACACAACCTGTTTAGCCAAAACGCTGGCATATGATGGTTTTCCAGTTACTCCTTCAACGATTTTACGAGCTTCTGGGAAAGAAATCTTCCGTTCCGTTCGGATACGTTGGATTTCTTTCTCCGTTTTCCATCGGGGGCAATCTCTGGAATAGGCTGTGTGGTTCCCACCACAGTTGGCACATTTTATTGGATAGGTGCAAGAGGAGTCAGGATGTTCCGTCGATTGACCACAGCGTCCACAGACATGCTCTCTCTTGCAACCTTCCTGGTGGTGTCCAAATTGTTGGCACTTGAAACACCTCAAAGGGTGTGGTATATACAATTGTACAGGGCATAGCTCAAATCCAACCTTGATATCAGCCGGTGGCTTTGGGAAGTTGAATGTGAGCACTGCTGTGTTCAATTTAATTATATCTCCATTCTTTCTTATTGTGATAATTTTAGCATCGGAAACTCCTTGTCTTTTTAATTGTGTTTTTAGTTCTTCGTTGGTAGTGTTTTTAATTTCTTGGGTTCGAATGACACCCTTTGAGGTGTTTAAAGTCCTGTGAGGAGAAACCTTCACAGGAATTCCAGCTATTTGTTTGACTGCCAAGAGCTTGGTGGAGAAGGTTTCTCTGTCGACCTCAATTAAGAGGTCGCCAGACCTAAGCCTTTTGATGTTCTTAGGCTCTCCAACCAAGCCCTCTATGCCTTTTTGTATGGCAAATGTTGAGAGTCTGGAGAGGGATTTGTCCTCATCTCCAGACATCATCAACAAAAAGCGCGGGAAAGTTAGTTTTGCTTTTTGCATTTCGGAAAAATTTTTTTGGTACCTTGCAGTATACTCGGCTTCTTCATCTGATGGACTGTTATTTTCTCTCTTTTTTCTTTTCTTTTGATTACTAGTGTTGGGCGGGGGTGGATTGTCTTCAGCCATATTGAATTGGTATTGTTTTTCATCACCCTAGCGCTCCACCCGCCTCGGAGCCCTACCAGGGGACAATTTGCCCGCGGTACCCTGCGTTAGAATTGTCAGAGCTACCAGGGTGATATACTCATAGCAAAAGAACAGCAGTTGCAATAACCGCAGTACACATCCTTTCACTTGATTAGCCCATGAGCAACGTGATTTGGTGTTCAGATTCGTGTATATAGTAATGAAAAAGCGCTACCTGTAAAATACGTCTTTGATGATGAGATGAGGCGAAACGATAAATAATAAACAAGTATGAACACCAAATCAACGAGACCAGCCGATTGATCTGGCCGGGCCCACCAGACCACCCGTCTCAATGAGATAAGGGCCAAAGTGGTGTGTTGGGAGTATGGAGTCCGCAGGCTCCTACGCCCTCAACCACCAGGATCCCTTCTCCCACCTATACGGGATGCAACCCACGGCAAACAGGTTGAGGGTGTGTTTAGCCTTCTAAAAAGAAGTTACCAGGGGGACCACGTGGAGGTAACACCCTCCCCCCCTCTATCCAACTAGACATGCTCATAATCTACGTGTAACTTGTAAGCATAAAACCAAATTATCTGAACAGTCTATTAGAACTGCTGCTATATCAATATGGAATCATATATCTGTCAATCTAGATACCAATTGTTCAATATGTACCTTTAAATATAAACTTAAAAAATATTTATTATACCATAATATTCCTAATAGTAGAACTCCTTAGATATGATACTGGCTCATGACTGAATTTGTTAATTACTTAATAACTTATTATTTATTTCATTGCACGTTTTTATGCACATTGCACATGTATTGTCGTTTTTGTGGATCCACGGGGATGTGTCTACCACTTTAACGAGTGGGAGATATAGCCTTTTGTTTCCTAGGAGTCGACATATTATTTTTGTAATTAATGAGAGGGCGTATAATGTCACCCGATATTCTGTCCTTTTTGTCATTTTGTTTATCAATTTTGTTCTGTATATTGTTAATACAGATATTTCATATTTTCTATAATATTGTTCAGTTTAATATGTTAGATTTCCAGATTTTCGGTGTATTAACATGATTAATGTGATTTTGTTAATGTTTTTGTTGATATGCATTTATGACAATAAATAATCTTGAATCATAATCTTGAATCATGGGTCGCGGAAGCGGACAACTTTCAGTAAAAAAATAATTATTTAACTTGGAGCTCTAAGGGTTATTTTTTATATTTTTTTAGCGCTCTAAGGGTTAATGTCGCTTTAAAGCAGATACAAGACGTTGAATCAATGTCGGTGGTCCAACGTCGTAGGCGGTGGACCGACGGTAAACCAATATTGAGTAAGTAAGTAAGTAAAATGCTTTACTTCACTTTTCGGCCAGTATGGCCATTTAAGTGAAAATTCCAGGTATTACAATATCCCATATTGTATAGTTAAAGTAGTAAAGGAAAGACAAAGCCAATAAAAGCATGATCGTACTAAAATAATTAGTTTAAAATGTTTGATATGATAAGATGACGATGCTCCTGGCACCTATATGTAACGAGTCTGATGACATGTTGTAGCGCCTGCACTATAACACAGTTTAATGAGTATAAAAATATCAGTATAAATAATGTAAAATATGAAGTGATTATAAAATGAACGACTTATCAAGTCACTATATCTCCATGAAACTGGATTGATTGTGTAAAAAGTCTGTGTTTAATAATTAAAACATGTAATATAGGTTACATTCCCGAAGGAACTGAATAATAAAACCAGCAGGGGTGTCCCTGAATAGCTCAAATAAGGAATTAAATGCAAAATACTTCCTTCTGATGTGCGCATATTTCGCACAACTGAGAAGGACATGTCTTACAGTGAGACGAGTATTGCAGCACATAGGTCGCAATTCTCCTCTCAATAAATAGCCGTTTGTGAAATAGGCATGGCCAATTCTGGCCCTGCATAAGACAACGTCATCTCTTCGGCGTTCCATTGGTGTAAAAGATCGCTTAATGATTGGTTGTACCTCGAACAATTTGCTGGTGACATTGATGTTCCATTCACCTTGCAAAATGTCATCAAGGTAGACCGAGATGTTATACTTGAAATCAGTATATGGTATATAATAAAACTGTTTTGTCTTATCCAGGGCAGCCTTGGCCAAAACATCAGCCCGTTCATTACCCTGTATTCCAATATGGCTGGGTACCCAGCAAAAAATAATGTCCTTGTGCCCAGACAAGTAGTGACACATATGCAAAATATTGGAAACAACTGGGTTGTTGAGTTTTTGACTCTTAAGTAAGTAAGTAAAATATTTGCTTTACTTCACTTTTCGGCCAGTATGGCCATTTAAGTGAAAATTCCAGGTATTACAATATCCCATATTGTATAGTTAAAGTAGTGAAGGAAAGACAAAGCTAATAAAAGCATGTTCGTACTAAAATATTCAGTTTAAAGTGTTTGATATGATAAGATGACGATGCTCCTGGCACCTATATGTATCGAGTCTGATAACATGTTGAAGCGCCTGCACTACAACACAGTTTAATGGGTATAAAAATATCAGTATAAATAATGTAAAATATGAAGTGATTATAAAATGAACGACTTTTCAAGTCACTATATCTCCATGAAATTGGAGTGATTTTGTAAAAACTACAAGTCTAAGTCAAAACAGTGTCATTGTCAAAACAAATATATAATATATACTATAATACTATATACTATAATGAAAAAAAGTAAACCCATTTAGACATAAATATGAATGACATAAACAATGAACAGAGAAACCATTAAGTAAGTAAGTAAATGTCTTCTTTACTTCACGTTTCGGCCAGTATGGCCAGAGAAATCATTAAATCACAATTTTTTTTCAAAAATTAAAGACTTACAGTGCCCCCACAGTTGGTAATAAGGTCTGTGATATTGGAGGACATCACAGAGCGATCACGAACCGTGAGGACACCGTAAGTCACCACAGGCTAATTGTACGGCAATGGCTTCTCTATGACATGCTGCATTATCCGCCAGGATGCCACAGAGAAACCATTAAAACAATGAAATGAAAAACTAATTATATGACAATGGTTTCTTTCGGACATCCCGTCCAACACCAGGATGCCAAAGAGAAACCATTTACAAAAACGAATACATACAATAGAAATACTTAAGACAGTCCCGTATACTAATAGAACGTTAGACACACATCCACATACCGATTCTGATCATATTGAACATCACAAACCAATGACTATGCTCTGTATTTACCGCCAAACCGATTTAATATAGATTGAAAAGTAATGCAAAATATTCTAGACCCATATGTAATAACGTGAGAAAAACACAATATTAATAAAACGTTTGGGTGTGCTTGGCCTTCTATGAAGTTGCCCAGGGGGACCACGCGGAGGTGACACCCATCCCCCCTTGACTCTTAAGAGCCTGCAATGAAGATAGTGAGTCTGTGATGATCATGAACTCCTCGTCATTACTATCCCATATGTATTCGATGGCAGCTTCAATAGCTAACAGCTCTGCTGTGCAAATTGAAGCCTCATCGTTAATGCGGCAGCTAAATTCATGATCATCACAGACAAAGGACATAGCTGTCCTCTTGTCTTCCTTTGATCCGTCAGTATACACCTTCCGGTGCCTCGGAAATCTACAAAATAACTCGAGCAACATGCTCTGAAAGACAAGGGGACAGGTGTCTCCTTTCCTGAGATCTGAGAGGTTAAAAAGTATATTAGGCTGTTGGAGAAGCCAGGGTGGACATTCTGGTGGGCGCACAACGCTAATTGCGTCGAGCTCCACCTCCATGTCCTCCAGATGGGGTTGAAGCCTTATACCCAAAGTAGGTATAGTCCCTGGCTTGTTGTTAAACAGTCTCTTGTACTCTGGGTTGACAACACACGAGTATGCCGGGTTCTCAGGATTTGCTTTCATCTTCATATAGTATTGCAGGCTCAGCTTCAACCGGCGAGTCTCTAAAGAGGGCTCACCGGTCTCCACCTGAAGACTTTCGATTGGTGATGTTCGAAATGCCCCTGAGCATAATCTCAAACCTTGGTTCGCGATTGGATCAAGTACTGCTAAGTACGATCGTCTCGCTGAACCATAAACAATACAACCATAATCCAGTTTGGATCTGATGTGAGACCGGTAAATCCTCAGTAAGGTTGTCCGGTCACCACCCCAATCCTTGCTGGATATAACTCGTAGTAATTGTAATGCTTTCCTACACTTATCTTTCATATATTTGATGTGTGGAATAAAACTGAGCTTCTTGTCGAAAAACAGACCAAGAAATTTGACCTGCTCTTCAACAGGAAGCTGTTGTCCATATAGTTTGAGATTAGGCTCAGGCTGTAAGCCATTTTTTTTGCAAAAATGTACACATAAAGTTTTTGTGGGAGAAAATTTAAAGCCGTTCTCATCCGCACAAGTCACCAACTTATCCAGGCAGCCTTGCAGGCGCCGCTCAATTATTGCCATATTGCTTGACTGGCAGTAAACAGCCAGATCATCAACATATAATGATTTTTCAATATCTCGTGGTAAAGAATCAATTATACTGTTTATTTTAACGGTAAATAGAGTTGGTGAAAGGATACTACCTTGTGGGACACCCTCCTCCTGTGGATTTAGTGAAGAGTGGGTGTTGTCCAAGCGGACTTTAAATTTTCTCCCCTTTAAAAAATTATCAATGAATAAGGGTAATCTACCCTTCAGGCCCATTTCATGAAGATCTTTCATGATACCACCCTTCCATGTGGTATCATAGGCCTTTTCTAAATCAAAAAATACTCCAACTGTATGTTGATTTTTAACAAAACCTTGACGGATATAAGTCTCAAGTCTGACCAAATGGTCTGTGGTGCTCTTTCCTTTTTGAAAACCACATTGATATTTAGTTATTATGTGATTGTCTTGTAAAAACCATGTGAGACGATGATTGATCATGCGCTCCATGATTTTGCAAAGACAACTTGTCAATGCTATTGGCCTATAACCATTAGGATCTGTTCGATCTTTTCCAGGTTTAGGGATCGGGATCACTGTTGCTTCTCTCCATCCATCTGGGAAATCCTGAGATTGCCACAGATCATTCAAGAGTAGAAGCAACAGATCAAGTGATACATCAGGCAAATGTTTCAGAAACTGGTAGTGAATTTCATCAGGGCCAGTCGCCGAATCAGTTGCCTGAGCGATAGATTTAATTAGTTCTCGTTTAGAGAAATTAACATTGTACTTTTCGTCATTATCTGACTCAAAGTCCAATGTGTTCTCCTTCTCCTTGTCCCTAATCTTTCGAAATTTTTCCTGATAATGATCTGGCGATGATTTAGCAGCGAAGGATGTCGCCAGCGTTTCTGCAATATCCGTTTTATTGGTTATTGTGTCAGAATCAGTGACAAGGTACTTGATGGTTTTATCTTTCCTCTTGCCACTGATTCTGCGCAGCATTTGCCAAGTATGTTTTGCCGATGTATTATTATTTAGTGTGGAGACATATGCTCTCCAAGATTGCCGCTTGGCTTCACTGATTGTGCGGCGAGCTTTAGCGTAATCTTTCTTATATCCGTCAAGGTTTTGTCTAGTTGGATGTTTTTTAAATTTTTGCAAGGATTTTTTCCTTTTGTCTATTGCCTTTCGGCAACCTTCGTCAAACCAGGGTTTGTCGAGTTTTTTCGGAACTGTCGAGGTTTTGGGTATGCTTTTATCTGCTATATTGTGTAACTTGTCAGTAAAAAGGGCTATAGGGTCATCAACCCCCTCTTCATTCTCAAATTGAGAGATTGTGAGGCTCTCCCCACAAGACTGTTGGAAGGCCTCCCAATCTGCTCTGTGCAGCCTCCAATGCTGCACTCTTTCTTCAACAATAGAGTTGTTGCTCTCTATAAATATAGGATAATGATCACTGCCACAGAGATCCTCGTTGACCCTCCAAGTGTAATCCAAATATAAATCGGGATCACACAAGGATAGGTCAATGGCTGTTGCAGATCCTGAAGCAGGGTGTAAATAGGTGGTGGTATCATCATTAAAAATGCAGAGGTTTTCCTCTGAGAGGAAGTCTTCTATTATTCTGCCCCGTGGGTTGATGTCCCTACAGCCCCACATTGTGTGGTGCCCGTTAAAATCTCCCAGTAGCATAAAGGGTTTGGGCAATTGTTTTACCAGCTGCCTCAATTCCACAACATCTACTGAGCGGTTTGGCGGTAAATAAACAGAGCATATCGTCATTGGTCTGTGACAGTTTATGTTAACCGCCACAGCCTGTAAATTAGTTTTTAATGTTATATGTTGATGTGGTGTTCCGTCCTTCACAAGGATAGAGACACCCCATTGAGATGTCTAGCACAATATAAACAATGTAAAAAATGAAATGATTATTACATGTAAGACTAAAGAAGTCAATAACAACTGTATTTCCATTAAATTGGGATTGCTGCATAAAAAACATAAACTTGTAAAGTCGAAATGTAAATGTAATAATTAAAATGCACTATAGAGGTTACACTCCCGCAGGAGGTGTATAATAATTCCTGCAGAAGTGTCTCTTAACAGATCAAGTAGTGCAATTGTCATCAAACTAGTGTATTAGGTTTTTGTGGAACTGTCGAGGTTTTAGGTATGTTTTTCTCAGCTCTTTTGTTTAACTTGGTTGTAAAAGGGGCTATAGGGTCATCACCCCCCTCCTCACTCTCAAATTGAGAGATTGTGAGGCTCTCCCTACAGGATTCCTGGGCGACTTCCCAGTTTGGATTGTGCAATTGCCAGTGCTGTATTCTTTCCTCGGAAACAGAGTTGTTACTCTGCAGCAGTACTGGGAAATAAAGCGCAGAAAACGGAAAAAATATATCCTTCTCATGTGAGCCTACCTTGCATACATTTAGAAAGATAGTTCGCCGTCCCAGTAAACACAAAACATTTGTATAATATTTGTACAATGGTGACCCGACGTTGTACAAATGTTATACAAAGGTTTTGTGTTCACTGGGTTACCAGTTGAAATATCGAAGTAACGGTTGTTTAACGTCACTATGGTCATTTAAATGAATTAAACTACATAAAATAAGTAAATGTTTGTACTTTTTGACAGTGAGACCAATTAAATGACTTCGTAAACGTTAAACAACAACGTTTTGTGTATAAGGAAAGTATGATAACAATGAGTGAATCTGTTAATATGACGGCACTTATTTATAGCGGGGTTGATGACATGTTGCAGCGCCAGAGAGTAGAATTTATCTACAAATTGAAATGACTATAAAATGGAGGCTTAAGTTTACATACAGCAATAATTACAGTAGCAACATTAGTAACAAAGTATAACATTATGTACATAAAATCATAGTAACCATAAAAATGTCTAAATGTAATAAATAAAACCAGTTATAGAGATTACACTCCGCATGAGTGGTTGTCCACATAGATTGATATTATGCTCAGGGTGACAACCATCATGGTTACTAAAATGAACATACAGGAGACAATTTAAGGCCATTTTCATCCATACAGGTCACCAACTAGTCCAGACTACCTTGCACTTGCAGGCGCCGCTCAAGATAGACATGTTGCTGGATTGAATATAGACGGTTCCTCTACATTATAACAGATTATTGATTCCTGTTGGTAATGCATCGACTATGCCGTTCAGTGAGTAAGAGTTTTTTTTAACTGTCACTGTTCGGCCAGTAGGCCCCTATGACTATTTTAAGCTACTTTGCAAGTTAAAAACATCATAATATTTTGTGTAATAATGTTGCAGCGCCTGCACTACAGCACAGTATAACGTAAAGTAAAAAATGAGGTACCTAGAATAATGTATCGTCCCCTTGGAGTCAAACTGCCACTTTGTAAAGTGGACAATATGTAAGTACTATAAAATACCATAAAGTATAAACATAGCAATAACAACAGTATGTATGTACAAGTAGAAAGACTATATAAAAAAATACTTTTCAAGTGTACATGTAATCATTAAAACGAGTTGTAAAAGTTGTCAGCGGTTGAAAAACAATTGTCAATAGACACATATATGAACAGATGACAACAGTTTGATGCCATGTTCCAGTGGCTGCACTAAACCATAGTATAATGAGTATAAAATTGAGATGTTTATATCAGCATAAATAATGTCAAAAATGAAGTGCTTATAAAATGAAGGACTTATCAAGTCAATATGTCTCCATGATCGACTTATGAAGTCTATGAAATTTGAATGACTGTGTACAAACATACAGATACTTGTCAAAGCAAAACAATTATAGAGGTTACATTCCCACAAGAGTGTCTCCAAAAGTTTTGTCTATTTGGCTGCTTTTTAAGTTTGTTTAGAGACATTTATCGAGATGTTAATCGCCACACACATCATTATTTGTGTTATTATTACTTGATTTTAGGTTGGTAAACCTAAAAAAAATGGATACGTGTTTGTTTGTTTTTGATGTGTTAGTCGGTCTCATAATCCATACACAACAGCTTGGGACAGCTTGTAATAAGCAGCCATTCTGCCGCTTTCGACAAAAAATCTGCATTCACATAACAAATTGTCTATGGTCTGCTTCTCCGAGTTGTGCAGCAATCCAAGAAGTCCTTGTTCTACACATTTTCCAGGCCGATGAATCCTGGATCAGGAATGTTCGTGCCATTTTCCTGAAATTTAAGAAAGAAAATATTAGAATTGGATACATTTAGATACACGCTGCGATATCAATAATACATAAAGTGTCGAAGTAAAACAATATATTATATCCCTTAGATTTGAGGTCAATAGACGTCACTCTCTGACGTCTAAAGCCCTGCACTGATAGAGTAAAATATATATAATGGCGACATGGAAGCAGACATATCTAACTGAGACATTTATGATGAATTAAAATTTAAAAAAAGCGTTGGTTTCATAGTTCACTAAAATATATTTCAGCATTGTAAGGGCTAAGTGCAAATTAAAAAGTATGGTAAAACAGCTATTTCAGCTATGTGAATAACGATATTCAAATACGGAACTGTTATTATACATAGAGTAAAATATTGCTTTACGCCAATTTTCGGCAGTTATGGTAATTAAAGTGACATTGTAATACGTTAAAACAGTGCAGTCTCTTGGTGAAACGCATGATGTAAAGATAACGACGTGAGGGTGGGGTGAGAGGGCATGGCTGTGTTTAAGATTATTTGTTCACAGGAATTGTAGACATCGCAGTAAACATTGACCCATTGTTGATTTAATGTTGGGCATGCTTTACAGACTATGGTCTATTATTAAATCAACAGCATAGTAGATTACGCAAAATACGCAAACAGTCCACCACGACAATCACATGTGGAGAGAATGAAGTTGCTGCCAAAGAAAATGAGAAATACCTGGTACATGTAGTTGGTCTAGAATAGACACTGGGAGGAGAATATATAGCAGAAAGTATGCTAAAAAGGGAAATTCTAGACCCAAATGTCTATACAGGCGAAATATTTGAATACAAATTCTAGGAAACTGTTGGCTACATCTTTGATTTGATGTCATTATGACTATGCCTGCTCCGCATGGTTTGAGAGTCTCCAGGTCAACTTACAAAAAACTATGAAATTTGCAAAAAAACTTGTTCTAGGCTACCCCCCCCCCCTATATCTCACATTGGCATAGAAGAGTTCACGTTGTTGCACTGGATCCCAGTCTAGTCAAATCAAACTAAACAATATGTACCAAATCGAATGTAGGCAGGTACGTTTGAAAATTGGGTGCGCTCGAGATAAAAAAGGCCAATTTATTAAGCTCATTTTTTACACATGTTTTTAATTATTTTATAACAACCAGGCCTGGAAATTACTCCACAAAACCTTGTAGATAAAAGGGATTTACAGTATATATTATCATAAATAAAATACATTTCATCATTTGCATTATTTATACATTTTCAAAATAATTTTCGAGGCAGTTTCTGCCTGATTATTGTTAAAATGCTCTGACTTCCTAGTCAAAAAAATATCTGTGATATGAATAAATATTATTGCAAATATGAAAATAATTGCTTTTTTTGCCGCCATTCTGGAATAGCTTATATGGACCACTGTGAAAATAAGTGTCCTGCACCAGGGTATACTTTCAGTGTTTTTATCCCTGGTGTTCCAGAAAGGTGGTTAGAATGATATTTTGAATACTTAATTTATTTACCATGTATTATCATACGAATGTAACCCTATTTTATATGTTAATGCTGAATAAATCTATCTATCTATGATAGTCGAATATTTCTTATCGTCACTGTTCGGCAATAATGGTCATTTAAGTGACATTGTAATACAATAAAGCAGTGCACTCTATTGATGAGATGAATGATGTAATAACGGAGGGTGAGATGATGGCATGGAGGGTTAGTGAGTGTTTTCCTTCACTCGCCCGATAAAGGGTTCTGGAGTAAAGTATTGCTTTACGTCACTTTATTAAATTAAATCGCAATACATTTTATTACACTGCTGTTTCCACATCGGAAATTATTAAGCAATGTCACACATGGAAAGGATATTGTTAACAATGAATAAAGGGAATGTATATATATTTGGCTCTTTCATATCCAGTTTACAACTATTCAAGAGAGACACACAACAGTAGTGAAGCTGCTTGGTGCAGATTATGAATCTGATGTTTTATTTAAGTAAGTAAGTAATATTTTTTGTCATTGAATACGGTTCATGAAGTCATGGACTTTTAAATGTAACAAACAATCGCATGTGTAACTTTACATATTATGCTAATTTATTGAATTTAGGTGACAAACACTAATGAACTGTGGATTACAGATGAACGTGTTATGAAATGTATTGCAATGTCAATGCAAAAAGGACTGCGCGTCAGAGAAGATGGTGTCGATAGACACTATGGTGGTGGTGTTAAAGGCATCGTGGAATTGCTGAAATACAATAAAATGTGGTACTTATTGGTGGACAAAGATATTTTGCCAGGTAAGTAAGTAAAATGTATTTTTACGTCACTTTTTCGACCATTATGCAAATTTAACCCTTTAAGCCCTAAGTAAGTGAGTAAGTAAGTAAAATGCTTTACTTCACTTTTCGGCCAGTATGGCCATTTAAGTGAAAATTCCAGGTATTACAATATCCCATATTGTATAGTTAAAGTAGTAAAGGAAAGACAAAGCCAATAAAAGTATGATCGTACTAAAATATTCAGTTTAAAGTGTTTGATATGATAAGATGACGATGCTCATGGCACCTATATGTAACGAGTCTGATGACATGTTGAAGCGCCTGCACTACAACACAGTTTAATGGGTATAAAAATATCAGTATAAATAATGTAAAATATGAAGTGATTATAAAATGAAAGACTTTTCAAGTCACTATATCTCTATGAAATTGAAGTGATTGTGTAAAAACTACAAGTCTAAGTCAAAACAGTGTCATTGTCAAAACAAATATATAATATATACTATAATACTATATACTATAATAAAAAAAAATAAACCCATTTAGACATAAATATGAATGACATAAACAATGAACAGAGAAACCATTAAGTAAGTAAGTAAATGTCTTCTTTACTTCACTTTTCGGCCAGTATGGCCAGAAAAATCATGAAACCACAATAAATTCTCAAAAATTAAAGACACAGTGCCCCCACAGCTAGTAATAAGGTCTGTGATATTGGAGGACATCACAGAGCGATCACAAACCGTGAGGACACCGAAAGTCACCACAGGCCAATTGTACGGCAATGGCTTCTCTATGACATGCTGCATTATCCGCCAGGATGCCACAGAGAAACCTTTAAAACAATAAAGTGAAAAAATAATTATATGGCACTGGTTTCTTTCGGACATCCCGTCCATCGCCAGGATGCCAAAGAGAAACCACTGCAAACACAAAAAAAACAAATCATAGAGGAACTATGAGTAGACCTACAATGCCCCCACAGCTGGGGATCGGGTCTGTCATCGAGAACTAGCACGACAGAGCGGTCACAATCCGTGAGAGCACTGTAAGGCACCACAAGTACAATGAAAAAATATATAAAATATATAAATATGAATATATAGAGAATATATAAAGAGTTTGAACTAAAAACTATTCGAAAATAAACATAACAACCTCAGTGCAAAAACCACCGGAAAGCAAACACAAAAAACTTCACGTCAAAAAAATAACAAAATCTGGTTCGATGAAGGTTTGGGTGTGCTTGGCCTTCTAAGAAGTTGCCCAGGGGGGACCACGCGGAGGTGACACCCTTCCCCCCCCCAGAGAAGATGGTGTCGATAGACACTATGGTGGTGGTTTTAAAGGCATCGTGGAATTGCTGAAATACAATAAAATGTGGTACCTATTGGTGGACAAAGATATTTTGCCAGGTAAGTAATTAAAATGTATTTTTACGTCACTTTTTCGACCATTATGCATATTTAACCCTTTAAGCCCTCACGATGCATTAAAGCATAATTTTACATCCCTGAAGACAGACTAAATTTTCCTACAACAAATGGTTTTAGAACGAAAATTTCCATGAAACTGGTTTACCAATACATGGCAATTTTCTGTATTTTTTTAAACCACATCAAATCATCTTCATCCTCTACAAGTCAAGAATTGCGACAGAAATTCGCGGCTTGTAGTGGATGAAGATGACAATGGGAAATTCAGGCTTGAAAGGGTTAACCCCTTCACTACTAATTTCCGTCGTCATTTACTATGGCTACACCAGGATCCCTGGATCCGGGCATGCACTGAAGTGGATAATTGACAACTCCTAGTTGTACAATAATGCCAGGTACAAGTTAGTCTGTGAACCAATATCAAGTACTCTTTCATTCAAGTAATACCATTATGAATCAATATCAAGTACTCTTTGAGTTTTATTCCAGTAATACCATTATGTATTATCATATATATCTTCATTGTTACATATTATCACGTATAACTGAAATGTACGAGCGAGTGTAAATATATTTATCATTGATCATGCTAGTCATTTATGTATTACTCATATCATTTACTAATACATAAACTGTTAAGTTGTGTTTATTACATTGACACATTTTACAGATTATGTATACAACCATTTAGTAGAGTAGTGGTAAACAATGTTGGTGTAATGTTGGCCCATCGTCTTCGACGCTGGGCCAACATTACGCCAACATTATTTTTACTTGGCTCTGAACCAACATTGAACCAGAACTGTGCTGTATAAAGAATCACAGTGACCTCATCTGGTACATAAACAATGATGAATGAATGTGTTAACACTTATGTCTTACAAGTTAAATATAAGTCATTCTGTTATTAGCAAAATCATGTCATCGTCATATTTCAGATTGGGTTGATATCGTTCATATTATGTACAGAAAGAAGATCTCAACACGATTCCAAACCCCAAAGGGTTACCTGAGTGACATCCGCGTTGATGTTCTGATCAGGTGTGTAGGCCCTACATGCTTTTCAATTTATCTGATGAAATTACCTATATATGGAGATTATGAAAAAATGTCGGCAGATAAGATCGGAATGTTGCAATTCCGAAGAGAGTATAATTTACTCACTTTCAACTGTGTAGTAGTAGTGGAATATGGTGGAATATGTTCATTTACTGTATAGTAGTAATGGAATATGGTGGAATATGGTCATTTAAGTGACTTGTAATACAAAAAAAAACCCAATACAGTCTATTGATCAAATGAATGTTGTACAAATGATGGAGGTGGAGTGATAGGGCATGGTTGAGAAGGGTTCTGGGTCTAATCCCCAGAATTGAAACAACAATCGTTCAATGTCGCTGGTTTGTCAGAATGCTTCGTCAAGAAAAGAGAACTCTCTGATGACGTCAGATACAGCAGCTACCTCCCTGATCTGCTCAGTGGCGCCATCTACTGGGTTGGATTCATTGGATTACATAGATATAGCAGTAAAATGAGGCTTAACCCTTTCAGAATCCGACGTCTAAAAACGGTCCACGCACTGCATGAAATAAGCACAATTATAATGGCTGTAGACCCATAAAAGTATTCAAATGAAGGGTAAAGAGCTAACTAATACATTTATGATAATTTTAAAATTTAACAAAAACCTCCGGTCTACATAATGAAAGAGTGAAATTATTTATTTGTTTGTATTGTAGTTAATGACGAGATAATTATATTTAATTAACTATAATTGTTTTAGAAAGCACAGCAGCTGACCCAGTGCGCCATTGAACTGGCTAATGACGTGAGGTACAAAAGTGCGTAAGTAAGAAAGGAAGTTGTTTAGCCTCACTTTTTCACAAGTATAGCCATTTAAGTGACTTTGAAAAAATTGCAAAAACACAAAAAATTGATGCACAATGGTAAATCATTTATTCAGATTAGTAAGCATGTAAAATCGTGGCTTAACCCAGTAAACATGAGTCGTTCACCCAGTGTTGGGTTAATGATGGGCTAGCGTCACAGACGATGGCCCAACATTAAACCGACATTGGTTGAATGTATGTGTTTGCTGGGTAAAATGTCGAAATATTTTAGCTACTTTTTCCATTTCATTCGAATGTCTATGGCTCTACGGCCATTATCAATTTTCACTTCGTCCAGTGTGGGATAGACGTCGGATTCTGACGCCTAAAGTCGACCCTCATTGTTGAACTGGATGCCTTGACGCTACACTGTCCACTCTGTCCACCAGAGGAAAAGGAAGTATTCACGTCAGATACAGTGGAGCCATAGAACTGGCTGATGACGTGAGTACAAAAGTAGGGATGTAAATAAGTTAGTTGTTTAATGTCACTTGTCGGCAAGCATAGCCATTTAAGACAATGAACAGACCAAAATAGCTCACCTTTCTGATCCGCTCAGTGGCGCCATCTGCTGGACTAACCCTGCAAACAACTCATTCGTATAACATTTATACAACGTCGGCCAAACGTCTTCAACGTTGGTGTAACATTGTATAAATGCTATACAAATGTTTTCTGTTTGCTGGGAAGTAGGTAAGTAAGTAAGGTATATTATTTAACGTCGCTTTTAGGCCAGTACGCTATGGCCATTAAGTGACAACTCACAGTAGAAAATCTCCTATTTTGCATGGTAAATGGTAAGAGCGTTGGACTAAATACCTTGAAGCTATTATTGTTTATATATACTATTTTATTGTATAATACTAGTATGGTTTTTTTTATATGGATTTCTTCATGTAATGAGGGTTGAATAAATAAATAAATAAATGTGCTGTCCACCAATTGGTAAGTAAGTAAGTGAATAGATTTATTACGTCACTTTTCGGCCAGCATATCCATTTAAGTGACCTTTCAGGATAAGAACATATCTCGTCTTTTATATGCCGCCATTTGACGCTATACTGTTCACCAGAGGGGGTGACTGACGTGACAACATACCGCCAAGTGGGAGGTTTTTAAAGAGTGTAAAGTGAACATGACTAAGTGACATACGATAAGAACAATGCAGTCCACCGATTACATAAATGATGCACAGATGATGAGGTGAGGGTAGGGTAATAGGGCATGGTAGGTTGCAGAGAGGTTTTTCTTCACTCGCCCGATAAGGGGTTGTGGGCATGGGTAAGGGATTTGATATTATTGATCATACGTACCTGTGATATCTGCCGTGTGGATGAGTTGAGCATTGAGAAAATCACATGATGTCCATCGCATAATGGAGAGTTGGGTTGACATAGGAGTGAAGGTGCTTAGTTCACTGTGTGCATAGACTGGACTATATTATATAAATCTGTTGAATTAAACTGATAGCAATACTAAAGGTTGATTTAAAAAAGATAATTTATTATTCCGTTTCCATACAGAATTAGGGTTATAATTCTTTGTAAAACACCATGCCATGTTTGTCAAGTAGTAGTAGTAGTAAATCTTTGCTTTACGTCATTTTTCGGCACAAAAGGTCTTTTAAGTGACATTATAATACGATAAAAACGTTGTAGGCAATTGATGAGATGAATGATGTACAGATGATGACCATGTTTGTCAAGGGTTAATTTCAAATCATTGAACAATACACTTCCAAGAAATATTAGTTCTACCGTTCAACCCCTTCCCTGTTCATTGCAGCTTTACGCATGCCCTCAGCTACATAAAATCCTGACATTCAATGTATCTACGAGATCGAATGCCCAGTGTGTCGTAAGGTATTTGGCTAAAGCAGAACCTGCCAAGTAAGTAAGTAAGGAGGTTTCTCACGTCATTTTTCGACCAGTATGGTTTTAGTGACGATTCAGACTAAAATAATATCATTTTTTGTGTAGTAAAAGTGGTAAAGTAAAAAAACCAATGTGTATATATAAATTCGCATATCAATTGTTTGTTTAAGACTAGCAAGTAAAATCGTGGATTAACACCACTTTTCTACTAGAAGTAGAAGTAGTAGTAGTAGTAAACCATTGCTTTACGTCACTTTTTGACACAAAATGGTCTTTTAGGTGACATTGTAAATATGCTAAAAACGTTGTAGTCAATTGATGAGATGGACGATGTACAGATGATGTATTAGGGTGGAGGTGATAGGGCATTGTGGCTTTCTTTTCTACTAGTATTGAACTGGTTGATGACGTCACGTACAACCCAGAACAGCTCACCTCTCTCATCCGCTGAGTGGCGATTACAGAAGTAAGTAAATAAGATACGGTGGAACCATAGAACTGGTTGATGACGTCACATAAAGTGGAGCCATACAAATGGCTGATGACGTCACATACAGTGGAGCCATAGAACTAGTTGATGACGTCACGTACAGTGGAGCCATAGAACTAATTCAATGTATTGACCAGATTGAATGTCCAGTTTGCCGTAAGGTATTTGGCTAAAGCAGAGCCTGCCAAGTAAGTAAGTAAGGAGGTTTCTCACGTCATTTTTCGACCAGTATGGTCATTTAAGTGACGATTCTTCAGACTAAAATAATATCATATTTTGTGTAGTAAAAGTGGTAAAGTAAAAAAACTAATGTGTATATATAAATTCGCATATCAATTGTTTGTTTAAGACTAGCAAGTAAAATCGTGGATTAACACCACTTTTCGACTAGAAGTAGTAGTAGAAGTAGTAGTAGTAGTAAACCATTGCTTTACGTCACTTTTTAGCTCAAAATGGTCTTTTAGGTGACATTGTAAATATGCTAAAAACGTTGTAGTCAATTGATGAGATGAACGGTGTACAGATGATGATGTGAGGGTGGAGGTGATAGGGCATTGTGGCTTTCTTTTCTACTAGTATTGAACTGGTTGATGTAACCGGCAATAGCGTGTTTGACATTAGGTCTCTCACGTGGGATGAATGGAGTTACCCAGAGGGAGTGATCCCTCCTATTGCTACTCTGGGGACTATCCGACCCGAGGATAGCGGAGCTGCGCAAAATGCCACAGAGTTTCATCATTAAATTGTACAGCGAAACTCAAGTCTCCGGCCGTCTGGGCATGTCTGGGGGTATATCCCCTAGACATGCCCAGAACCCCTTATCGGGCGAGCGAAGGAAAACGCTCTCAATAACCCACCATGCCCTATCACCTCCACCCTCACATCATCATCTGTACATCATTTCATCTCATCAATTGACTACAACGTTTTTATCGTATTATAATGTCACTTAAAAGACCTTTTGTGCCGAAAAGTGACGTAAAGCAATGATTTACTACTACTGAACTGGTTGATGACGTCACGTACAGCCCTGAACAGCTCACCTCTCTGATCCGCTAAGTGGCGCACACAGAAGTAAGTAAATAAGATGCAGTGGAGCCATTGAACTGGCTGATGACGTCACATATAGTGGAGCCATAGAACTGGTTGATGACGTCACGTACAGCCCAGAACAGCTCACCTTTCTGATCCGCTCAGTGGCGCATACAGAAGTAAGTAAATAAGATGCAGTGGAGCCATTGAAATGGCTGATGACGTCACGTACAGTGGAGCCATAGAACTGGTTGATGTCGTCACGTACAGCCCAGAACAGCTCACCTTTCTGATCCGCTCAGTGGCGCATACAGAAGTAAGTAAATAAGATGCAGTGGAGCCATTGAACTGGCTGATGACGTCATATACAAAAGTTGGTAAGTAAATAAGTTATTTGTTTAACGTCACTTTTCGGCCATAAATATGAATATATATATGAAACAATCAACAGAGAAACCATCAAACAAATTATTACAAATCAACCAATGACGTTACACTAATATATACTTCAATGTACAAAGTATGTGTTGGGCGATCAATCCGGGGGCGACATCCTGGGGAAATCACCCAGCACAGATCAAAGAACCCACTGTACAATGAAAAAAATATATAAAAAATATATAAATATGAATATTTAAAGAATATATAAAGAATTTGCACTTAAAACTATTGCAAAATAAACATAACAACCTCGGTGAAAAACCCTGAACCACCAGAAAGCAAACACAAAAAACACATGAGAAAGAAACTTTACGGCACAAAAAATAGACAAACCTGGCTCGATGAAAACTGCAGAAAGGCAAAAACGTTTGGGTGTGCTTGGCCTTCTATGAAGTTGCCCAGGGGGGACTACGCGGAGGTGACACACCCCCCCCCCCCCCACGTCACGTACAGCCGAGAGCAGCTCACCTTCCTGATCCGCTAAGTGGCGCATACAGAAGTAAGTAAATAAGATGCAGTGGAGCCATTGAAATGGTTGATGACGTCACGTACAGTGGAGCCATAGAACTGGTTGATGACGTCACGTACAGCCCAGAACAGCTCACCTTTCTGATCCGCTCAGTGGCGCATACAGAAGTAAGTAAATGAGACGCAGTGGAGCCATTGAACTGGTTGATGACGTCACGTACAGCCCTGAACAGCTCACCTCTCTGATCCGCTCAGTGGCGCATACAGAAGTAAGTAAATAAGATACGGTGGAGCCATTGAAATGGCTGATGACGTCACGTACAGCCCAGAACAGCTCACCTTTCTGATCCGCTCAGTGGCGCATACAGAAGTAAGTAAATAAGATACGGTGGAGCCATTGAAATGGCTGATGACGTCATATACAAAAGTTGGTAAGTAAATAAGTTATTTGTTTAACGTCACTTTTCGGCCAGTATAGCCATTTAAGTGACTTTAGAGGTTAATCATCCTTTGCTTTGTGAACGATTTTAGCATTGAGAAAATCACATGATGTCTATTGCATAAAGACGAGTAGGGTTGACATGGGAGTGAAGGTGCTTAGTTCACTGTGTGCATATATTTGCATATAATTATATAAAGTTTGTATTTCTGATGAAATAAACTGATAGTAATGCTGGGTTAATGTTGGCCCAGCGTCTTCGACGCTGGGCCAACATTAACCCAGCATTACTAAATGTTGATATAAAAAGACGACCTCTTATTCCGTTTTCATACAGAAGTTTGTAAAATTATATGTTGCTGCCAAATAGATTGTCAGATTTACCATGTACACGAATTTAAATATATGCTGTTATTACTATTTTATATTATATAAGTAAATGAATCATACGAGTTATGTATATATTATTATATTATTTAAATAGATGTATATATCGATGTATGTTTTTTAATGTTTATGTATGAGGGCCCCACAGCGGATGAGCTATGCTCAGTGGGTTGGTACATACATGTATGTATGTTTTTAATTTTTATTGATTCTGTACGTTGTTGTATATACCTGTACCCTCGCTAAATAAAGACTTTATTATTATTATTATTATTATATTATAATTAGGGTCAAATTCTTTGTACAACACTATACTATGCTTATCAGGGGTTATTTTCAACTCCCTGCATGATACACTTTCAAATAAATATTAGTTCTCAAGTTCAACCCTATCCTATTCATTGCAGCTTAACGCATGCGCGCAGCTATATAAAAGCCCGACTTTCAATGTATATTATACCAGATTGAATGTTCAGTTTGTCGTAAGATATTTGGGTTAAGCAGAACCTGCTGAGTAAGTAAATAAGAAATTTTCTTTGTGTCACTTTTCGACCATTATGGTCCTCAAAGTGACAATTCAGACTACGATAATAGCATATCTTGTATAGTGAAAATTGTAAAGTAAAAAGACCAAATGTGTATATATAAATTCGCATAGATATTGGGTGTTAACCCTTTCAGCCGCGAATTGCTGCCGCAATTCTCGACTTATAGTGGATGAAGATGACTTGAAGTGGGTGAAATACTAAAGAAAATTATTATGTATTGGTAAACAGTTTCGTGGAAATTTTCATTCTAAGACCCCTGGTTGTAGGAAAATTAAATGTGTTTTCAGGGATGTAAAATGATGCTTTAATGCATCGTGAGGGCTGTGAGGGTTAAGTGGCTTTTGAGGTTAATCATCTCTCGCCTGCTAAATAGTGCCATTTGCTGGGTTCGATATTCTGACTCTACACTGTCCATCAGAGGGGGATACTGACGAGGCGCCATACACTCAAAAAGTGTGTAAAGTGAACATGAGTGACATCACTAGCCTGACCTGACACCTGGACGTGCAGCAGATAGAGATTCTAGAGTGTAAGTAATAATGCTACTTTCAAGTGGAGCACAGATATCTACTACAAAGCCATTCTGAGTTTATTAGCATATTGTTAAAAAAATTGTCTTAAACCTCGGAGTCGTAATATAATATTGCCTAACATTACTTTTTGCACTATTTAACATCACTTTTTGCACTATTGATAGGGCATAGTGGTCTAATGAGTGCTTTCCCTCACACACCCAATAAGGGGTTCTGGGCAAGTCAGTCCATCAGATTCAAGATGACCGAAAAAAAGAAGGTGCAGTAGTTTACAGACATGTTTGGCAGTTATATTGTAGTAAACTTCTCAAAAAGGGATATTATCCAAATAACATGTTTAGTAAACGGGGTATAACTTTATATCATAAACATTTCTGATTCATAGTTACTTTTTAACTAATGCTACGTCACTTTACCCCTCGGTCAGTTATAATACAATGGATGGTCACCCAGTTATTACGCAATGGACATTACATGATTTCTCAATGTTCAATGGTCAGATGATTCACATATTATTACTATGCGACACCTATATAGGAGTTTGAGAACATGTTGCAGCGACTACTATACAGCACAGTACAAGTCTATAACCATTTAAATGTCTAGAACAATGCAAGCCATGTAAAAAAATGAATGATTATAAAATGTAGACTTGTGAAGTCAATAACAATTGTATTCGAAGTGGATTCGAAGGTTGTAAATATACTAAAAATGGTACCATTCAGCATTTGGAAAATAATTGGGGATAATACCAGTAAGTAATGAACTTATCTAAATTTCTTATGATTTTAGTGCAACCTTTTCAGTCTTGTGATAGTCTTGTGACAGTCACAAGACTGCCCCCCCCCCTTTGTTAACTTGGCCAATACCGTGGCTGTAATTCTATTATTCTGTAAGCTGACTTAAATCTATTGAAATAATTCACAGCAGTTGATCAAATGACCACAGTACATTGTCAGAGAGACGAAGCCACCGGTAAGATGATCAATTAATAAAGCATTGGTTACTAGCCATCACTCCTTTGGTAAAATAATGTAATTATGCAAAGACTAAGCATGATTAGCAAAGGTCCATTTACTAGAATGGGGCATAATCAGATAATTACAACTAGACTGGCGGAGCAGATTATCTTTCTGTTGGAGGCTGTAGTTACTGGAGATATTAACACCAGATAATATCAGACAGCAGCATGACATCTCCAGAGGCTGTATCCACTGGAGATATTAACACCAGATACTATCAGACAGCAGCGTGACATCACCAGAGGCTGTAGCCACTGGAGATATTAACACCAGATAATATCAGACAGCAGCATGACATCTCCACTTTACTGTAGCCACTGGAGATATTAACACCAGATAATATCAGACAGCAGCATGACATCTCCACTTTACTGTAGCCACTGGAGATATTAGCACCAGATAATATCAGACAGCAGCGTGACATCACCAGAGGCTGTAGCCACTGGAGATATTAACACCAGATAATATCAGACAGCAGCATGACATCACCACTTTACTGTAGCCACTGGAGATATTAA
>OZ024906.1:472500-515000 GCA_964017125.1 Flabesymbios commensalis | reverse complement strand
TGAATCAATGTTGTTTTAACAACATTGATTCAACGTGTTGTGTCCGTTAGGTTTTATCCGTGCATCCGTGTATTTTGTTATCAAGTATCATAGACATGTGCATTCTTGCATATGAACAATAATTCCGTTATATCATTTCAATTTTCACTCACTTGAAGTAGTGTCTGGATGCTGACTTTCACAACTTCAGGTGGGTGAAAAATAAAACATTTTTTCATTTGAGACAAAGCATTACAAATCATAGTGTTTAACATCCAGACGACATTGAGGTAACGATTGTGATTATTAGGATAACGCTACCATGACATGACCCCCCTCCCCCCAGGAGCGGATCTAGGTAAGGAAATGACGGGATCATCTGAAGATTAGGACTATACATACAGGGCCAAACATTTTACCGTTATGGTTTATGTCACATAAAATCACATTGAATTTCTTTGCTGTGGAAACTGCACTACAAAATAAATATGACAATTTGTATTCCCGATCCAGACACTCTTTTGTAGCAGTGTTATATGAAAATTTAAATATAAAAAAATTGAAACAGGTCGATTTATTTTTATTTAGAAATAAAAAAATGTCTGGCCTAAAGATGATATTTGTCATATTTTCAAAAGGCGGTACCGTACACCCGTGAGAGCAGAACATAACATACATATCATTCAATAATTCCTCATTGAAAAACTAGTCCTTATAAATAAAATAGATTAAATTATCGTAACTGATGTCTGAATACGAGGTATCACTTACGATTGAGAGCATTTATGAGTGCCGGAGCTATGGCGCAGCCCTATAAGCCAGAATATAACTATTGGCTTATGAACCACACACCCTTAACCTTTGAAGCGGTACTTCATCAAATTTAATTTTCACTCACTTGAAGTTGTGTGTCGCTGTCTCTGAAGAATAACTTAATTTCTTATCCCTTGGGGTTTTTAAAATGAACATTTTAATGGAATTTCTTATGTAAAGACAATATATTTTTTCATTTGTCACCCATATCAAGTCATTTTCATCCACCGTAAGTCAAGAATTGTGACAGCAATTCGCGGCTTGTAGTGGATGAAGATGACAGTGACAAATTCAAACTTGAAAGGATTAATTTGCGAACAAACAATGGCCACATATTGGCCAATCTTTAACAATGTTTTAACACACATTTCGTTTTTTACACACATAACACTGATGTTGCTGTAAAGCATTGATGTGCTTGGCTACAGAGTCTGTCTATTGCTGACCAAAACAATCCCTAGATTTCCGAGCATAATGCCGATTTGTCTCCCGTCGTAGCATACTGTGCTACCTGCTTTGTATAAACGTGACCGCTCCATCGACATGGCTTATAGCCATTGCTGAAGTATTTCTGCAGTTTTCTGACGTGTTTTCTCAGGTAACCATGGCAATATAATACAGATAGTCCTAGTAGTATCCAGATAGTGCTACAATAACAGACCAATGAAGGTAATGTTCAATATATCAGCCATTGACACCCAAATTTGCTAATTGTATTTTTATCCTTAATTTTTTATTTTTATCCCAATTACTATTTATGGGAAATGTCCATTTATTTTTAATTGAGGGTCAAATGTTTCATACATCATTTTTCAGATTTAACATATTTATCATTTGGCTAAATTAACAATACCAATTGGTAAAAGCATAAAGAAGTCATCACACTACCACACAACACTTAAACACTTAGTTTTAACGTTTGATATAGCTATTTAATATTTTATAATTGTATTGCTGTAGATTTTTTTTAAATTACTATAACAAAACAGTACAAACAGAACTCACAAAAGAAGCAGCAAAATCCACAACTCCTGACAGCTGTGACAAAATAATAATACAGGGATTACTAAAATCATCTGGTAAGCACGGTTGTCAACTACAGTAGAATTATGTTTTTATTTACTTTTACAGTAGTAGTAATAAATCATTGCTTTACGTCCCTTTTCGGCACAAAAAGGTCTTTTTAAGTGACATTATAATACGATATACTTTTACAGTACTTAGTGGTCATTTACGTGACATTGTAATACGATAAAAACGTTGTAGTCATTTTATTTGCTTTTGCAGTTGTTAGAATTGCACAAATTATTAAATCTAGTAATAACAAGTATATTTAAGACAGAACTACAGAAAATGCAACCCTCCTGCTGCTGAATTGTTTCTGGTCTATTTTTCATTCATTTTAAGCTGGAATTTCTAACGCAATTCCAGCTTCAAATGACGAAAAATATTCATATTAATGAAAAACAGACACCGGCAATGTTGAATTATTGGATTCACTACGCATCTACCAATCTTCCAAAAACTAATTTTATCAAATATAGTGATTTTTTATTCATCTAATTATTGATTGAAACAGAATATATATGGTGTCCAGCAGCACAAGGGTTAACTTGATTAAAAATGGGAATGTTTGAGCCCACGCATCACATTGATGTACCAAATGTAATGCAATATTTTGAACGCGATTCAATCAACGAAAGGTTGTATTAAAAAAACCCTGAAATCTATCAAGATTTGTAATTGATACAATGCCTTTCTCTACGCCTAAGCTACGATCTGGAGACGTGTGAAGTTGTGGAAAGTTGTATGAAGACTGGTATCCTGAGTACAAGAAAAAGATAATGATAAAATGAAGATAACATACTGGGAGCCACACATGACCCCCAAGAAGTATTTAGCTTAGATGTATTGGGAACATTGAACTGTCATCATTTGTTGCTGAAAGATACATTGGCACTTGCACATTAGTTGACTGTATTTAAGGATGAATACAAAGCCTGTTTAAGGACATTACAGTCAGATAAGCTCCGTATCTTCAGACACATTCATTAGTTGTTGACTTATCCCGTATTGTAAAACTTCTTTTTCAGCCAGTATGTTAAGGATGTTGACACAGTCTATTTGAGGACATCACAGTCAAATAAGCTCAGCATCTTTAGATACCATCCTCATTAGTCTTTATATGACAGACACCTCTGGCAATCCGCCCGAAGGTTATGGCTAAACACGCGGAGGCTGCAGCTTCCATTGGATCATTGCTGTACACTAAGTGCTTCCGTACCATGCCAAACAGAATGCAACAGATGGAAAAGATCCGTAACGACCATCCCAGGTGGGGGCGAAAAGTACTACTACTAGCAACCTTCCCATTGCCTCATCATCCTCACACAACCATTCTGTGTTGCTTACATATGACTAAGATGGCAGACACTGTTTGTGTAGTCATCGAATACGCCAGTACAGCTTTCTGGCTGGCTTATCATAAAGATTAATACATATTCTTCTACTGTGATAAGCTAACAACTTTCTGGCTGGCTTATCTGGACGGATCTTTGGCCAAACATATACTGGAGCTACCAATCGCACACCATCCCTGTAACCCTTGTGCAATGATAAGAGACGTATATATATGGTTTGGAGCCAGTTTGATACCAGATATGTCACGGAAGTTATCAAATAGTTTGTGGAGATGCATGGGTTTTTTTTTAATTTATAATGTTTGAGATGTCTATTTTTTTCAAAAATAAAACTATTTTTCGTCATTTGAAGCTGGAAATTGCGTCTGCTTGAAATGAATGAAAAATAAATACAAACAATTCAGCAGCACAAGGGTTCATCTCCAGATCTGGGGCGCATATTACAAAGAATCCTAACTTTGATCCTATCTCAACTTTCTCTCATTTCCATATAAAAAGTTAGGATTAATCCTAACTTTTTATATGGAAATGAGTGAAAGTTGAGATAGGATCAAAATTAGGATTCTTTGTAATATGCACCCCAGGAGATTAGTCTAAGTAATCATGTGGCCGCTGCCTACCAACTCAGCATGCAAGTAAGGAAGTAAGTAGTTGAGTAAGTTTGATTTTTAACGTCACTACTCGGCCAGTATGTCCATTTAAAGGACACTTCATAGTATGTCAATCTCCTATTTTGTATAGTAAAAGTGGTGAAGTAAAAATACCAAAATAATAACATGCTCACACTAAAATATTCAGTTTGAAAAGTTTGATGATAATATAGTAGTAGCAGTAGTAAATCAATGCTTTATGTCACTTGTCGGCACTTTTAGGTCGTTTCAGTGACATTGTAATATGATCAAAACGTTGTAGTGAATTTATGAGATGAATGATGTACAGATGATGATGTGAGGGTGGTGGTGATATGGCATGGTGGGTTTTTGGGAGCGTTGTCCTTCGCTCGTCCGATAAGGGGTTCTGGGCATGTACCCAGACGGCCGGAGACTTGGGTTTCGCTGTGCAATTTAATGCTGAAACTCTGTGGCATTTCGCGCAGCTCCGCTATCCTCGTGTCGGATAGTCCTCAGAGTAACAATAGGAAGGGTAACTCCATTCATTCCCCGTGAGAGACCTAATGTCATCAACACGCTTTTGTCGGTTATTTAAGGCTACCACAGCCAACACCAGAGCCAGCACTGATGCAATTGATGTTTAAGATGATAATATGATGATGCTCCTAGCACCTATATGTAGTCAGTTTGATGACATGTTATAACGCCTGCACTACAACACAGTATAATGAGGATAAAAATGTCCAGAACAACATAAATAATGCTGTTATGCAAATGAATGAAACATAAATACAAACAATTAAGCTGCACAGAGGTTAATCTCTGGATCAGGAGATTGGTCTCAATACTTATGTAGATGCTGCAAACCAATTCAGCATGTACCCTTACACACCCTTGGTAAGTATTGTCTGTATACATTTTAATACTTAAACAATAGCACAACACCTGGTCCGCTTATAAATTTATTTGTGTGATTAAACATACAGCATTAGTACCTGATTTTGTATTATTCATCTTTATAACAATCATTGTTCATGTAAATGTGTACGGCTGTCACACACACCTAGATATAGAGTTTGTATTATTAGTTCGGACGTATCTATATATTGATGCAAAGCGCTATATTTTGATGCAAATAATTGTATGATTATTTTTCTAGATGTTTGACACGTCGGCTTTCGTCATACTGCAGGAGGTTTTAACAGCCTACTATGTCGCACCAGGCATATCTATTGACGAGGCCAGACGTAGTAGCCCCAAGAAGAGAGTGTCCGTAACAGGGACACTGACAAAGGTAACTATACCTCACTACATTCTACATAGTACCATGTCAGTTACTATATCTCAACTCATTCTAACTAGTACCATGAACAAACAACTGCATCAATACAGCGAGTACAGATTGCAAAACTAATTTATTAAAGCACAGTCAATTATAATAATTATTTTACAACAATAAACTAAATACTTTACTACGACAAGTTGGGTATATATTTAATCATCAAGGAACTAAACATTATACAATTAAAATACAAAGTTATCTAGATAACTAAATGCGAGATTCAGTTTTTTTTGCATTGCACCCAGAATGAAAGGCTAAAATTGTGACTAATATCATCCACTGATTTTAATTTATTGTTTATAGGTCACACCGCAGAAGAGCCCAGTCGGCTCTAAGAGCAAGTGGTCCAGGCTGGATTGCACCCTGTCGGATGAAAATACAAATTCGGTCATCATCAAAGTAAAATACTGGAACGAGGAAGACTCGGAAGGGTTCGAGACTTACCTGAACAAAAAAGTGAAAGTAGAAAACGGCTATGGGTATTTAGTAGCCACAGAAAACTAACAAAAAAGACCTGTTGAATCTATATATAAAACATTAAATAGATAAAAAACCTTTTTTCCTTTCACAATAGTCACCTACATAGAGTTTGATCTGACAAGCTATCATACACAGAAATATACAGTTAAAATAGATACCTAAAAAAGTCTATGTTTTTTCTCTGTTGAGCATTCGAGCTTATATCGAGCTTATATCATTTTTTTATAGTTGCACCATGTGGACATCATCTGTTCAAGTGTACTAGCGCTAAGTGTATCTCACAGAGGAAAAGTACCACTACTAGTAATCAATACCAGTACCCCTATATTGAGTACCCCCTTAACAAATAAAAGTACACAAGAGTATTTGTTGTGTGATCTCATTTATTTGTAAATTTATTATATAAATATAAATATATAAAGCAATCCTTAACCTAATGTTTAAGGTATTCCATGATTTAATGTTTTTATTGTAAATTAATCAATTGTTTATTTTTTTACAGTTGCATCATGTGGACATCATCTGTTGGAGTGTGCTAGCAGAAAGTGTATCCCACAGAGGAGGAAATGTAATGGTCGATCGCGGTAATTATTTGATTATTATTATTGTCCACATGCATTACCTGAGTACTGTACGTCTTTAGTTTAGACCAATCCAAAAGTCAGTTAAGCAGATACTGCCTTTTGACTTTGCATGGCAGCATAGATTGGGTCAAACTAATTATCTTTGATTTCTCGATCAATTCTCAACCTATTTTCATGATATTTTGCAAGCATTGTAGTAGTAGTTTAGTGTTTTCAATAAACACTTTACTAGTATAGCAGATAAATATTTAAGCCATTCAAGTAGCAACAACCATTCACCAGATATGCTGCCTCTAAAAGAGTTCATAAAACACAAACTTCCCAAAGAAAATATATTTAAAATACCCTTCATGACAGAGCACTTCGTTGGCAAATGTATATCCAATCTTGACAACAATAAAGCCACTGGTATTGATAACATATCAATTAAAATCCTCAAACTGTCATCTCCTTTAATTGATAAACATATAGCAAATATTTGCAACCATAGTATACGCCCTGGAATTTTCCCAAATGACTGGAAAAAAACACGCATTATTCCACTTCACAAAAGAAATTCAACTGAAAATCCAGAGAATTACAGACCTATTTCTATTTTACCCATTCTTTCAAAAATTCTAGAGAAGCATGTTTACAACTCACTGTATGAATTCCTAAATATAAATGATCTGATATCAACTAAACAATCTGGTTTCCGTAGTAAACACTCTTGTGAAACTGCACTCACCGCAATGACAGATGAGTGGCTCAACGCCATGTATAATAATGAATATTGTGGCGTAGTCTTTGTTGATCTATGCAAAGCATTCGACCTGGTGAATCATAAAATTCTGCTGCAAAAACTCGCATTATATAACATAAATGAAAATCAATTTTATGGTTCCAGTCATATCTTAATAATCGGAAACAGTCTGTAAAAGTAAATTCCACCTCATCAGATGAATTAATTAATAAATATGGCGTTTCACAAGGTTCAATATTAGGCCCCCTACTATTTTTGATTTATATTAATGATCTACCACTAAAAAACAAGCAAGGAAATACACACTTATTTGCAGACGATGCAACAATAACTGCTCACAACAAAGATTTGGAAATTGTAAAGAGTCAATTAGAAATTGAAACACAAAATACTCACACTTGGTGCAAAGACAATGGGATGGTGGTAAGTGTTGAAAAGACCAGAGCCATGTTGATTATGTCAACTACAAAAGAAGCCCGTCTACCCGAATCTGATAGAGACTTCCACATAACCGTTAATGGAACAAAAATTGGCAATACAAAACATGAAAAAACTCTTAGGTATCATCATTGACAAAAACTGTCATGGCAGCAACAGGTAAAAAAAGTAAAACAGTCAGTTATTTTTAAACTTTCAATCCTAAAAAAAATTAGAAAATATTTGTCAGCTGATCTCCGCATGCTCTATTACAATTACTACATAAAACCACACTTGGAATATTGTTGTTCTATATGGGGTCAATGTAATAAATCTGATACAGATTCGATAATAAAACTACAGAAACAAGCTGCACGTCTTATCCTTGATGCTGACAGATACGCCCCATCAGCTCCATTATTCACACAACTTAACTGGCAAACATTTGAAGATATCACACATTATAGGAAAGCCCTGATGGTATTCAAAGCTTTAAACAATCAATCACCTACATACTTAACTCATTTATTTCAACCTGCATGTACAAACACACACCATTCATTAAGATCCAAAACTAGCAACAAACTTTACATACCAAAGGCCCATCACAAAAGTCTCAGATACAATGGCCCAAAAGTCTGGAATTCCCTTAATGACAAAACACGCTACGCTAGGACAATAGGTCAATTTAGAAGGGAATATATAGCTTTCCAACATTCTGAAAAACAGAAATAAATCAGTCAATAATCCATCTATTTTCTTTCTCATCTTTAATCGTAAGAATTAAAATCCATTTATGTAGTTCCGGTTGCTAAAAGTCAAGCACATCATCACTTTTTGCGAATATTTTGCTTTTCATGTCTACTACTGTGCTTAATGTCAATTTGTATATTTACTGATATAAATATGACTAAGTGTTTCAATTATTATGCAATACACCAGTATGTGAAATTTTACGTAGTTACATGTTAAATGTCATTTATCAAGTATAATGGAAATTATTATGTTGTATTGTCTAAGTATATATATTGTTCAATATATTATATTATCTATTATTATATACTCAGTATGAAATAATGTGAAGTTGATTATGTGACTTATTAAAGGGTGTGCGTATTTGTACCGCCCATACCGTTGCTCAGCTCATATATCAGACACAAATTATATTTTATTGTATTATATAAATTTATATTCGTAGACCTATCATGTATTTTATCTTTATCAATTACAGCATACTTTTATTTGACTTTTCAAAAGGATTAATTTTGAAAATGTATATATTTATGCATATGCCTATATATGTACTATGCCACATGGTTAATTTGTTCATGCTTTTTGTATATATTGTTTTTAATCCTGAGGGCCCCACGGTAGATGAGCTTTGCTCAGTGGGTATGCAATAATACTTTTGACCTGTATTATGTATTTTTCACCCTCTTGAAATAAAGTTATTATTATTATTATTAGTAGTAGTAGTAGTAGTAGTAGTAGTAAATCATTGCTTTACGTCATTTTTCGGCACAAAAGGTATTTTAAGTGACGATGTAATACAATAAAAACGTTGTAGTCAATTGATGAGATGAAATGATGTACATATGGTGATGTGAGGGTGGGGGTGATAGGGCATGGTGGGTTATTGTGAGCGTTTTCCTTTGCTCGTCTGGGCATGTCTGGGGGATCTACCCCCTGACATGCCCAGACAGCCGGAGACTTGGGTTTCGCAGTGCAATTTAATGCTGAAACACCGTGGCATTTCGCGCAGCTCCGCTATCCGTATGATGTACAGATGATGACGTGAGCGTGAGGGCGGAGTGATAGGTCATGGTAGGTGGTTGTCAGTGTTTTCCTTCACTCACCCAATACGGATTTCAGGTTTTTTACCACAAACCATGGCTCTACTATCCTCGGGTAAGATAGTCACCAGGGTAACAATAGCAGAGGGTAGCTCATTCATCTCACGTGAGACACCTAATGTCTAACACTCTATTGTCGGTTGTTTTAAGGCTACCACGGCCAACATCAGAAGATTATTATTGAGAGCAGCGCAAACGGCTAATGCTTCCTTCCCGCGCTTCGATAAACATTGCAGTATGAGCAATATCTCAAGATATGCGTGCTTGAGTTTTTATTAGAAAATGAGAATCAACTAAATTTAAAGCAGAAAAATACATGATTTAATTTCACTGGCTTGATTAAATAATTTATAGGAAACTCAAAATCTGAAAATTGATCACAATTTGAATAGTGGAAAAAAACGTGCATTCTAGGATTTCCAGTAGACTGATTTGACTCTTGTTCCGCAAACAATTTACCAGTCTCACAGTTGTTACTATCACTAAGAATGTGAATATCCTGACAATGATCTGCATTATTATGAAGGACAGTCAACCTAACCTGATACAAGTGATATCTGTGAATGCTGACTATGTTAGCATACGAATACCACCTGTGGTAAACAGTACAGCATGCGAGCTTGCCCCAATCTCCAGTGAATATGACAGAACTGTGATACACGTTAAAAGTAGCAGTAGTAGTAGTAAATTGTTGCTTTACATCACGTTTCGGGTCATTTCAGTGACATTGTAATCTAATAAAAACAGTGCTGTACTTTGATGAGATGTTTTCCTGCACTCGCCCAATAAGGGGTCTTGGGCATGTCTAGCTGGGGTATTTACTCTCAGGCATGCCCTATTTTTTTCTACAAAACACGGCTCTGCTATCCTCAGGTTGGATAGTTCTTAGAGTAACAATAGCTAAGTGTAACTTCTTTACATTCCACGTGAAACACAAAATGTCTAACACTCTATTGCCGGTTGTTTCAAGGTTACCACGGCCAACATCAGTGCCTGCTCTGTAGTGACACTACACCACTGGCAGTGCCTGTACTGATACAGGAGCTGCATTAGCACTGCTGCTGAATGGAGGAGCCTGGGTACCTATTCCATGCCTAAATCCATAATTGTGTTCAGCCTACATGGTTTGTGTAATTGTTATTTTACTCACCATATAATTCATAATAATATGATAATTATATTACAAAACATATAATTATTTATAATTCTATTATATAAAAAAATATCGTTGTGTCGAATGACTCGTGCGATGTATTATATGGACAAAGATATATCTGTTAAACACAAGTATGATTTCCAAGTCAATGATAAACGTGTGGACAATAAATGTTAATATCAAAAGTTTAAACAAATGAGGGGGGGGACTACATTAGTCTTCAAATTCAATAGATATGGCTTATCTAGAACAGCTTAATTTTCATTAGAACAGCTTAAAGGGACTGGCCCACGCTAAAATCATCAAAAAATCGGTGATTTTATTTCGGGTTCTTAATATGACCATATGATGTAAACATGTACATAGACTAGAACTGCAAATTTTTATAATTTTTGTGCTGCGCATTCACCAGTTAGGCTAGATATAGAGACGAAATTCCTGATTTGTAATTATTGACAACCATGTCAAAAATAGGAAATGCGGGAATTTCGTCTCTATATCTAGTCTAACTGATGAATGCGCAGCACAAAAATTATAAAAATTTGCAGTTCTAGTCTATGTACATGTTTACATCATATGGTCATATTAAGAACCCGAAATAAAATCACCGATTTTTTGATGATTTTAGCCTGGGCCAGTCCCTTTAATTTTCATATCAACGCTGTGTGATTAGAACAGCTTAGTTTTCATATCAACGCCGTGTGAGACATATTGAATTTGAATGTAATGATGAAAGAGCGGGATGAGGTTTCTCAGATGCTAACAGAAGGAAATATTTAAACTATATTTATCAACGCTGTGCACGATATTTTGAATGTAATAATGAGAGGATGAGCTCTCTCAGATGCTAATGGGAAGCAATATTCAAACTACGGTATATTTATTACACATTTACTTGATACATATATGTGTAAGTCTCTCAATAGTTCTATCAACACACCAATAATTAATTCTACTTAAAATATACTTTCATTGCGATAAGATGTATCAACATAAATACATACTGGATGCTTTCATTATACTGATATTCTTTCAACATGCGAATGCCTAAATATAAGTGAATATGGAATGTGTGCTTTCAGCTAAAGTGCTGTAAATAAGTAGGATTTACAATTACCTTCAATACAATTTTAATTGTTTATTATTCGCATTCAAACGTTTCAGTTAATTAACAATATCTCAAGAAACCAAAACGTTCCACCCCAAAAAGACAAAGTGCTGGTACCTGATTCACCACAGATATCTCTCCACTACTTGGAACATCCACACACAAAAACAAAAATAGATTTAGACGATGATAAATTGTTTAACCATTATGTCTGACATTGATATCATACAGTCACTTTATTACAATTATGTATCATCTTCTGTCGAACTATTGGAGAGAAGTTTTATCCTGAGCTCTAAGCTGCCAAACGCTTGATGTCTAAAGATCGCTTGGAAGCCATGAAGTTACATGCGTTATCGAGATTTACAGCTAAGCACATGATAGAAAAAAAATACAAAAGCTGTCACCATCAAACATCTTAGGGACACTATAAACTATAAGAGCAATGCAGTCTGATCTGTTTGATGAAGATAGCATTGTTAAAAGTATTGTAGAGAATGGGCCGTAGGCTGTCTCTCATACTGGATCTGAATGAAGTGAATAACCGGATAGAAATCATTAAAACCTAAACTACCTCTTCGGCAAAAACAAAAACAAATACGAGTTGTGTAAATATATAATGAGAATAGGAGAAATGATGATCCAGTGCCGATCATTCAGATTGGAGAAGTAAATCGTCGCTTCGGAGCTAAAGGATCCTATCTGACACTCGTCAGAGTGGCAGATAGGATCCTTTAGCTCCGAGGCGACGAAATTTGTGGCTCGTCTTAAGTCTGAGGCCACTGAAGCTGCTATTGAAAACAAAAAATAATAAATATATAGCTTCATCATGTTCATGGTAAGAATTTGTTCACATCATATTAATTATATAACCTATCACACTCAGTGGCGTATCCAGAAATAAATTAGGGGGGGGGGATTTCAGATTTCAAATAAACCATTCAACAGCAGGGAAATTTTGAAAAAATAAACATCAAATAGTGCGATTTCGTGGTATCTTTGCTGTAAAACGAAGATATGAGATACTGGCTGAAATGTCAGTTTTAACTTAATGATTAACCTAGCCTACTCTAGTCCAACAATTTAAGCTAACACAACCACACAATGAAAAAAACGTAAACATGATCATTAGCTCATTTAATAGCGAGTGCGAACTACGAGGCATATTAAATGAGCTAGATAAAAATAAACAGCCGTCGATCCAATGTTTGGCCAACGTAGCAGACGGTGGAGCAACAATAATATTAATCAAACGTTGGATCACCCTCATTGTGATAATAATTATGCAACTTTGTTTGTGGAATGCCGAGTATGCAATTATGTACGGCCTAATTATGTAAGAATCATCTATTAAAACTGATAACATGTCATTGAAAAAAGTTGTTTACTATTAAAATGCTTACAACGTTTACTAATGATCATTTAAAATTCCTGAGATATTTATTTTTATTTCACCCCTATTAATTTGCCACCCTCCCCTATGGCAGAATATTTTTTAATGCAAATGTTATATTCCAGTTCATCATCAGTTAGGCCTATATCAGATATTTGTGCTAGTATTGGTTGTAGTTCCACATTTTTAAAACAACTTTACTGCCAATTTTCAATTCTTATTCTTGATTTCGTCTCTGGTAAAAACAAACTGTTGAGTCCCAGCTGTATCTGAATTATTTCGTGTCAGTGGCTATACTGGAGGTCTATATATTGCACTTACAAAATACGAAAAATTCAAATAGGCCCTAAAACAATTAAATTTTGGAAATTGAAAAAGCGACCCTGTTTTTTATCCATTTGTTCTCAAGACTGAGTCTCAGAGGTGATGTCTCTTGAGACATAAATTCATCATCCCCCAGGTGAAAGAATCATGGTAATTGAGGAATAATCTTTATCCCGTGGTCCTCATTATTGTATTTAATGCAACGCCAAGTGCTTGAGAGGACAGCACGTCCAACTCTAAGCCGTTGTCCGTTTCAAGCGATCCCCATAGCTTACTGTGGATTGTGCTTGTGGTGTGTTATAATTATCATAGGGTAGGATAGTCTATGATAATTACTATCAATCTTAGCATATTTACTTTAGAACAACGTTGTTTCAAGGTATTCTATGATAATTATCATGAATCTTAACATATTTATTCTCCATAACGTTGTTTCAAGTTTCGCTCAACTTTCAATTATTGGCCAAGACTAACACAAAGTTGATATATTTTACTTTGTTTCTTTTCAAAAAAAAATAATGAATGTTTGAAAAATATGTCTATCTCACACTAATTAAGGGTGGACAGGAGAAAGAAAACCATTCGCAACAAATTCCTACTTTTAGGTGCTCTGAATGGTCAAATTTTAAAGATTTGCCTTGTAAAGATTTGCTTCTGCCGCCACATAGGGTCTATGTGGCTATCATTTATTTGACTTCCAGTTAAAAACATGCAAAAATGGTACAATATCATTATTAATAATTGGGTATTTTTTTGAACATGTTATTAACTTTGGTTGACGGGAACAGGTCGAGACGACCTCTACAATGCCTGTCAACCATATTAGTAAATTAAAATTATATAATAAAACAATATGACAGTATAATATAAAACCAACTGTTCACTGGCTATAGGTGTTGCCATACTTATCATGTAAGGCAGCATCATATCCAGTGTTTAAAATAGCAATGCCTTTGTGTACATGCTATTTAAAAATGTACATACATAGTATAGATTATACATTTTGCGATATGTACACATAAAATAAAATAACCGACAATTGTCTGTCATCTGTTTCCCGCACCAAAACCAGAGATAAAATAGCTACACTGTGCTCTACACAGTGTAGCAAAAAAGGACACTTTGGAAAGTGTAGAAACCTAATTAAAACCTCTAAATCTTTAGTTGTTTATTATATAAAAGGACAGACAACTAGGGTATGTGTAAAGGAAAAATAGTAAAAACTAATGACACTCTTAATTTTAACATGGGCCTACATACATCCCTAAATAAAAGTAATACTATAAACCTAGAATGCATCTACTGGTGTCAGCTCATATAGCCGTCGCGCAGCCGAAATATGCTGAGTAGTACCACATATGCAATATTAGACTGGAGGAAAAACAATCCCAAACTCAAGGAGTAAATCAGTTGATTATAGATCTTTGAAATTCAGCGTAAGGTCCCACCTCGTCTGGAAGCAAAGGCGACTAAAAAATCACTAAACATAAAAAAAAACAGAAAAAACAAATAATAATTTTGAGGGGAACAGCCATCCATGCCATGTGGTAATACTCTAAGTCAGATCATGACAAGCGTTATCATGTAGAGTGATGTCGGTCTGCTCCGAACAGTATCAGAGACTTCCTCCGGCCTGAATTCGAGCCAGGCAGACAACACAATGCAACATTTGCAGATTATCGTTCATAGGTCGATCACTTATGGTGCCATTTGTGCTAGATGTATAGATATATAGATATATATTCAATACACTAGTATAAGTTAGGCGGGGCGGTTCGTCACCTGCCAACACATGATTATCGACAACGGAGCCCTCCGTCCCTAGTCATGTGTGGCTGGTGACAGCTCAAATAGCCGTCTCACAGCCGATTCAAATTGCACAGGTAGTTTGAGACACAAAATATTTCGCTATATTCGACAATTTACATAAGCACAAGCCAGGCTCCAGGTACATCAATTATTCACATCAAATAAGTCTACCATGGTGAGATATAATTCATTCAGGTTCTTCTTAAAAATCTGCAAGCTACTAGCATCTCGGATAACAAAAGGTAAAGTGTTCCATAAGCTAGCAGTGCGATAAAAAAATGTTTGTTGGAACTGAACAGTCTTGCACAGAAGTAATTTGAATAGAACACCCTGTTTTGCCCAGTTCATTGTCTAATCTGAGTCTTTAATCTGTTAATGGCGCCAATGATGCATCCCAGACACCAGCCCTTTAAATCGGAAGGGGTATATATTTAGGTATGGAGGGGGCTGGAACCAACATGTGGGACATTGGTGGTTTAATTGTATATACAATTATTGGTTGGAAAACTACCACTATGGAAATTAAGGGGGGTGCTCGTGCACCCTGAGCACCCCCCTGGATACGCCCCTGACACTTTTTTGGGTTAAATTCTTGTGATTGTCACACTGCTTTCAAGTATCAATGATTCTCGTAGCACTGACAGAAGCTCATTGATTACAGATGACAACTACGAAACGATATTGCAAGTGATGAATGAAGGGAATTGCTGCCTTCCAGTGAAAGATCTCATTGTTCGACAAAATAATATGCTGACAAAATGTTACAGAAATAGGAAGCGATACTCCGTGCAGGTATCACCACCACACATTTATTAGACAAAAGAAAGGTTGTAAAACAGTCACGTGATAAACAACATTGTTTCGAAAGAACATAAAAAGGTTCCGGGCTCCGGAGCAAGACACATATTTCAATATATTGCTGGGTTATCAAAAAACCGAATACCCAATGTGTTACAAGTGGATTCATTGCACCAACAGTTAAACGTAAGTACACTAGCAAGGCACCATACAAGCCCATATTGTAAGCAGAGAAGTGCATCGAGTAGTTCAGATTGACATCGTCAGCATGTTGAACGACAAGTAAGTAAGTAAAATGTCTTTTTTACGTTATTTTTCGGCCAGTATGGCCATTTAAATGAAAATTCAGACTAAAATAATAGCATATCTTGAACAGTAAGAGTGATAAAGTAAAAAGATCAAACTGATGACAGTATGTCCGCACTAAGGCATTCAGATAAGGACTATTGATGATAACATGATAGTGCCTCTAGCACCTATATGTAGCGAGTTTTGTATTGAATATATATACATTCTAAAAACCTGAGACAGCACCAGCGCGGATACACAATATATATTAACACACAAAAATGACAAAAATAATTATTATAATGAAAATCACAGAACAGCGTCAAAACAAATTTTGTTAAACGACAAAGCGATGTAGGCCTACATCAACAGGAAGTACTGCTACATGTCTAATAACACATTGAAGGAATTTCATTTTTGACACCTGACGTCAGTGTGGAGTAGTATACATAGGTACATGTAATTAGATACATGTCACTTGACTAATAGTTTGATTACCATTTTGATATATAAAGGAGAAATATTAGAAAATAGTCAGTGTATTAATCATGTTAATCATAAGACTCTTGTCATATTTCACAGTTACCTCAAAATTGGGCTCTCCTGTATACATGGCATAGAGAATCGGATACTATTAAAAACATTAAGTCAGATAGGTTAGGATGATAACTGAACAAAAAGACATTCTCAAAAAAAACTTCATGTGTTGATATCAGAGAGTGGTGTATAAAAACGATGTGCTGACAACTACTGAAAAAGGGACATATTTAGATGCTGATCAGTTTAGAAGATTTTTCAACAATTTCGGAGATATACGACAATGTTTACCAGAATCTGCTGTAGAAATGCTGTTTTTTCTGAGGGAAAATCACAATAGTCAGTTTGGTGCATTACTATGTAAAGACTCTAACCCATTCTACTATCTGATATGCGTACAATCTAATCTATACACAATGATTTGATTATATTGTGCCCTTTATTATAATAATAAAATCATATGATAATACAATTTAATTTCTAATATAAACACCTGCGTGATATCGGTGACGCTTGGTGAATAAAATATAACTATATACACCAGTGCGAGGTAGGCTATATATCGTTAAAGCAGTGGGTAATACACTACAAAATACTGTAATTGTTCGTGTTTTTGGTGGATAAATGTATTTTCTTTACTGGTGTAAATTATGTTTTTTCTTTTATTTGTGTTCGGTGGCCACATTTGTATCAGAAGGTTTTGAATTCTCATTTGTAAAATACGAGAACACTTGCAGGAGAAACATAATTGGTCTATGATCGGAATCAATGTGTTTCGGCCCAATTTGAAAATCGAATATAAGGTTTAGCAGATTCTGTGCAGCTAAGAGGTAGTAAACTATACTCCGGCCATTTCCTTTGCCTCCTAACCTACCATTACATATTATAGGTCCTGTATTTTTTGCAGATCTAACATGTTCTCTCCGTGTGTGTTAATTACCTCATGAATCCCTAATTTTATTCTTGATTTAATGGTTAAGATCAGATTATTTGAACAGTCCGGGTTTTCGATGAAATATTTTGAGTCGGTTCTCAAGTTAAAATCTCCACAACACATTATATGACAAGACGTCGAGTATCTCGCAAGTTCAGATTCCAGTGTAGCATATACTGTAGATCTGGTAATATTCGCGAAGTTTTAATTTTCGCGAATTTCGCGAGGAGGACAAATTCGCGAATTCAAGAATCTCTCGAAAATTATTATTTGATTAGCGCTAGTAAAGAAAAATGAAATTTCGCAAATTCTAAACTTTGTAAAAAGTCTCTAAATCTGAAATTCGCCAAAATGACCAGATCCACAGTTATCTTCCTCCACTGTCTGGCAAGATTCTCATGGTGGCATATAAACAATACTGATCATAATACTAAAAATGGATGTTTCTGTAAAAATCTCACGAAAAAGAGGTATTACACACGTCCTGGCTTTTTTGTCAAAATGTTTCTGTTTGAAAATGATTACTTGACCTTAAAATTCTCTTTTTGACCTTGAAGACGACCTTCGAGTCATAGAATCGATTTCCCAGTCAAAATCACATGAAAACGAGGTATTACAATTGTTTCCAGCTTCATTTGTTGAAAAATCATATTTGACCTTAAGCAGTCCTAATATGTTCATGTTGATATAAATATGAGAAAAACAAAATCCAAACATAAAAATAAATTGTTATTTAAAAAATTACACGAGCTAACTAAAAATTATACATGATAATAGCATACAATATATTTTTTACTGTACTAGCAGTGTAAAATTAGTGCATGAATCACTGAGTAAAGCGTTAATTGTCATCCTTCATTAATTTACGTGTGTGAAGGGGGTAGGGCCACCCCCCCCCCCCAAAAAAAAGGGGTTTATAATATCCACCACCAATGATCTTTTTTGAGGGTCACCCCACATGAGCATTCCAGGTGATGGTAATACCCATTCTGACCTCAGAGATTATATCTCTGATACCACACGCTCATATCGCCGTATGCACGCATGGCGATTGACCAGATTTATCAGCCGTTAGTGAGCGTTACCACGTGATTTTATAACCATTCCTATAACCACGGAACTATTTTGGTGTTCATTTCCACTCATTATTTATCCTTTTATAAATATTTAATTTTATCTTAGAGTTTGCTACAGGTAAGGGCTATTTATTCTGTTTAGTAATGGATCAATTGAACCAACACAATTCGCATGTCATTCAGTAATTTATATTTGCCAGTGTTTTAAAGCCGATTGTAAATTCTGTCAGAAAAAACATAAACATGGGCTTTCTCACAGCAGCGCGTAGGCGGAAAAAGTAATCCATTGAATGTTTTATATTTCGAGTCGTGGTAGTGGCCGAGTAGTGGTGTTTTAAATTTGCCATATATATTCAGGACACTCAAGCGTGTTTATAAGACTACAGTTGGTATGTCAACAAAACTGCTCAAAATGAGCAGTTTCTGTCTAAACATGGCGTGTGGTTACAGAGAGAGAGCGGGGTTGACCTGAGCGACATCTATGTGTGGAGAATGGGTAATACCCCCTCCGTACTCTCCCCCGAAACAAAGCCTGATGCTGGATAGGGCATGCATTTAAATACTATAGATATGATAAATCTGATAAATGTAACTCACCAACCGGCAAACAGCGGCGAAACGTCAATCATACTGAGCCATGGCGAGCAAAGGGTCTGAAAAAAAGAAAGAAATAAAGTTAGTGTCAACTATATTGGGCCATAGCGAGCAAAGAGTCTAAAAAAAGACAAAAGATAATAGATAGTCGTTTTAGCCCGTTTTATTAGCCGAATAAATTACTGTCATTAGAAATGAAATGTGTGTCTAAGATTTGCAAATATTTGTGCTGAAATTAAACAAATATGAGTAATTTTCAACCGCTTGTGCTTGTGGATCGCTGTAGCGAGACACAAGCTCAAGTGGTTGAAAATTTAAATACATTTAAATAAATTAACATAAGCAGGATTGGGGTTAGTAGATATAGGAACAGTAAAATAGAAGCGGACGAGCAACAGAGCGAATGAATGAATGAATGAATGAATGGATGAATGGATGAATGAATGAATGAATGAATGAATGAATGAATGAATGAATGAATGAATGAATGAATGAATGAATGAATGAATGAATAAATGAATGAATGAATGAATGAATGGATGAATGAGCGAATGAATGAATGAATGAATGAATGAATGAATGAATGAATGAGCAAAAAAGCGAATGAATGAATGAATGAATGAGCGAACGAACGAACGAACGAACGAACGAATGAATGAACAAATAACCTTACGAATGAATAGGTTTTTAGGCAATGTTTACCTAAAACGAAACCGGAAGAAGAACCTGTGGATTGCGAGATGACACTGTCCTCCACACACAGGAATTGAACTCCTGGATCCCTGTACTGTGGACGACCAAGCTCTCAGTGCGGACTGGCGGGGATCATGTGTGTTGTCACTATTTATTACCAATACAGCACACATGTTGGCCTACTTCCCACCAAACAGGACACATTGACACACTGTTGGTTTTATGTTGGGCCACCGTCGCAGACAGTGGGCCGGCATTAAACCAACATGGGTTATTCTTCATTGTTTGCTGGATCATAGTAACACATGCTGGCACAATGCCTTTGAAGTGTCAACCCACCGTCCCCGGCGTTTGCTAACTATATATGCTCAGTGAGTCATCCCCTCCATTGTCATCATTGTTCTTTGTAACCATGGTAACCAATCTTATCTTTCAATGGTTTGTGCCAAATCGGCAATCATTACGGTCTGTTTCACCAGGTCTTGGGAGTAGCCTTTTTCCAATTTGCTCGATCGCTCTTTAAAATTAAAAAAAAAAAATATTCTGGATCATTTTTTTCATCTTCCCCCAACATCCCTGAGAATTTGGTGCAATTTTGTTGTGTATTTTGTAAGTTAGACCATTTGGCATACATGTAATAGAACTCTTGTTTCACGGTATTAGTGCTAAAAAATTAAAGGGAGCTGTAATTTTGAAAATGTATCACATGCCAAATGGTCTAACCTCGCTAATACACAAAAAAATCTACCAAATTTTCAGGGATGTTGGGGGAAGATGAAAAAATGATCCGAAAAAATGTTGTTAAAAAATTTAAAGAACGACCGAGCCAATTGGAAAAAAGGCTACTCCTAGAATCTGGTGAAACAGACTGTAGATGTAGCTCCACCGTGGGTTTAGTGCTGGTTAAACACCAAGCAAACATGATGGTTTGTGCCAATCGGCAATCATCAGATGGAGTACCAGCGTGGGTTTAATGCGGGGTTTAACCCTTTCAGGCCTGACTTTTCCATTGTCATCTTCATTCACTACAAGCCGCGAATTGCTGTCGCAATTCTCGACTTGTAGTGAATGAAGATGATTTGAAGTGGGTGACAGATTAAAAAAAATCGCCAAATATTGGACAGTTGGTAAAACAGTTTCATGGAATATTTTTTTCTAAAATCCCTCAGTTGAAGGGAAATTACGTCTGTTTTCGGGGACCTGAAATGATGCTTTGATGCATCGTGAGGCCTCAAAGGGTTAATGCTGGTGAAACACCAAGCAAACATGATATGCTGACCCCATGTGTTTGAACCCTTTAAGTGCTAAGCACAACTATAACCGTTTTAACCCTCATAGCGCTGAATTATTTTTGTTAAAACCATGGAGACCAAAGGGTTTTTTTCAATTTGAAAACATCATAAATGACTTAGCTAGCTTCATTTGAATACCTCTGTTGTGGGTCTATGACCAATAACAAAATATTTTAATTCTTTCAGGGCGGGGACTGACTTTAAACGTCAGAATCTGACGTCCACAGACGTCAGATTCTGACGTATAGCGATGGAAGGGTGATTCTGTTTCATTAGCATGATAATACCAGTTTAAATCACTGTCTTTGGAAAAGAAATTAAACATTTTTTCTGTGATTTGTTTTCACTCGCCACCGATGTTAAAATCAAATAAATATAAAGGCCTGGACAGCAGACAAAAACAACTTTCCAGTAAACACAAGACAATGATGGGATAATGCTGTGCCATCGTTGTACACGGTGACACAGCGGTGGACTAGCATTGGGTCAATGTCTGTGCCGAGGTGAACAACTCACGGGACATGAAATCAAATAAATGGGGTTTTAGGCAACCTTTGTGCACATATATAGGCTAAACTGGACCAGGAGAACATCATGAAGGTGGCGAGATGATGAGATGCGCGGGTAAGATATTTTTTGTTTCTTTGAAACTTGGATGCCAGAGCGGGGTTCGAACTCGCGATCTCTGGGGATAAACCAGTTTACACAGTGAGTAAAAACTGTAAGTCTCCTGATAAAAAATATCGCGGTAGAATCGATTATATTATTTAACGCTTACGGTGCTAAAATAATGTGTCATAATGAATACTTATGAATACCACTCGAGTGATTTTTACGCTTGTAGTGCGGCGATCGACTTTAGGCGTCAGAATCTGACGTCTACAGACGTCAGATTCTGACGACTAAAGTCGCTTTCCGCGCTGTGATGGTCACGAGATGCCACACAATAAACCGTACGATAATTTCAAGCATTAAACAGGTGCGATTTTATGTAAATATGGCGCTATAAGAGCTTGTCCATTGTACCTTGTCCATTGACGACGCTGACCTGATAACATCAGGGAGTTATCACGGACTCTATAAATAGGCTTAATATCGCGACATACTCTAGATCTGGTAATATTCGCGGGGTCTTAATTTTCGCGAATTTTTCTTGGAGGACAAATCTGCAAATTCAAGAATCACGCGAAAATTATTATTATTAATTTTATTATTATTATTATTACTATTATAATAGCGATACCTAAAAACATATATTTATTCAGAGTAGAAATATACGTGAAAACACTATTTTACATAATTGCCCTGACTATAGACATGTGTGTAACATACAAAACAGTGTATAATTAGTAGTGTATAACAGTGTATAAAAGTAGAATATTGCAGAAAGTATGACAAAAACATTAATTAAAAACTGTTTTAATGTTTGTTGAAAAACATTAAACGTATCATATTTCTGACACTGTCTAGCAAATTATTCTACATAGTAACACCAGTATACTGCAAAGAGCACTTAAAGAAATTTTAATTGAAAATTCGCGAATTCTAAACTTCGCTTAAAGTGCAAATATCAGAAACTCTCGAAAATTCAAACACGCGCAAATGCCCAGATCTACAGTATGTTGTAATCGTGTCATTCACGTTATCAGGTTGATTATCTCGGGACCATGTGCCCTTTGTGGCCTGCTGTGTCATCACCAAGATACGTAGCTGAATTAACCATTCACACTTAATGCGCTGAAGTAGTAAATTAATTTTTCACACACTTGTGGGTGAAAATGAATCATATTTGTATAATTTGAGGCCAAACATTTGCAAATCTTCATTCCCAGCATAGATATTGTGTTTTGTCCGAGTGAAAAATATGAGGGTAACCCTATTCAAAATGATAAATTCACCTATAAAGATTGGCCTTTAAATTCCCACGATAAGACATTATCCCAATGAGATGTAAATCTGCCATAATAAAATAATATACTGATATATCGTCGGCGCACCGGATTTTGAGGGCACAACTTTACGAATGTTAATGATTACAGACTCAAGAAAAAATCCAATAATATATTTGTTTGTTTTGTAATAAGTTTGTATCGATTACATTTACTACGTATATTTAGTCGATTATCATGATTATATGCACAAAAAACACATAAAAATGTTCTTTCACTCATAAAACATTTATAGGTGCTGTATATGCAGAAAAATAATCACCGGTGGCGGTCATTTTGGAACATGGTCGCCAAAAGCGCCCTGGGACAAATTTGGGATGATAATATAATAAGTAGGCCTATAATATGATAATACATTTGCTAAAATATCGCAATTTGACATTTGTAGTTAAGCAGGTTAAGTGTCAAGCCCAACATAGTCATGATAGTAGCCGAAAGAAATCATTGATCCACAGCTTAATTTGTATTTTTTAATGGAATCCCCCCCCCCCCCGTTTTTTGTTCAAAATCGTCAATCCGCCTTTTCATTCGTGTTATTCTGTGCTGTACATCAAACTTGTATATTGCACCTTTCATCATTACGGTTATAGCCCTGAATATAAGGCTATTCCACCAGAGCTTAATATGCAGCTCGGGTGGAATATACCTGGTATTCCGTTTGAAACATCACTCAGGAATGTATTAATCTAATCTATGCATTGCAGTCAGTTTATATGTCTATCATTACACCAGGAATGTATTAATCCCTGTACACTGGCGGCCAGTTTATGGTCACCTTCGCGCTCTGGTACACATCATAAAATGTAATAAGCAATGTATGCCTACTTTGACAGTCATTTTGTTATGGATACCGTACGGCTTCAGTGAACATCCCAATTTTAAACCATTCAGTGCGGGGATCGACTTTAGACGTCAGATTATGACGTCTAAAGTCGATCCCCGCACTGAATGGGTTAAAAGTCGAAGAACTATAACATAGGTATTCAAATGAAGCGGAAAGAGCTAACTAAGACATTCATGATGATTTCAAATTGAAAACTAAGACATTTATGATGATTTCAAATTGAAAACTAAGACATCATGATGATTTTAAATTGAAAAAACGTTTGGTTTCCATTGGTTATATAGAAAAAATCAGCGCTCCAAGGGTTAACCCTATTGCCACCAGAGCCGTATATATATCATATACGTTGAAACGCTGATCAGTAAGGTTTCAAACCTCATACATGTAAAAGGCGACAGAAATTAATCAAATACTTTGTGGTAAATGCCGAGTAAATACAATTATTCAATTTAGGTTCACTAGAACATAATGCTTGTACAATTGTTATGAAAATTGTTTCAGAATTGACTTAGAAATTGTGAATCGGGGTGTAGCAATATAGAGAATCAATGCGATTCTGATTCCACATGAGCTGTACAGGTCTACATGGTGTAGGCTTCGCTGGCATGTATGTGTATGGACTTAGTCAGTTGTCACTAATGATCAGTGCAGAATTTCAGTGCAAAGTCCGCGTAACCTGAGAGGACACGCTGATTATACACTACAGTGTGGCCTGTGACCACACTAGGCCTACTCACCAGCTTTTCTAAGTAAAAATCAACAATAAGTCATCTTGAGTTCTGATGCATAGTGAGGGGTTTAACCCTTTCAGTGCGGGGACCGTTTTATACGTCATAATCTGACGTCTACAGACGACGTATAATAGACGTCAGATTCTGACGTATAAAAGTTTGGGGTTCGTTTCCCGGTTTCGGCGGTTTGAAAGAAACAAAGATGTTTCTTCCCCATCCACTCTTAAAACTCAGTATTGTGGGGAGCCACTTATGACGTATAAAAGAAATGACGTATGAAATAATTTAAACATTTATAATGGTCGTAGACCCTCAGTAGGCTGTAATACAGGTATTCAAATTAATCAGAAAGAGCTAACTCAGACATCTATGATGATTTCATATGGAAAAAAACCTTTTTTACATGGTTTAAACAAAAATAATTTATTCAGCGCTGTAGGGGGTAGAGGGTTAACGAGCTAACAGGTGGGATTGTTGACATATGCGCCGCTTAAAACTACCCATGCTGAGTTAGCAAAAACCACTCATCACCAGTGACCGGAAACATGATAACTACCCATGCTTAGTTAGCAAAAACCACCCATCACCAGTGACCGGAAACATGATAACTACCCATGCTTAGCTAGCAAAAGCCACTCATCACCAGGGACCGGAAACATGATAACTACCCATGCTTAGCTAGCAAAAAAACACCCTTCACCAGTGACCGGAAACATGATAACTACCCATGCTTAGTTAGCAAAACCACCCATCACCAGTGACCGGAAACATGATAACTACCCATGCTTAGCTAGCAAAAGCCACTCATCACCAGGGACCGGAAACATGGTAACTACCCATGATAACTACCCATGATAACCACCCATGATAACCACCCATGATAACTACCCATGATAAGTACCCATGATAACTACCTATAATAACTACCCATGATAACTACCCATGATAACCAGCCATGATAACTACCCATGATAACCAGCCATGATAACTACCCATGATAACTACCCATGATAACTACCCATGATAACTACCCATGAGAACCAGTCATGATAACTACCCATGATAACTACCCATGATAACCAGCCATGATAACCAGCCATGATGACTACCCATGATAACCAGCCATGATAACTACCCATGATAACTACCCATGATAACTACCCATGAGAACCAGCCATGATAACTACCCATGATAACTACCCATGATAACCACCCATGATAACTACCCATGATAACTACCCATGGTAACTATCCATGATAACTACCCATGATAACTACCCATAGTACCTACCCATGATAACTACCCATGATAACTACCCATGATAACTACCCATGATAACTACCCATGTCTATTTATCTCTGGGCCTTTTCGTGACGTTGTCGCTCCCTCCACTGGCGCTGACCGCTTGGCTATGCTTCCTCCACAATGTCCTCACATTGGGTCAACATTGGCTCAACGTCTTGCGTTTGCCGTGTAAACAGACGGTGATCCAATGCAGGTTTAATGTTGGGCCAGCGTCGCAGACAATAGTCCAGCATTGAACCAGCATTGGATCACAGTGTGTGTTTCATATGTACGCACTAGACATTTATATTGGTCTATGCATAGATTCCTTGGTCTGTGTACATAAAGTCAATATTAGGCCTATATGCGAAACCTTTGTCTGCGTTTCTTGTCGGTATAACGAATTACACAGCAAACAAAAGACGTTGAACCAATGTTGGCTGAATGGTGTTCCACAGTCTACGACGCTGGCACAACATTGACCCAGCATCGGGTGGATGGCAGGGACGCATATTACAAAGAATCCTAACTTTTTCCTATCTCAACTTTATATCATAGCCATAAGAAAAGTTGGGATCAATCCTATCTTTTTTAATAGAAATGAGTGAAAGTTGAAATAGGAAAAAAGTTAGGATTCTTTGTAATATGCGGCCCTGGTGTCTTTTAAAGAGTAACCCAGCTAACTCAGGCATTGACCTGATGTTGTTTTTATGTCGTTCCGACGTCAAAGACGGCAGACCAACATTAGAACAATATTGGGTCAATGCCTCGTGTTTGCTGGGAAAGAATCACATGTGTTAGCCACCGTCTTTGTATTAACCCTTTCAGTGCGGGGATCGTCTTTATACGTCATAATCTGACATCGGTAGACGTCAGATTCTGACGTATAAAGACCGTCCCCCGCACTGGAAAAATCTAAATATTTCCAACGACCGTAGACTCATAACATAGGTATTGAAATGAAACGGAAAGAGCTTGTCTAAGACATTTATGAAGATTTTAAATTGAAATAAAACCTTTGGTCTCCATGGTAATAATTACCGTTAGCCACCGTCTTTATATTAACCCTTTCAGGCCTAAATTTACCATTGTCATCTTCATCCACTACAAGCCGCGAATTGCTGTCGCAATTCTCGACTTGTAGTGGATAAAGATGACTTGAAGTGAGTAAAAAGTTGAAAAACATTGCCATGTATTGGCAAAATAGTTTCATGGATTTCTTGTTCTAAAACGCCATAGTTGTAGGAAAATTAAGGGATGTAAAATGATGCTTTAATGCATCGTAGGGGCTGAAAGGGTTAATAACATAGGCCTCCTCATCAGTAAACATGACGTTGATCAGATGTTGGTCCAATGCTAAATGTGGACTACCATCCATTAAACTTTATCAGCATTATACTGTAGGTCAAACTCCCGTGTGCAAGGGTTCAGTACTACAGATAATGAGAAAGCATACATTAGCTAGCCCCAGTGGCTGAAACACGTTTCAGCCACAGATTGACCCCGTACAAACTCGTGGGACATTTCTTTGAACGGTCATATAAAATTACCCTCGAATAATCAGGTCGAAAATATCTTTTTTAGAATCAGCAACATTTCAGCTACAAAGTCGCATGTTCAGCTCATTTTCCGCACAGTCATTAAAAAGTTATGGCCATTTTTCGAACCTTGGGTTGAGATCGCTCTCAGTCAACGCCATGTTGAAAAACGTCTATTTTTTCGGGTAAAAGGAATACAGCAATCCACGACCTCTGAGTGGACGTCGCGGCTAGGGCATACATATGTTTGTCATAATGTGGATTTTTGATCTCCAATCGTCGTCTAAATGATGGGACACGTCGGCGACACAATCACTGATTCATTACAATAATTATATTACATTAGTATATAATGTAATGTAGCTAACCTACCTTATTCCCCCTTTGCCTGTGATCGCAGATCAGCTACATGGCATTTTCTGAATCTGGTGTGAACTGGTCGCCGCCTTGCCGCTGAATGTGAACTGTGAGTCTGGAAATCAATGTAGACCTATATACTGTAGATCTGGTAATTTTAGCGTGTTTAGATTTTTGCGAATTTGTGATTTTGGGACTTTTTACGAAGTCTAGAATTCGCGAATTATCAATTTCAATGATAGGTACTCAGTAAACACAATTCATTGACCCCAAATTGTTTTAATGTCGGGTCAGCGTCGAAAACGATGGATCAACATCAAAATGACATTGGGCTAACGTCTTGTGTTTACTGGGATCGCTATTATAATAATAATTTTGCTACATTATTAAATTCGCGAATTTGTCCCCCGCGCGAAAATTAAACCTTCGCGAATATTTACAGATTTACCGTAACCGTATGTATGCCTACCTATGATACAGTGAGCATGGTTATAAGCGGACCAATACAATACACCGGTCATATCGACTACTGTCCGTGCAAAGACAAAACGCGGTATCTGCTTACTTTGCAACTTAGGTCTGTTCCAGTAAAAATCCGGGCTCCCCCCATGGACGCCAAATGGAAAACCACCCCCACCCCTCCCGGAAATCTTGGTCCTTGGGCCACCACAGAACCCCGATTTCCAGAGTTTTTTTAACACCACACTCCCCGGAATTTTCTCATGGCTCAACATAGCTTTTATTCACCACCCCACGGATTTTTGTGAAAAGGGGGGATATGAAACTAATAATACTTCCAACGTCCACAGCTTTCATGTCATTTTTATCACAGAAACAATGCGATTGTCATTTACACTGTCGTTTTAATTTATGTAGGCCTATTTATCGACCACCGCGGATTTCAGTTTGCTGAGTAGCCTACCACTAGTCAGCATTGTCAACCGGTCACGCCCCCAGTTGACAAGCTGCCTATTGAAAAAACAGGTGAGGCACCAGTGTGATGTCTGCACACCCTCATCTGACTGTCTAGTGGTGTACAATCAATTTCTGACGCTGAAAAAATGTATGGCCGCCACCGTTTATAAGTTTTTAAGGTCGCGTCAGGAAAATATAAACAACTAAAAATTCGAATCGAGCTGGTATGAACAGTATAAAGGGCGGCCATTTTGTTTGATTTCTGGAGTCTTTAAAAAACATCCAGCTCCCCGTCTGGAAACGAAGTGCCAGACAGGTGCCCCGTCTAGCCTACCACCACCCACCTCGGAACAAGTTCACTGTCAAAATACCACACACACCGGAAAAGTGTCAATTGAAACCCACCACCCCCTCTGGTAAAAAACGATTGCAGTCCATGGGGGGAGCCCGTATTTTTGTTGGAACAGCCAATAGCTACACGGGGCGTTGGGCCGATGTCGGTCTAATGACGGCCCATCGTCTGCGACGCTGGCCCGCCATTAGACCGACATCGGTTCAACGTCTCGTGTTTGATGGGAAGTAGGTTTACGCAGATAAAGTTACTGTATTTCGGCTGATATGAACATAGTGGCTATAGGCCTACCATAAGGCCACTATGTTTTTTTCTCTGTTTTAGACGAGCGCGCGCCTATTACATTTAGGCCGTGCATTACCAAAAAAACATGTATGTGTTTTTTTCTGCCCAGCGCCCGCATTGGATTGTTGACGATTTCCGAAATAAAAGTATCGAAAGATAAAAAAACATTTCGAAAAACAATTTTTTTATTTCAGGAGATAAAAAAAAATTTTCCAGCCACTTTTTTTGCTTTTTTTTGTCGCCCTCATTAACTTTTTTCCAAAAAGGTCATAGTTTTTTTTATATAGTCGCCGTCAATAACTTTGGTAGAAATTTGTCTGATGTTTTTTTTTATTGTTTGCCCTCATTACCTTTTCCGAAAATACATTCATAAAGTTTGTTTTTTTAAAAAAAATTTCCGCCCTCCATCATTTATTAGATTTTTTCTGATCTAAAACAGAGAAACAAAACATAGTGGGCTATCATACACATCAAACATGAGACATTGACTGATCTAATGCTGGGTTAATGATGGCTCAGTGTCATAGACTGTGGGCCAGCATTGAAATGTGGTTTAATTTCTCTGTTACTGTTTAGGGATGCACCATTAGATATCTGGGGGGGGGGCTAGATTTTTTTTGCTTGCAAACTTTTTTTTTTACCTCCGAGAGAAAACAATCTTTTTTTGGCAATCAACGTCCAACAATTTTTTTTTTATGTTTCGTCGAAGATTTTTTTTGTCGTATGCTTTCCCTATTATGTAGGCTACCATTTGGTGTTTTTTTCTGGTCAACATATTTTTCATAAATTTCGACAATAAACTTTTTTTTCCTGCCCACATTTTTAACAAACTTGTTTTTCTGACTTTTGTGGCGACAAACTATTTTTTTCTAGCCCCCCCCCCCCAAGATATCAAATGGTGCGTCCCTTACTGGTCGTGTACGCCACGTGTACCTACACATAGACTTTTTCAGGTGTGCTGCATGCCAGGTGTGTGTACACATCGCACAGTATGGGTAGACTGGCAAACTACCCAGCAAAATGAAGCGTTGACATGTGCTGGTTCAGGTGGTCCAGCGTCGCAGACGATGGACAATCGTAACCGGAACCATTTTGAATGGCTACTCGGTGAAAACAATGTTATGTAAAACCCCTCCCCCATACTTCATTGTATTAGCCAGCTCGGTGAAAATAATGGAGGTCAAGGCTTTCACAGTTTTAGGTCGACACACCATTAGGTGGTCACCATTCAATTAAATAGGGGAGGGGGGGGTGAATTGGACAATTTATTTATACACTTTATTTTTCACACTCTGCCTTAAGCCAAATATGAATTTTCACTTTCTTAGAAAAAAAAAATCTGTCCACAAAGTTGGATCCCAAACTATAAAGTCGCCGACTTTATTCAACAAGCGTTGAGTGTTTTTCGAAGATTTTTCAGTCAATCCTCAATCAATTTCCATGAAATTTTGCAAGCATATAAATTTTGCAAGCACTCTTTTTTCGTTTAGTAGATTTGGGTAAATTCGTTTAAAATGTGATAAAAATACCAAAAGGGGGAACCACCTTGCAGCTGTAGTGTAAAGGCATTTTCAACCCACCCTTATTTTTTAATTAATAATAACATTTTGTTTCACCAAATATGACGATGTTAGTAGTTTATTAAAACAAATCCATGGGGTGTTAGTTGCTCACACTCCCTTTTTCGATAGATAATTATAATAAGTGCCCTAAATTGGGTAACATAGTTCGAAATGTGATAAAAACACCAAATTTGGTACACATCTGCACAAAGGTATACCAATCTATATTGGAACGAAAACCACCTTGTAGGTGTGTTGCAAGGGCTTCGTTCAGGGCATTTTCACCCCCCCCCCCCCCTTAATGAAAAAAATCGTGAAACTAGTAAGCAAAATATATGTTTCGCCGAAGATGTCTACAAAACTGTTTATTATTGATTTAATCAAAGCAGGGGCGGATCTATATGACTATTTTTTAGAGAAAGAGCTTTAAACCACCTATATCATCCACAAATCCTGGAATCGCTCCTGCATTTAAACACAATATACGATATATAATATGCACAAATACATGCACAAAATAAACAATTAAATAAACAATAATGCTTGCCAAATTTCATCATAATCGGATGATAATTGCCTCAGAAATTAGCGAAAAACATGCAACGCAAAAGTTGCAGAATTAAAGTGACTTTTGCTATCGGCTTGTTATTGATCTGAAGGTTAAGAAGCCGTGCAAAGCAAGGTTTAATAAAGTTAGGGGTCACCAATATGGTAATATAGAAGTGAGAGAGGGATTCATGTCGTGTGTCTGCAGTTGCTGACTCCAGGCTGTCAAAACAGCAGAGGGCGTATTAGATTCACTGCCGGGTCACCCATATGGTAATATAGAAGTGCTTTTCTCCTCCATATTTCCATCAACTCTTCCATTGGGACAACGGGAATAAAATAACTCCTTTTAAATAATTCTTCTGCTCATTCTCTCTTTATTGTAGTCGAGACATTCAATAGTGCACACAATTCCCAAGCGGAGTACAACGACCTAACGTCATGCGGCTTGGCCCTGCAGTCGAGACAGAGCATCTGTTCGACTCCTTGCCTGCGAGATAAGTGATGCGCGATCGGTTGGCGGCAGAGGCTATTCAAAGCGAGGCTGCAGGGGCATGGCGACTCGTCAGAGGTCATAAACCCGAGCAGTCCCGAACGGATGAGACGCTATCCCCACACATTCAACCCCTCCATTATACAGGCCAGTAAAAATGTGCTATCTTTGTCTTCATCCAGCTCGTTCTGCCACGTAGATAATGGCAGACGAGACCGTAACTGATATTGTGAGCTTTCAGGGTCAACTAGTATGGGTTGTTTTGTATGCCAACATTGCTGTGATGCTTGAAGCGGGGGTGGCCCTCATTACAACCCGGTTTATTACAGATATGAGTGAACTTACACGAATCTCCGTAGTGCCAGCCAGACTGTCTGTTATAAAACTCACAGGCTTCCTCCACACCAGCACTTGCTGTTGACCTCACGCCCCTGCCTTTATTATGAGTGGTCACTGCTGATTGAATTATCTGTTTTACACGTAGATGGACGGTGTGTAAATGAGGCGTGTCAGTCCCCCACCTGTATCCGTATATCGACTGTAGGTGTCTATACTTCTGGTCGTACTGAAGAACAGATGCCGGATCGTAACTGCGGAACAGCTCACAAATTTTGATCGTATATGACATATAATCCCTTCCAGCGGCAAATAGCACTCCATCGGCCATTAAAGCGTCCATAATGCGCATATTAGCCATCATCCACTCTTCAATAGCCACGTTCTGCAGTTTAGGCTTTTGTGACGTTGAGCGTAGCACCATCTGTATGCCATCATCCTCCGACACAACCTGCCTACATTAACTGGTGGCACTAAATTTATGAAATCAATATTGCTCAAAAATGTCTTTGCCGATGACCCAGCTCTCAAATATATCTGTGGGTCAAACGCACCTGCACAGGATTCCGATCTCTGCTGCTCGGCGTCGACAGTCGTCCTGCATTCGTCATCTGCACTAGACAGCTGCAGCCCGTCTAGAACTGTATCTAGAGACATACTCTGTGGCATACCATCTTTCTTGTTGACAGGACTATCTTTTGTAGCAGTGTCTTTATTAACGAACTCCAGCAGCAACAGTTTCTGCGCCAGAGTCAGGCCCATGGCTTTAATATGTGCTCTACCGGACGCACCAGCCAGCAGGTACAGTGATTCCATGGTATTGAAATCCATGTCCTTCAATAGACTGAGTTTTCTCAGTAAATCTGATTTCTTGAAGTTTCACCTCATCAGGGGTTTACTTCGGCGGCATATTTTGCCAAATTAAAATACTGGCAAGGTTCACGGAGAAAGGGCAGCAGAACTTGCCAGCGTGGCAGACACAGGAGCAATGGCGTGAACGGCTGAACAGGTTTGAACAACCGCCAGGCAAGCCAATCAGGCCACTGCGTCCCATCACATGACAGCCGAGCCCGCAGGCAGTGACTGACCACCCTCTAAGTATTAAAGACCCGTAACGAACCAGCCATTATGAAAGCTAAAACCGAATAAGTAACAAATCTTGTACTACTCTTTCTGCGATCAGATTGATGTTTTACTCTTTTATCTCCAGACAATTATTCCTTCTTCAAATCTGAACACGTGAATATAATTTTAAAGCTCTTTGTGGATGTCAATATTGCCAGGTTGGTGATATAACTTTTTTTACGCAGAGAACTAGTTGTATGTCAGCATTTTTTGTGGAGCGTGAGCATACATTTGCTTCTTTTATTTTTGTTTTGTTTTAGTGTTACTTATCCAGTTTCGAATAAGCAATACGTTACCAGTTAGTTATTCCTTATTTGTTCCAATAAGGGGGGGAAGGGTGTCACCTCCGCGTGGTCCCCCCTGGGCAACTTCTTAGAAGGCCAAGCACACCCAAACCTTTCATCGAACCAGGTTTTGTTATTTTTTTTGACGTAAAGTTTTTTGTGTTTGCTTTCCGGTGGTTTTTCACTGAGGTTGTTATGTTTATTTTAGAATAGTTTTCAGTTTAGATTCTTTATATATTCTTTATATATTCGTATTTATATATTTTATATATTTTTTCATTGTACTTGTGATGCCTTACAGTGCTCTCACGGATTGTGATCGCTCTGTCGTGCTAGTTCTCGATGACAGACCCGATCCCCAGCTGTGGGGGTATTGTGGGTCTACTCATAGTTCCTCTATGATTTTTTTTTGTGTGTTTGCAGTGGTTTCTCTTTGGCATCCTGGCGATGGACGGGATGTCCGAAAGAAACCAGTGCCATATAATTATTTTTTCACTTTATTGTTTTAAAGGTTTCTTTGTGGCATCCTGGCGGATAATGCAGCATGTCATAGAGAAGCCATTGCCGTACAATTAGCCTGTGGTGACTTACGGTGTCCTCACGGTTTGTGATCGCTCTGTGATGTCCTCCAATATCACAGACCTTATTACCAACTGTGGGGGCACTGTAAGTCTTTAATTTTTGAGAATTTTTTGTGGTTTCATGATGTCTCCGGCCGTACTGGCCGAAAAGTGAAGTAAAGAAGACATTTACTTACTTAATGGTTTCTCTGTTCATTGTTTATGTCATATTTATGTCTAAATGGGTTTACTTTTTTGATTATAGTATATAGTATTATAGTATATATTATATATTTGTTTTGACAATGACACTGTTTTGACTTAGACTTGTAGTTTTTACACAATCACTCCAATTTCATAGAGATATCGTGACTTGAAAAGTCGTTCATTTTATAATCACTTCATATTTTACATTATTTATACTGATATTTTTATACTCATTAAACTGTGTTGTAGTGCAGGCGCTACAACATGTCATCAGACTCGTTACATATAGGTGCCAGGAGCATCGTCATCTTATCATATCAAACACTTTAAACTGAATATTTTAGTACGAACATGCTTTTAGTAGCTTTGTTTTTCCTTTACTACTTTAACTATACAATATGGGATATTGTAATACCTGGAATTTTCACTTAAATGGCCATACTGGCCGAAAAGTGAAGTAAAGCAAATATTTTACTTACTTACTCGTTCCAATAAAGAATAAGTTATGATACACATTCCTTATACAATAAGGAATAAGTAGCTGTTACTTATTCCTTATTAGCTCGAATAAGGAATAAGTAACTGTTACTTATTCCTTATTGAATAAGGAATAAGGAATAAGTAGCTAACTTTATTGACATAAGAAGGAGTCGTGCGCGTTACAATTTGTGAAAATTTAATTTCTCAAACCCCTGACGGCTTAAAAATGCTTAAATGTCATGGAACGAACAAATACTGATCGGGAACAGCAGTTTCCCACCCACCTCAGTATCAGAATTTCGAAGAAGTTCACACTGGGGCAGATCCTCAGTCGGGTAAATTTTACAATTACAGGTGGTGTAAATAATGTGGCTGTCACACGTAACCACCCAGTTAAAACTAAATGAGTGGTAAATAAGCTGTCATTATAGGCTGTCATGTGCATCATAGATTAACAGAGAAACAAACACTATTAAAAAAGACTTTGGCAAAACCATGTCGTCAGATAGGTTAGAAATTGAAATACATTCAACATTAAAGCGACTCAATCAGGCTGAAAGCATAAAAAAATCGGTGATTTTATTTTGGCTTCTTGATATGACCATATGATGTAAACATGTCCATAGACTAGAACTGCAAAAGTGTTTTAATTTACCAATTAAGCGAGATATATAGACGAAATTCCCGTATTAATTATAACAGCCTAAATTTAGCACTAGTTGAATGAATGAATGAATGAATGAATGAATGAATGAATGAATGAAAGAATGAATGAATGAATGAATGAATTAATTAATTAATTAATTAATCAGTTAATTAATTAATAATTTAATTAATTAATTAATTAATTAATTAGTTAATTAATTGATTAATTAATTAATTAATTAATTAATTCATTCATTCATTCATTCATTCATTCATTCATTCATTCATTCATTCATTCATTCATTCATTCATTCATTCATGGATGAATGATTAAAGTAATGTATATATGGATGAATGAGTGAATAAATGAATGGGTGAATGAATAGTTGAAGCATCATGTCACGTTTTACACTGAGCTATCAGTGAGTGTCACAGTCACCCACTGAGATTTTGTGTGGCATTTACACATATCCAACACCAGGGGTCTCTGTCGTCTGTTACGTCACCGTCTGCCAACCAGCAGCGAGCAATTCATAAATCAGGCACCAGCGGTGAGGTAGATCGTGATTGGCCAGTTGTGTTTAGATGCACACCTGCCCATTCGCTGCCAACACATGGGAATTTGTGCACGCAGTGCTCGTCATACAAACCTGAGGGTATCCATGAGTGTTCCACTTTCAACTTTATATTTATTGATAATTAATTTAATGGAGTTTTTAAAAGTATGAGCTAAGCACAATTTTTACTACATACAGTATATATCAGTGTATATTCAGCCTAGATATTTTTATCTCATTTTCAGAAGCGTCAATGGTAATAACATGAATCGAGTTATTTTGCACTCTGTGAGGCCATCGTTCTGAAAGAAGCGGGATTTTTCCCACGCACCTAGATGCAGCAGTACAGAGAGTGGCTGTGAAATCTCTGTCCCCTATTGCGTGATAACAAAGCTCCGTGTGTACCACCTTACACAGTGCAGCGGCACTGTGTAAAGTGGTGCACACGGAGCTGCTTTTCATATTTTGGATGATATTTCAGTGGAATGTGAACCGCATTCTCCACACATAGATGTCGCTCAGGTAAACCCCGCTGCATTTCTGTAAGCAGGCGCCATGTTTTAACAGAAACTTATCATTTTGAGCAGTTTTGTTGTTATACCTACTGTAAGCTTATAAACACGTTTGTGTGTCCTAGATAATATGGCAAATATAAAAGACCACTACTCCGCCACGTATGAAATAGAAAAACATCAAGGGATTACTTTCTCTACCTATACGCTGCTGTGAGAAGTATTATGTTATTGTTTTCTGACATAATTTTCAATCGGATTCAAAACACTGGCAAATAAAAATTACTGAATGACATGCGAATTATGATGGCTCAATTTATCCATAACTGAACAGAGTAAATATATATTACCTGCAGCAAACTGTTAGATTAAACGAAATAGTGAAAAAATGTTCAATAATCAGTCCAGATGAACATCTGAATAGTTCCGTGGTTATAGGAATGGTTATTCAAAACCTGAATCTCACGTGGTAATACCTGATACATCAGGTTAATCGCCATGCGTGCTTACGGCAAAATCGGCATGTGGTATCAGAGATTATCTTTGAGACAGAATGTGTGAACAGGTCACCTTGATAGTTTCCGTGTGGCGACTCAAGCATGTAGACGTGATGTGGTCGTAAGAGAAAGGCTTCCTACTTTACGCCATCGTGGTGGTGAAGTGATTTGGTAAAATTAATTAATATTTTTCGTAACTGATCTTTTTTCGTGATTTCGTGTGTTGAACCCAATTATAAATTCTATCAGCGAAAACAATAAACTTGGCACAGTAGCGCATAGACAGATAAAGTAATACCTTGATATTTCTCGCACATGCGGCGTTGTGGTGGTGCTCTATATCTGTATATTTAAGACACACACGCATGTTTATAAGCCTACAGCTGTTATGATAACAAAAGTGCTCGAAATGGGCAGTTTTAGCCAAAGAAATGAAATTAATCGGGCTTTAGGCCACCTTTGTGCACATATAGGCTAAACTGGGCCAGAAGAACCTCCTGAGGGTGGTGAGATGATTGAGATGACACTGTCCTCCAGACACAGGATTCGAAATTCGAGCCCTGGCGGTCTGAGGCCGAGCACGCTACTTCTCGGTCACGGAGGCTCCCCACAATACTAACTTTCACACGTGGATGGGGAAGAAACATTTTTGTTTCCTTCAAACCGCCGAGACCGAGAACCGAACCCCGGACTCTGGCGTGAAAGGCAGCGGTGCTAACCACTACCCTAGGGCCCCCGCCCTTCAGCCAAAGAGGGCGCCTGGTTACAGAAAAAGAGCTGGGGTCGACCTGAGCGACATCTATGTGTGGAGAATTACTGCCACTGTCACTGGAGGTCCCCGGGAGAGGGCTATGGAGTCGAGCTTTGTGTGTCTGATGGAGCTTCTCGTCTCGATACCTTGGGAATACATTTATTATCGAACTATAGGTTGCCCTTGTGTAATGGTTACGCCACCCACTCATAAAGATTCAGTATTGTGTGGAGCGTCCGTGATCGAGAGGTCACATGCTCTGCTTTAGACTGCCAGGACCCGACTGCTGTGTCTGGGGGCGTGTCATCTGATTCATCTCACTATGCAAAGATGCTCTTCTGGTCCTATTTAGCCTCCATGTGCACAAAGTCAAATGATAGAGCATGGTGTGTGGTTGAGAGTGTTTTCCTTCACTCGCCCGATAAGGGTTCAGGGCATGTCTAGGGGATTTACCCCCATAGCCCAGACGTCCATAGACTCGTTTTATTTGTTCAAAAGCGGCTCTGCTATCCTCGGCTCGGATAGTCCCCAGAGTAGCAATAGCTGAGGGTAACTCTATTCAACCCACTGAGATACCTAATGTCAAACACTCTATCGCCGGTTGTTTAAGGCTACCGCGGCCAACACCAGTTCCTGCACTGACAGTGCCACTGCACTGACAAGCCCACTGGGCACACGACGTTGTTGCGACGTTGAATCAACGTCATTGACGTTGATTCAACGTCGCAACAACGTCGTGTGCCCCGTGGGAGTACTCTTCAACATCATTTGCTAGACAAAAGAAAATAGATACAATGATCAAAATATAATGACAACTTACATTATGTAATCAAGTTATTCGTCTGTCCGGCTGTCAGCTCGTTCAAGTGTCAGTCTATCCGTGCACATTAAATACTGTAGTGGAGTCATAATAATCTACGCCTGCGTCGACGCACTTTCTAATTTTTATTCCTATTCTTAATATATATTGACATAGAATTAAGTCTATTAATAACAGATTCTCACTCCGCATTGAAACTGTTCAGTTTATGAAAATTATACCCAAATCTTTACACACACAATGTGTTGATAAATAATTTAGGTCTGTGTCAAATTTGTGCTTGGAGACGCGTGTTAGTCCAGTCTCACTCACCAGGTGGGTCTGTCATTCTGGTGTTGTTCACTTTGGGATGAGGAAATAATATGCGCACTGTTACCGCCATTGTCGGTATTAAATCTCTCGTTATGGTGGCTGCCCCTTGTCTCATATCAAGGAAACTAGAATGTTTTCCCTGCCTCATATTAAAACATGTGGCATGTGTCAGCATATTAAGGTCAATCGCGTGTACATTTCGTCATGTGAACGTGACATCTGTGGTATTTCACTGTTAGATAAGGCATGTAGAATAACAGCTACTGCATATATTTTTAGCAACATTTAATCAAATGTAGATAACGCAATACCATAGATACCAACCACCCCTTATGAAATATCACAAGTGATACAGACATAAACGAATCAACTTAAAAGTAATTAATAAAGTAACACAAAATGGACCGCAGGAAGATCTATGGTGAATTGAAAACAAATATATTTTTCAACTCAAAACCACGGCATGTTAACAGGCGGCATGTTTTTACTCACTTGATTAATTTACTATAACATAATTTGTTTATTACTTGTGTAACTGTGTCTTATGTTCCAGTATGTTTATTGTATGTGCTTCTCATCTACGGTATAACAGGTTAGTTCAATATACGTAAACCACTTCAATAGAAGAATTTTTGGTACCAATTAGCATCGTTTTTATTTGGGTGTGTTCCGTTCATTTAAAAAAAAAAAATCGAGAAAAACTGATGTGAACAGTATATTTCCAGCTGGCAGTGAAGGTACACGTTTTGCCTTCTCATTTCCGCGAGCTCATAAAGCATCTTTCGACACTGAGATTCGGATGACAGCTCGTGAGGCGGCCACAGTGACGTTGTCCAGCGTCAACTCAATTGACGTGATCATGGTTCCAGCCGCAGGGAGTGCCACATATACTGGTGATTTCATCCACAGAGTGACACACGGCCTGGAGCAGAAAGGGTTCCTCTTAACATCAGATACTCCTGTCTCTGTAACTATAGGTTGCCCTGACAACAGTGATAGATATACCCCTGACAACATCCTCCTGAGACCGCTATCTGCTGATGACACAGAATTTGTTATCGCAAGTTTTATAGGCAGCAGTAGGGGACATTATGAGAAACCTCAGTCGTTCTTTTCCATAGCTGCCTCAGAAGACAACACCAATATATCAATATATGATAATGATGGAGACATATATAGCACACAAATATTAAATACGTGAGTTATTTTATTTATTGCAAATGATCCCTTGTGGCAAAAATCATAAGCAAAGTTAGCCCTATTATAGCACGCATCCACAATTTAGTATTCGTATGGACTAATATGTCTGATATCCAAACAGACAGTGTAAATATCTCAGACGCAAGGCTGGGTATAAATCTAAATTGATTCTTAATAATAAAATAAAAACTATTTATGAAATAAAATATTGGGTACACATTCTGACACGTTTTTACAGGTATGACTGCTACACTATAGATGCTTTTAACACAGACCCAGTCCTGAAAGGTATGAACTCTCGTGATTTTACTGGTTTCTCCGTGATTTCTGATCAGCCAATCAGCGTGTCAGCTGGCCACGGATACGTCAAGGTGAGTGACACTAACCCTAAATCCTTACAGCGCGGGAATCGACTTTAGTCGTCAGAATCTGACGTCTGTAGACGTCATATTCTGACGTCTAAAGTCGATCCCCGCATTGTAAGAGTAAAGATATTTCTAAGAGCCGTAGACCCATAACATAGGTATTCAAATGAATCAGGAAGAGCTAACTAAGACATTTATGATGATTTCAAATCGAAAAAACCCTTTGGTCTCCGAAGTTTTTATAAACAATTCAGCGCTTTAACCCTTTAACCGCCAAATTATTCAATTTTAATTTTCACCCATTTGAAGTTGTGTCTCGCTGACGCGATCCACAACTTCAAGTGAGTGAAAATTTGACAAAATGGAGGTCAACTCTTTTCAAATCTTGCTGGTTGATGTCACATTTTATCTTTAACATATCTAAAATGTGGTACTTAATGTGCTAATAAAAAATGAAAACGCGAATATATGCGGCACCGGCAGTTAAAGGGTTAAGGGTTAAAGTGCTAATCGCATCTATAGCTGTTTTTAGTATTTTAATTTGTCCTTCTAAAATTAATATCTAAAGATACATAAACACTAAATTTGCGATATTAGAACATAATTATTGTGATTGAAACTGTACATATTTAGGTAATTTTTACCCACTTGAAGTGGTTAAATGTAGCGCTTTAATGGGTTAAAAATATGAATTAAATACTACTACTACTACTACTACTACTACTACTACTACTACTTCTATTCTACTACAACTACTACTACCACTACTACTACTACTACTACTACTACTACTACTACTACTACTACTACTACTACTACTACTACTACTACTACTACTACTTCTACTTCTACTACTACTACTACTACTACTACTACTACCACTACTACCACCACTACTACTACTACTTCTACTTTTACTAGTACTACTAGTAGTAGTAGAAGTAGTAGTAGTAGTAGAAGTAGTAGTAGAAGTAGTAGTAGTAGTAGTAGTAATAGCAATACTGTTACTTAACCCCGGTGAGATGATCATGAACTGTTCATAAATATTCATGAATAGTTAATGAATGTTCGTGAACAAAAAATTATGAACTTTCATGAACGTTCGTCAACGTGTTCATGAACGGTTTATGAAGATTATTGAACAAAAAATAAGACTTTCATGAAAGTTAATGATAAGTTCATGAACTCTCACTTTGTTCATGAACATGGGTTGTTCATGAACAGTGATGAACTTTGATAATTAATGAACTAGAACTAGTTCATGAACGATCATGAAAAATGCATAAAACAGATAGTTAATGATTATATGTGTTCATGAACTATTCATGAATGTTCCTGAACAACAAATGAGACATTCATGAAATTCATGAACTGTCAGGAGATGGTTCAATAGGAGGTGGTTCAATAATAAACCAGATAAGACAGCAACACTTAAACTAAGTTAATGATGTTCACAAACTTGTTCATGAAGGTTCACAAATTTTCATGAAAATTCAAATGAATCTTTCGAAACTTTCAAATCTAATTATTTTGACTTGTAAAATACATTTTGATTGGGGGATTATAATTTTCTGAGGTTACTTCTTACCTAAACACAGCAAGCTAATTAAGTTTCATTTGTTAATTAAAGAAAAGATCTCACCCCTTACAGTATTACACAGAACTTAACAGAAAACTGAGAAACTAATTATTTTGAAATATTATGTATTCTGTGGTTGATAAGCTAACCCATAAAGTCTCAATTTGCTA